>CM029665.1:13083685-13611856 GCA_017311315.1 Dendrocalamus latiflorus | reverse complement strand
AGCGGCTCGGGAAGCAAAGGAGGAAGAGGGAGCCGGAAGGGGGTATTTGTACCCGGGCGGAGGGAGGAGCTCCTTCGGGGAGAAGGCAACGGGCGGGAGCGCCGAGTCAACCCGAGTGACGGGGGCAGTTGGGGAAGCGTCTCCTCCGCGAGACGGGGCGGTGACCGGGCGCTGAGCGGCCGTAATGGCGAGGTGACAGTACGGGCGGGGGAGGAGCTGCGGCATGGGAGGGGAGTGCGTCCGCGCGCGGTGGAAGTGACGGGCGGGGACTGCCAGGTGGGGTCGGACGCAGAGGAATGGCGCCGCGTGGCGCGAAAGCTCTGCGGCGGTCGGGACAGCGCGGCGGGGCAGGAGCGGGGAGCTGCGGGCGGAGGGCGTCCGCGCACGCGAGAGGGAGAGGGCGGCCGTTGCCAGGCGGGGCCAGACGCAGAAGAGCGGCGACGCGTGGCGCGGGAGCGCCCACGGTTTCGGACCGTGGTGGTCGGGGTGGCGCGGGCGCAAGGAGGGGATCCGGGGGCGGCGCTGTCCGCGCGCGCGAGGAGGCGGTGCGGGAGCGGGCGCAGGCGCAGCGCGCGTGCGCGGGGAAAGCGGGGAGGGAGCGGGCGCCAGCGGAGGGAGGAGGAGGCGTCCGCGCGGGAGGAGGCCGGGGAACGGAGAAGGCGTAAAGAAGCGGGGCGCCGGAGAGAAACGAAGACGCCCGGCCCAGAAAGGAAAGCGGGAACGGGGGAAACTTTCCCAAAAAGGAAAGTTTCTGAAATTCACCCAAAATGCAGCAAAAATTCACAAATTTTTGGATTTTGAAATTTTGGGGCTTTTCACTTCCTGTCATTGACTTTGAAAATCGATAGGACAAAAGCTATGGATGTGATTGATAGAGTCGACAATCTAAAGATACAGTGAGGAATCAAGATTAATCGGTGCCAAAACCTGAAAATTGCGATGTGATCTGTGATCTTGAAAGTACAGATTGCTTGAAGGACCCTAGAAATCTGCTGAGCTGAATTGGCATGTGCCTGCAGCGAAGGCACCTGCTTGAGGCGTACTGGCAGTAGGGTGCCAACTTGAAGGCAAGTGGTCATGGGCTCATGGCTTACTTATGTATGATATGGAGTGAAAAAGAAAGGGAAATTTATTATAAAAAGGAATTTGTTGTGTTTGTTAGCTATTGTACAAGGAATGCAAGTTTTGCAGAAAAAAAATAAAGGATACCAAATATCTCAATGTCGCAATGTGTTTCCCAAAAAGCAACAATTGACATGCATCGCAAGGTTTGTTGCAAGGGCATGGTTTTATCAAGGACTGCCTGGCGAGACGCTTGACCTTATGGCCTCATGGTAAAAAGAGGGAAAGCACTTCTATGGGGACTATCTTGATCACTGTTTGATCGTGCTTGTAGATTCGTGAAACCACGTTCGGACGGTGATGGAGGCAGTCCCCCACATGAGGATTGACCGACAATAGTTTTCTCGAGGCTTTGTCAGGGACAGCAACAACTTCTGTTCTGGAAGTAAGCACTGCATGCTTCTGATCCAATAATCTTCTCGCGTTTCAGGTACAAGTTTATTTAGGATTGATGTAGCACAAGGTTTGCGCACTTCGGTAGCAGTACCGTCCAATGCTTGGAACTGAATTCTTGCTCTTTTTTCCACATATCAAATATGCAAAAATGCCAAAAAAAAAAAGAGAAAAAGAAACCCTTTGACATGCATATGGCACCCTTAATTTCAGTATTTTGTCCAATGATTTGCATCGGCAAAATACCATGCAGCACGACTAATTATAGATATCTAGAGGCTAGAGATACATCAAGGTGAATAATGTCGTGTATGTCACATACCCGTGGGAAAATCTACCTAGAGGAAGCTGGCATTGCTCTAGCCTTTTAGCAGTTCTTTTGGTATTAGGTTTTAGTTCCTAGACAGCGAGTCCCTTCTTCAAACTCTACCTTGAGATGTTGAGGCCTGTTATTTTTTTATTTCGATTTATAGTGATACGGCTTATGACTTTTAATCTTTCATGAGAGAGTACGAAGTAACAGAAATTCATGTGCGATTTTAGTTGATATAAATAAAGTCGTTATAGTGTGTATTACAATTAACTTGTAGACCCCATCTTAAAAGACTATTCCGTTTGAAACTAATTACTATAAACAAAGGCTATTCCGTTTGAAAATTAATTACTATAAAAAAAATCAAAAAGCTGTTGTTAGAAGCTAAAAAGAAGATACCCATTTGTACTATAAATCCTTTTGGGATCTGTGCAGTCATGTTTTAAAACATTGACTATCAATTCATGTTAAAGTATGTAAACTGACTAAATGAAAATAACGCTATTAGATTTATCTTACAAAAAATTATATGATCTATATTTTTATTAGTATATAATGATATGAAGTCACGGTCAAAGTGTTCTATCATAGACAACAAAAAGTAAAAATAGACTTATATTTTGGCACAGAGAAAATAGTAAACCCTAATTGCAGTAGAAATTGAACTCTAGCTTCTAGGCTTTTGAGCCGTGACATTTGACCTGGTAGCTCGAACTTTCACCCGAAAGGTGGAAGCGGATTCCATGGCTAAAGGGTTATTTATGATGATTTCTGTTTCTGATTTTTTGTTAAAAATGATAGGAATTAATATAAATATCTGATTTTTTAGGACACTTATTCTTGCTTCCATTTCACGCTGAGTTAGTCACAGTGGCGGATCCAGGAATTTTAAGATGGGTATTCGAAGTTACAAAATATGGTTCAATTGAAAACATAAAGGTCCACAGTAGCGAAAATTGAAGTACAATTATTCATATTAGAGACACATCTCAAATAATATAAAGAAATTCTAAAATAATAAAAAATTAACACGACGATGCTTCATGCCTTGGAAACGAAATATAATGTCATACAGACAAGCACACAAAAAGGAAGCAATTTAGCAATGAGTAAAAAACAGAACTCAAAGATTAATAGTTTTAACCATGATGATTAGAATTAGAGATGAACTGTTTCCCTAGAAATACTAACCTGAGTTAAAGTTCTAATCAGAATAATTCTACAATAGAGTTGTACAATCACAACGAGATGCTTTAATCAAGTTAAAAGGACAATTCTCTTTGTTAGATTTTTGTATTCCCAAGCGAAAGTTAAAAAATGCTTTTATCGTGAACATATTTTGTTGAACGGTTTCTAACTAAGCAACTTAAATAGTATGCTAAACAAAACATGAATCAGATAGCCAGACATCAAAGGGGATCAAATCATCCAAGTGTCCAACACATCAAGCTACATGACAAACTTGATAACACTTACATATTTTTTAAATAATTGATACATAAGTCATTAGAATATAATCAACTACTATGCAAAAACTTTAGAATCATTATAGATACCCCACTTCTTTAAGCAAAATGCAACTCACGTCTTTATTTGGACGCATAATTTTGCTTCAAATCAGAGATCGCTAGGGGAGGAGAAGTAGACAGAGGGATTACCGGATTACGGATATGGGGCCATGACGCCATGGGAGTCACTAGGTCGGGGAGAGAGACAGAGAGGAGACTTGAGTGAGAGAAGAGACTGAGTGAGACCTAAAATTTCTACCATGTGTCATGTGAATCACGATAGTGGCCTTATTGGCCTAGTGGGTCTAGGCCAGTGTTTGACGCCAATTTGAGCTTAGGAGAGGGAAATAGGCTAAAAAGATCTGGCGATAATTTAGACTGACTGGATATGAATAAGACGAATTTGGTCTAACTACTAATATACATATATATTATACTTTGCATATAGTAAATTTTTGGCAAAAATTTTGGGTATTCGAGTGAATACCCATGACTTACGGCAGGACCACCCCTGGTTAGTCATAGGTACATCACGCACTCTACTCTTCTTAATTCCATCTCCTGTATATATCTTTCTCACAACTTATTCTCTCATTTTAAAAATTACTTCTTTTAATCACTATAATTTATTTTTAACTTAAAAATCATTAGTCGTAACCGATAAAAAAACCTACGTCGGCAGCAACCAGACCCGATACAAAACTTGGAGCGCTATCCAGTCTATTTCTTCAACGGTTGATCGGGACCGCCCGTGTGCTATTAGACGGCTAGGATGGCCTGCAGCTAGCTGCGCAGCCGATCTGTGTGTTCTATGAAGAAAGTCCGACCTATCCAACTGGGAGAAGCGTCTAGCACTCTCCACAGACTCCGAGGGCGTTCGCGAACCCCATCAAACCGCTAAACCGCTGCGGCGATCGGAGGGAGCGCCGAAAGCCGACGCCGGCGGCGAGGGGGACGGCTGCGATGGACGCGTCCGGCGACCTGCAGTGCGTGGGGCGGCTGGAGGTCGCCGCGCCGCCGCCGGCGCGCTATCTCCGCGTGGGCTCGCTCCCCGTCCCCACCGACTCCTCCGCCTCCCTCCCCGCCCTCCTCCCCTCCGCGTCCCCGTAAGCCCTCTCCCCTCACCCTCGCTTCTGAGCGCGCCTGCGCGTGTCAGATGATGTGGCGCGTGAGTCTAGGCGTCTATCTAATGCTTGAGCGATTTGCCGGATTCTGATGTGGCCCGTGATCGACTCCCAGGAAGGTGGTGTGTTCCGAATCATGATGTTTGTCGATTAGGGTTTAAGCGTTTGGATGTATTGCTAGGATTCTAAGGTTTGGGGGTGGGGAATCTGATCTAGAATGCGATGGGAGTGGGAGCTCGTTGTGGTTGTGGAATTAGAATTGTTTGTGATTAGTTGTGATTCGTTAGGGAGGACCGAGGAGAGGAAGTCGAGTTGATCTGAGTGTTGGAGATAAGGTGTCAGTCGCTTCTTCAATTCGTTAGTATTATGAGCGATTGGGTTGGGGATGGAATGATTATGGTGAAATGAATAGCAGGCATGTGTGCTGCTGCTGGTGGATACTACGTCCCCCCCTTTTGGTTTTATCTTTTGTACAGTAACCGACTAATAAGTACGTAGCGGCAAATCATGCTGAGATATAGAAGTGTAAAGGGGCACATAGTCTTATCAAATGGAATTTTGTCCAGTCTGCAAGTGCCTGATTAAGGATCACTGCTGTTTAAATTCTCATGTGGTCACAATTAATGTAGGACTGGAGCTCCAAGGTATCAAATGCTGCCATTGGAGACTGATCTCAACACACTCCCGACAATTTCAAACCTCCCAGAGAAGGTTTTCCCAACGGATGCAAAGAGTACTGAAGGTAATCTCTATTGAGGATTGGTCATTATAGTTTGATCAACAACAACGAAAAGAAAAAAAATCTTGTCTTCTTAATAGATTGTACTTTAAAAGAAGCATACATAAGAGTACAACCTTTAGGTGATTGTAAATGCGTAACTGTTTAACATATACTAGCATTGATTACCTTGCATGTCACTATCTGGACGCCAATTGTGTCAGTGCTTTCATGGTTATTCCTTCCCTATATATGTAAATTATGTTTGGTATTTATGAATGATTCCTGTGAAAATCTAGATGAGAATACTGGGTGAATTGATAATTCCAGCATATTTGCTCACCAGCAAGCAAAGATTTTGAATCTTCTGGTGCATTTATTGCCACTTGAAAAATGGCTACATGCTTGTCTTGCCATGAGTGTTAATTCTTGTTTTTACACCTAGATCTATTTTAGAAGTCAGAGAAGAGAGTGAAAATACAAGCTTTTGGGTAATTTTTATTCTATGTTCATGGCACCTGTCTGCCTTGCCCCCCCCCCCCCCCCCCCCCCAACAAGCTGCTGTTGCAGTGGTGCATGCAGCAGCAGAACCATTCAAATTGTGCATGTCTGTTTGATCCATCCAGTAGTCGCAAATGGTTATAGTTGTTGGGCACGCCAATGCACTTATTGTTATGTTTGTTCATATTCTTCAGGACTAAGGTATGGAAGTGGACTTGTCAACCAAAACTTATCGAGGAAGTGTGAAGCACTAGCTGTGTCAGGCCTAGCCGAATATGGTGATGAAATAGATGTGATTGCTCCAACTGATATTCTGAAGCAGATTTTCAAGATACCATACTCCAAGGCGCAAGTATCTATTGCTGTTAACCGTATTGGAGATACTCTCATTCTAAACACAGGGTAAGTTGCTTGGTGCATTATAACGAACAGGCTTAATGTAGTTAATATCTATTGCTGTTAACCGTATTGGAGATACTCTCATTCTAAACACAGGGTAAGTTGCTTGGTGCATTATAACGAACAGGCTCAACGTAGTTAATCTAATGATATGCTCTATATTGTGTTGTAGCCCTGATGTTGATGAAGGTGAAAAGATATTCAGAAGACAGAGTAATCAGCCTAAAGGATCTGACCCTTCGATTTTTCTGAATTTTGCAATGCACTCAGTGAGAGCAGAGGCTTGTGATTGCCCACCAAGTCATCAACCATCACAAGAAAAGCAAACAGCATCCACTATCTTGCGTGGACCCTTTGGTCATAGGGAGGGTTCCTTTGATCCACCCTCGTCATCTAGTTTTAGCACATCACCGTATTTTGATCAGAATGTCAGTAAAAGCAGAAAAGCGTCACATGGCACTCGTGAAAACCTGTACTGGGGTGCAAGGGAAAACAAGCAAAAAGTTAAAGGATCAGATCCCATTAAGAAAACCACTCATATTGGTGAAAAACCCAGATGTGACATGCAAGAATCCGAGAAGAGTAGGAGAGTGGGAAACAATGGATTTCGGAAGGTTTGCTTTTGGCAGTTTCACAATTTCCATATGCTTTTGGGTAGCGACTTGCTTATATTTAGCAATGAGAAATATATTGCAGTCAGCTTGCACCTCTGGGATGTTTCGAGACAGGTATGCTTTATTTTATTGAATGGCTTCACAGTTTCTTTCTTTACTCTTTCTGTTGACAAATCATGTTTGATAGGTTACTCCATTGAACTGGCTTGAAGCTTGGCTTGACAATGTAATGGCAAGTGTGCCAGAATTGGCCATCTGTTATCATCAGAATGGTGTTGTCCAAGGTTATGAGCTTCTAAAAAATGATGATATATTTCTACTTAAGGGTGTGTCCGATGATGGTACACCTGCATTTCATCCACAGGTTGTCCAGCAAAATGGACTGGCTGTCCTGAGGTTCCTTCAGGATAACTGTAAGCAAGACCCTGGTGCATATTTGGTATGACATATGAACTTATTATTTATGTTATCAGATTTAACTTTTTAATCTCTTATCTGTATCACATTAATATTTTTACTTCCAACTCAAATCTTTTTTAGCAATAACCATCATGCCAGTTCTTGTTCATTATACTGAAGCTTTGCTTTCTCAGTTGTTCAAAGGTGCTGAAGAAGATATTGTACATCTATATGATATGTCTATCTTACCTAAAAAACATACAGCTGGTGATCATAGATCTTCATGTGGCCCTATGTCTTCTTTAATGAACAAGGGGAGAAAAGAGTCATTGTTCTCTCTAGGCACACTCCTTTATCGTGTTGCTCACAGGATGTCCTTATCAAAGGTACTAGGGAATTGTCTCTTCTTCTACTTTGCTTTCATACAGCTTTATTGACTGTTAATATTATAAATGTTTTGCAGGTACCTAGTAATAGAGCAAAATGTGCAAAGTTCTTCAGAAAATGCTTAGACTTTCTCAGTGAGCAGGATCACCTGGTATTTTTATTTATCATGTCATGCTTTTATCAGTTTATTGTTTACTTTTATCAGTAAGTTGTATCAAAAGTGTTTCTTCTTTTTGGTGATTTTTTAGGTTGTCCGGGCATATGCTCATGAACAGTTTGCAAGGCTCATCCTTAAATGCTACGAGGAGTTGGAATTGACATCTGAATCATTTCTGCTTGAATCTGAAGTTACTCTTACTGACTTGGATGATGAATCTCCAGAGCTGAGCCTTGAGAATACACCGTCAAAGCAAAATGACATATTGCCAGAGATTAGCAAGGATGAGCCAGCAGCCTTAGATAGTATGTTAGAATGTTCACAGTCAGAATCTCCTCGTATGTCAAATAGTCCAGCGGAACCAGGCCATGTTGATATTGGTCCTGCATCTTCCGCTACAGAAGATGTTTCTGTGGATAGCTTGGTAATGTGTCAAGCTGGAACCTCTCAGATATCAAAAACAATTGCTGATGCAATCTCCTCTAAGCTGGCAGCTATACACCACATATCACAGGCTATCAAATCCCTTAGGTGGAACCGGCAGCTGCAGTACACTCAAGATGGTTATGTTGACAGCGCAGATACCATTTGGGAGAGACCTGTTGACTTTTCTTTATGTCGATGTGGTGATGTTGACTGTATTGAAGTTTGTGAAATTAGGGAGTGGCTACCAAAATCGAAAATGGACCATAAATTGTGGAAACTTGTTCTTTTGCTTGGAGAATCGTATCTGGCCCTAGGAGAGGCATACATGAATGATGGGCAGCTTCATCGCACTCTTAAAGTTGTGGAATTAGCTTGTCTTGTTTACGGGTCTATGCCTAAAAATCTTGATGGTGATGAATTCATCTCATCCATGTCCTATGGTTCATTGAGCCTTGAAGATGGTGATCTAAAGGCAAATCTTGTATTAGACGAGGCAGACTATTTCAAGAACGCAAAATGCTTCAGTTATGTCGTTTCTGCTCAACGGTTGCCTCCAAATTATTTATTTTGGGCTAAGGCATGGATGCTTGTAGGCGATGTCTATGCGGAATATCACAGATTGAGCAGCCATCAAACACCGGTGTTGCCAGAACAAAAGTCTGATGGTGAACTTAGAATGTCAAATGAAGTTGCAATGGAGGTCAAACGTCTTAAGAGAAAACTGGGAAAGGATAAGCAGAATTGTGGCATGTGTTCACTGATCAACTGTAGCTGCCAAAGTGATAGGGCAAATAGTGGCAGCAGTGCAAGCAGTAGTAGTCGTGAGGCCTCTACATTCTATGGAAGAAAGAAAAATAAAAAATCATCTTGCAGGAACTTCCATTCACAGTCTAGAGAAACTAAAGAGAACCCCAGTCCCAGTGCACAGGAAGCTATGGAAGGTTCTGAAAAAAAGCAGCATAGTGGGAATGATACCTGTCTTGAAAAAAACTCAGTATCAAATGTTGGTACTGATCGTAAAAAACATACAATGGAAAATCAGTCAGTCAATGCTGATGGGATTCCTGGTAAATCTAACGAAGACGTTTCCGGTGTGAAGGGTGGTGGTATCTTCAAGTTCCTTGGAGGTCCTAAACCAGGAGATATTGAATACAATTTATGTTCTGCTATTTACAGCTATGGTGCGGCTAAGGGAGCTATGTTTGAATTTTCTGTTCACCCTGCAGAAATGTCCACCGTTCTTAAGAAAAGAGGCTGGGCTTTCAATGAACTGGGCCGACATAGACTTGAGAGTAGAAATCTGGGTAGTGCTGAGAGTGCTTTTGCTGATGCTGTTAGAGCATTTCAAGAGGTCTCTGACCACACAAATGTTATATTGATCAACTGTAACTTAGGTCATGGTAGAAGAGCTTTAGCAGAGGAATTTGTATCAAGGATAGATGAATTTCAGAAGTATGATCTTCCAGATGGTGCATATATGCAATCCATTAAGTCCGCCAAGTCAGAATATTTTCAAGCAATAAACTACTATACAGCAGCTAAGAGGCAACTGAGGTATGCTGATAATGAGGTCGATAAAGTACTGTACAATGAGGTTTACACCCAGTATGCCCATACCCACCTGAGGCTTGGGATGCTTTTGGCAAGGGAAAGCTTCTTAACTGACAGTTATGAAGGTGGACATGTTGATGAATCATCTAATAGAACAGTTCTTGAGATTTCAGCAAGTGATGCTTTTCGGGAGGCTTTGTCTACATATGAATCCCTTGGTGAACACCGCAAACAGGAAGCTGCTTTTGGTCATTTTCAGCTTGCTTGTTATCAACGGGATCTGTGCTTAAAGTTCCTGGATTTGGTTGACAAGGAGGTCAAACAGAAGAATGAGGATAAATATCGTCAGAAAGCTAAGTGGTATGGTTCACTAGCAGAGAAGAGCTGGCAGAAGGCTTTAGAATTTTATGGTCCAAACACACATCCTACCATGTTTCTTAACATCCTTATGGCACAAGCTGCCCTTTCTATTAACCTCTTCAATTCGTTTCACTCGTGTGCGGTATGTTCTTTCTGGCCTTGCTATCTCTTCCGATTCGAGCTGCTCAGTGTGCTAAATTTAGTTCCGCTATTATTCTTTCTAGCATTGTGAGAAGGGCATTGGCCACTATATTTATTGGGTAAATTCTTTTGAGCTGTAACTTTTGGCTTTTGGCTTAAAATTTTGAATTATGGCTGTTCGTAAGAGAGTACGGAGAGAGATACTCGCGTGCAATTTTGGCCAATATAGATAAAATTAGAACAGTGTCTACTACAATGGATTTGTGGACCCCGCCTTGAAAAGATACTTACCGTATAAAGCTAAGCTATAAGACCAAAAGAACCCACCCATTGTGCAGAGCGGATTAGTGTTGTCTGCTTAGCATAATTTAGCAAGTTACACTTCATATCTGGTACTATTAGTCTACTATTATGGCTGTACTGGTAAGAGTAATTTTGCTGTGTAAGTACATTTTGTTTCTGCCAAGTAGGAGTTACACGTTTTTTTTGTAGAGCGCAATGCTTGAAAAAAAGGCATTTCTGGCAGTATACAAATTGCAATAGGTTGCCACACTATGGCTAGTAATACATACTATAATAACCAGTACGTAGAAACCGGTTGAGCATGAGGTTATGAGGTTGCCTGTGCCTAGCTCTTGCCGTCTTGGGATGTGTACATCTAGTGTGTGTTATTTGCGTATACATCTGGAATGGAATGTTCCGTTTTCATTTTAATCAATATTTTGATTCTCTTTTCCTCAGATGCTTGAAGCCGCACTGGTGCACTTGCTTGAAGGCCGCCATGTGGTTGAAGCGAACGAAGAGTATACAAACGATATGAGCCTGGACATAAAGCCGAAGTTCTGGAGCCAGTTGCAGAGCCTGCTGAAGAGCATGTTGGCAGCATCGCTGCCTGGCAGTAGCACAGGCAGACCAGCAGCTCTTGTCGGTCAGGCCAACACTAGCAATAGAGGAGATGCTGCGAAGCTAAAGGAGATGTACCGTTTCTCTCTCAAATCTACCTCTCTGGGCCAGCTGCACGCGTTGCACAAGCTTTGGGTCTCCTAACACCTCTACTTCACCAGTTCAAAAAAAAAACACCTCTACTTCACAGATGGTTACCTTGCATGTATTACGTTTGTCAGCGTCTTCTTTGAAGCTTGTGATTATGCCGTTTTATTAGCTTTGTATTTCGCTTTTGTTCTCTGGGATGATATTCAGGCCAAGTTGTATTGCTAATTATCTACCAGTAGTGCTGGTGAGTAAATAGCTGTGTAAAGGAGTAACCAAGGACTTGCGATGAAACTGAAAAGGTGACAGTGTCCTGTTACTCCTGTACCTGTATTGTTATTACACGGATGGTTTTACTTTAAAATGAAATGACCGTTTGTCAGAAATCTAAAATGTGTTCGCCGTCCGCGAATGGAAAATAAAGCGTCCTACGTTGCGTTCGCAAAGCCCGACAAAAAGGTTAACGTCGTCGACCTTCAAAAAATGTTTTGACATCATGATGCTGCAAAAGAAGAAAAAAAATGATGCCCATCGAATACCGACCAGAGCGCACGCGCGTCTGAATTATCTAGGATTTTGCCGGACAATAAAAGTACTCGTGGTCAGACCACTCAAGCAGCGAAAACATGGTGTGCAAATGTAAAATGCTCATTAAGTGCTAACAAGGGAGGAAATACATGCAGCTTGCTTGGTTTCAATACCTCAAAACGGATTGAAACAAAGGTTCTAACCCAGATAGATACAGAATGACTGTACAGTACAAACCTCAAACACATCAACTTACATTCCAGAGCCAAGGGTGAACAAAATGTCACACTAGCAATAGCAACCCTTCTATACTTGACATTCCGATGCGACGAAAATAATCTACATCCCTGACGAGCTTTCTACAATATGTTCACAGCAATGTCAGACTAGAGGGCTATGTTGATCAGAAGTAATTGTATGGCCATTAGCTTGGAAACAAAACTTCACCGATGCTTAGGTCTTTGTGTCAAGATGGTGTCGAGGGGACAATGAACGACATGCTTCAGTATCCAATCTCCACAGGAAGGACTAAGAAATAGCACATGAAACGCCAAGCATCCTGGAAGATCTCTAGACAAAGTAGTCTTGCCGCACAACAGTGACAAAGTCGCAGGGAAGCGAGCCATCCTCTTTTTGTTTCCCTATATCACCATTTCCTTGGATATGCCAATATATCTTTGGAGGGAGAGGGGTATACAGGTCTGCAGTGATGTACACAAAAAATAATAATTAACACTTTGGAAGAAGATATTGGCGATACCATTCTACCAAACTTCATAAGCATCTACCTGCAGATAGAGTTTGATCAGGTTCTCTAGTAGAATGCAGCACAACAGTACCAGCAAGGACTGTAAGAAATCCACAAATCTCAGAGGCAATACTGCTTGCGCTCTGCCCAGACCAGTCCTGGATAGTTATGAAACAAAAGTTGACCAATTAACACAAGACGAGAATACTGAGTGCATTCTAATGTTTTTAAAATTTCACTCACCTTGAACATTATGGCGCTTGCTAAAATAGTGAGGGTAGTGAACATGGCATAATAGATGGGAGAGACAACTGCTGTATTGAAAGTATCCAATGCCTGAAAATTTAACATGACATAAGCTGGTAATTAAAATTTAACCTCAGAAAATATTTTCTTTTAGCCGAGATTAGGATGTGAATCATGTGTTCAGCACATACTGACATATTTTTTTAGCGGACCTCTGGCAAAGTTTACGTATATCATATTTTTCATGTTGTTATGGAGGTATTGTTGCGCGAAAACTAGAAGGCTATTAAGCTTATTATCATGTACACTGATCAGGCATTGGGTGTACCTTGTTCAGGTAAACTAACTGAATAACCAAGCACGTTGCTGAAACCACTGCAAACAGCCACGTCTGGAAATACCCAGCCTGGTTTATGCCCTCGATTGTCAGCTTAATGGCAATGCCCACAGCCTTGATGCTCATTACCTAAAAAAATACAACAGCGAAAAAATGCCATATACCCATATTAGCAACAAACCAGTTAGAAACCAGAGGCGCAATCATGCAGAACATTTACCGTCAGGGATCCAATCACCGAGCAAATTCCAACATACACCATTATGTTCGTCTGCCCATATCGTGGAGCGTAATACAGCATGAGGAGCAGTGACACTGCCACTGCCAAGGCAGCATAGCAAAGGAAAGCTACAAAAACATTACAGAACACATGTCAAAAGACAAGTTCATTGGGAACTTCATGGAAAAAGCATGGATACTTACTAGGCTGTGTTGCCAAGTGCCAAATCTGCTCCACTGAGCTTGGGGTCCTCTCCAGGGGGGCATGGAGGATGATCACCGTCGACCCAACAATACAGAGAACACAGCCCAGCACGCCCACCCGCTGCAACTTCTCATTCAGTGTGAAATGGGCTAGAACGGCACTGCCCCAACAAATCATCACAGAAGCATACATATGCACATATCAGCACGAACCCAAGACAACAGATTCCGAATGTAATATGCGCCAACTAAAACATTCGCCATTCTACCTGACAATAATACTGAGTGCGCCCAGTGGCGTGACGAGGACGGCCGGCGCAAACATGTAAGCCACGAAATTGGCAATCTCCCCGACAAGCACTGGAAAGTTGAAATTTTGCTTAAACGTTTCAATCCAATCCCCACATGATTAGGAACAAATGAGGCCAAAAGGATTGTGAAAGCTTACTGGTGACCATCCCGACCCACCAGAGCGGCTCCAAGAGGTACCCATACCCTCCGTCACCTGAAATTTTCGACAAGAAAACAGCGGTCACATCGTCTGTACATGGAATTGACCGGATTGGGCATAAAGGATCCGCCTTTCTCACATCCCACAGCGTGTACGTTCGAATTGGCACCCAAGAACCAGAAAGACCTAGAGTTGCAAATAGAAGAACGAAAGGGACATCGCCTTTGGGACGCCGAGGCGGGCAGCGAGTGGGGGCAGACCTGCTCGGGAGCCGCCGGCGCCGGCGCGGCGGAGGCCCTTCTTCTTGACGATGAAGCTGACTCCGATGAAGGCGGAGGAGGCAACGGCGAGGAGCGCGCCCTTGAGGTTGGCGGCGAAGAGGTCGCCGCCGGCGTCCGTCACGGCGGGGGTCATCAGTGGCGTGCGGCGGCGCGTGGCCGGCGCATTTGAAGCGAGCCTTATGTGAGGATGGAGGATTTGGAATTTATCTATTTATTCCTCTCCATTTTCTTATGTTTTGGGTTTGCTTTCAGCCTTTCACATTGCTTTGAGTACATGTATGTGTACACTGGCATGAAGTGTAGTGTTTGACTAGAAGTTTGCTACTTGCGAACGAAGGCTAGACCTCGTGGGTAGTTGAATTGAACCCGCTATTCTTTCTAGTAAATTTTCCAATTATGTACTACCTTTGATAAAAAGGATAATTTATGATATATTATTTAAAAAATAGCATAGCCTGATATACCATTTCAAATGATAACTTACATCATATATCACTTTAAATATATTTAGATTCAGCATATACCATTTTCTCTATTTTATTGCGAATTAAGTATTTTCCTCTTTTTTATCACGAGGAGTGACTATCTTGTCTATATATGCCATGTTTTCATGATTATAGAAAATATCATTTAAACTGTGCGACTGAACTAGCTTTTTTGTTACTGTTACAATGTGACCAAATTATTCCCAAAATTTCCATGACATGCAAAGGGCTAAAACTTTGATTCGGTGAGCTCCTGTTGCTGCCAATCAATTTGAATTAAGCAATTCAAACAGGGATTCCAAGAGCAATACTTACACAACGCTAAGACCTAAGCAAGATTACCACATCCTAGCAGAACAACTGTTGGGTTCACCAAATTTATTTCTTGCAAGCTATGCCAATTGGTTGCACCAGGAACACACTAGAGTAGCTAGTTCAGTCGCACCATGCTCAAACCAGATGAGTGGTATTTTTTCTAAAATCATGAAAACAATATACACATGAGCATGGATTGAACCAAGTAATTGGCTCTGGTGTCACAGGACATCGGGTCTAAAAAATTTTAGCAAGGATTAGCATTTTTAGCCCATATGTGAATCCCTTAGGCTAAACTTAGTGCACCGGTTCTTTCTTGAAACCCAATGAAGAAAGCACCAGCAGCCTAAATTTTCAGTAGTTAGCAACAGTTCACGAGAAGCCTCCACTTCCCTCAGTCCATGAGGCAACTACAACAGGCCAAACAAGCCCTTGAGTCAGCATAAGAGGGAGGACCACAACAGGCTACGGCATCCATTTGATGATCCCAAAGCATATCACCTCGCAGCAACTCTCGATGCTTATTCGTCTCGCATGGTTGGCCAAAAGGGGTGCACCACGTCCGTCGCACAACCGCACCCAACTAGATAGCAACAGGTCACCGAAGAATGGGAGAAATTGGCGCCACCGACTGCCCTCACCAAGCATCTCATCATGGCGTCGCCTGGTTTCTATTGCCTCACGCCCTCACCAGCCGAATGAAGCTTAGGTCCACCCGATCAATATGTATTTTTCTCTAAATTTCTCTCAATTTATTCCAATTTGCCAGTTAGGATTTTCAATGTGATGATTGTTGATTGATTTTTGTCAAATTGTAAGGTTAAGAGTTAGAGTTCCAATTTTGTTTTTTGGAATACCAACTTAGCTCTTTGCAAATTAGAGGCAAAATTATAATATTTGACCGCAATGTCAAGTAAATAAACCACTAGACATATTTTTCTATTATATTATTTTTAAACTATTGAACATACAAATATCTAACTGAATTTTCAATTAATTGGTGATAATTTCATGAATAATATACTTATTTGCTATGTGGAGAAATAAGAATTGATGAAAATTACTAATGATGTTATGGTTTGTCGCTTTATGAACTTAGAACATAAATACTAAAAGATAATACATTAACTTATATCATTCTACTATTTTTTACTTGAAAATTTTAAATAATTTTGTTCTCTTTTAATAGGCCATTGAAATCGAATGATGTATTTTACCAATACGGACTAATTTTTGTCTGTGGTTTCGCGCTTAGTTTCTTTAGTTTGCTTTTTTATTTTGGTATGTATTTCGATCACTATTTCTTTATCATTATACGCTGTCATTAGTTACATTGAAGTATTAATACCGAACACATTACTATTTAGCACAATATTGTTTGAAACCTATATATGTTGTTATATATATGGTGAAGTGGTGAACCCCAGTTATTTTCGTTCTAGTTCTGCTCCTGCACACGAGCAAAATAATCCTTTTCCATATTCAAGAGGGGAAAGGCTTTAATTCGAAATAAAATAGAGGAAATGACATAAGTTGGATTTAAACTTCTTTTGAGTGATATGTGGTGAAAGTCATTCTTTGAAGTAGTATGGTAGGCTATGTTATTGTTTTAAGTGGTATATTATGATTTATCTCTTGATAATCAACCATCACAAAACCACATTTCTAAACAATAATTTCATATAATCACCCTTTTTATAACATCTCATAAAACCATACTTTCAAGTATTAACATCATATCTAACAGACTGGACTCACTTGTTGGTATCACAAACCTATCCATACGTGATAGACTTATGAAACCGACGAGTGGGATCAGCTCATTGGATGCTTAAAAGTACAATTTTGTGAAAATATTATGCAAAGAGAAATGTGATTTTATGATTGTTTTCCAAAGGCAGCGTAGTTTTGTAAAATTTACTTTCAAGGCACTATTTATTTGGAACCCTGGTTATAAATGTTTTCCTGCTGTTTGAAAAAGTGTTTGTCTGCCGTTGCGGCACTATAAGCCTCGTCAGTTGCACAAGCGCAAAAATTATTTAGTTTTAGTTGCTAGTGAAACAACCGAACGCTGTCATGTCATGCCGGAATACATATTTCAGCCAAGCAAGCTCCAAAATTTGTCACTAAAGAGGACTAGAAAACCAAATAGTCGTAAGTCGTTTTGAAGTTGAGGCATTGGCAAGTCTGCTCGCTCGAGGAGTGCACCATAGCAGAAGCCCCATCGTACCCATTTTTTACCTGAAGAGAGAGATCAGATCATCAGAGGGGAGACAGTTACGACATGAGAGCCAAAAACGAAGGACTCGTTGGTTCCCCTCCTCCAATGGGCAACCTCGCATGGGACAAGACTACAAGGGTAACATGACCCCCTAGCACCAGGTCAGCATCTGCGCCACAGCGCCAGCATGCCCTACGCTGTATGTATGTCAGGAACAGCAAGCGCGCGGCACGACGCGATCCAGATCTCGTCTCGTACCGTCGGACGACAGTCGTCTTAGCTCGCAAGTATCACTCGACGAAGCTCTTGCCGCCGGAGCGACAGCCGAATGGTGCGGCCTTGTTCTTCTTTTAGCCGAAACGGACCCGCGCGTCTGGAGGGGAGAAAACCGCATGCCGCATGCCGGCTTAGCTCGTTCCGTCGTTGCTCTCGCCCCTGAGTAGGCGGGGGTGGGGGCTATCGCGCTCTGCGTGGAAATGGGACGCCCCGCTACGCTAGCAGGGCAGGGAGAGGTAGTCCTTCTCTAGTAGGATATGGTAAAAAATATAAAAGTATAATAGGTTATTGTTTTTTAATATGCGAGATTATATTTTTTATTATATATTTAAACTAAAATTTGAATCTATATGTTAGAATATATATTTTAAAAAATATGTCTAAATAATTATACGTTACAAAATAAAATCACATTGTTATTTTTTAAAAATAACTTAGCCCATTTTTTTATCCTCCATAGGGATCGTGTGAAGATCGGTCCTGCGAAGACCAAGGAAGTGGGCAATTTCCCCCCTCCGATGAGCCTAATAGAACTAGGGCAAAGCCGAGTTAGTGGGGATCGAGACAGGGTCACGGGGCCTCGCTGGGACCCTGGCCCCGTTGCCATCTCTACCCTTACGCCTTTAGCCTCTTTCTGGTTTCTACTAGTCGTTGGGAGTCATCACCTCGAGAGTCAAGACATATGGCCACTAGAGAGAGACAACCTTAGGTGGGGTGGGACATGACACAAAGGTTAGATATGCAAAGGGGCGGGTCGGTCCGTTGACCCTTGGACCCGCCCCTAAAATTATGGCACCAACGCATAGTGGGATGGCCTATGAAATTTGAGGTTCAACTGAGGCCATGACTGCATGGATGGCCTCAGTCATCGGATTCACTTATGTAGAGAGGCTCAGCTTCAATAAAGTTGGGACTGGGGCACCGTTGGTGATGCCCTCCTGATCATCAAATAAACTTACATAGCGAGGAAGAGAAGGATGGCTCTGTTGCCGACTGTCGACGGCCGAAAATAAGATCGTCGAGTTGCCCATCCAGCTGGAACTTGGCAAACTTGGGCCAAAAGAGTACTGATTCCATTCGCGGGTCGAAGATTGGTTACAAATTAAAACAAATGCCGAATTTTCAATTGGTTGTGACCTAAGATTAGCATCGGATCTGTTGGGCACCAGCTACGTACCAACAACGAGCATATTTGGATTCATAAATCACCGGGAACAACCCGACAATGCCTTCAAACAAAAGCTGACAACCACTTGCGTTCATTTCTGCGTGCCCTAATCTTCCGGGCAGGACGCCGCCCGGGCAAGCAAAAAGGTGTTCACGTACGCTAAGCAAAAACTCTGCAGAACGTAGCAGAGCAGCGCCGGTTTGCAGAGCTTCAATCCACCGCGACCCAACCGGCACGGCACCAAACTACTTACGTTCCCCGCGCGCGCGCCACCAACATTCCCTCACCGAAGGCGCGCCGCCGTGCGCGCCCGCCGGGCCGGAACGGGAGGATCGCATACGTGGCCGTGCGTTCGCCACCACGCGGTGCCCTCTGCTCGTGCGCAAGAACAGTGTTAGATTTTGGTAGTTTTGACAAAGATCAATCGCACGTTAATCACATAAGAATCATGAACACAATGGGAGCCGTAAGTGAGAGAGAGTAAATGGGGAATTCCTTTGTTCATTCATTATCCTCTCTCTACAATATGGGGTCCTATTTTTAGACTATGAAGTTAGACCCCTTTTAGGAGTATTTTGGTCTTTTACCCATGTGACACTAGCCTAGGAATTTCTTACCAAACATGCAACGTTTCCATCGAGTCGAGTGAGATAGCTTTCGGCGCCACGTATTGTCGACAAGACGAACGGCCCAACGTGACGGTCTATTATTTCATGGGAGGAAGTTGTCCAACGGCGCAGCCCAGGGCAAGTTCTGGGTCATCAAATAGGAATGGGCAGAACAGCCACACATTGAGGCCCATAACGTTGACAAGGCAAAGCAGACCAATCTAACGGGCACACATCTCGAGTCGGCCCGATCAATTTTCCCTTGAAGGCTACCCACAGCCGACGCGTGTGGACGCGCAGAGAGCAGCACGAATAACTAAGTTCTTTTCATTTCAGCCTTCTGCTATATTACTAGCTTTTAAACGATATATCTTTTTAAGACAGTGTCTACAAATAGATTATAATAGATATTATATTGAATTCAGCTATACTGGCAAAAATTACATGTGACTATTCCCCCTTACGTACAGTGGCGAATCTAGGATAAAAATAGAGGGGGAGCTTTACCGTTGAGGCTATAGCATAATATAAATATACCCAAGTTACATCTATTAGTCTTTTGCTATTGAAATATCAAATTCATACATAAATAGGAAGAGAATAAATTGAAAATGTACAATACAATAAATTTAGTATCTTGATAATGGATAATGTGCTCCAAATATTCATAAATATGTGAGTACTGATCTGCAGATAAAAAATATCAAATGTAGTTCATAAATACGACACAATTTTACTCTACGAGTTTTCATGTCTTGAAAATGTTGAATGATTTTTTTGTTATCAGGACTTCTAAATATCTCTCGCTCAGTGTGGATTAAACAATAATTTAAATAAATTAGCTAATCAGCTAATGTCTAATGCCTACTGTTAAGCATCGATCAACAATAATTTACATTAGTCTCAGTTAGTACATACTCCTAGTGCCCTCACGTAGTCTGCACTCTGCAGTCATGCGGCCACGCACTCATGCCGAACGCCGACACGGCGACGCGCCTCACGCCACGGAGACACCAGACGACAGACACTAAGGGTCTATTTGGTTGCCTGCATGGGGGTGGCTCGCACCAGCGCATGCAGGGAGATGGTGTTTGGTTGCCTGCATGGGGGGGAGAGCCTGCACGAGTGGATGCAAAAAATCAACTGGAGCCAGGTTGAGGAGAAACGTGGCTGATGAGCTTCCCTCCTCAGCCTGGCCACGCTCATGCAGCTGCATGAGCACATGCAGCTGCATGAGCACATGCAGGTAACCAAACAGCCCCTAAGTCACTGAGACACGAAATCACGGGCGCGGCGGGCAGTCGGGCACCCGCACTCGGGCTCGGGCAGACCGCAGACGACCTGACCGACGACCGCACTCATGAGCTGCTTACTCAGTCCGCGCACCACTTCTATCGGCATTTCTGCAAACGGCGAAGCGAATCCGTAGCGAGTGCCCGGGCAAATGGAGAATAGCATCATCATCTCGTCGGCGTCGTCGCCTCGTCCGCCGACCGCCGCTCCACTCCGCCGCTCCCGCGCGGCCACGCCCGCGCCCGGCCGCCACCGAGTGGCCGACCGCCTCCCCCTCGGCCCCTCCACTCCGCCCTCCGCCTCGGCGTCGAGCCGCCCTCCATGCCGGGCCGCCGACCGCCCCCGGCCTCCCCCTCCGTGGCATATGGAACCTTGTGCCTGTCCGGTAGCCCTGCCCTCCACCGCTGCCTCCTCCACCTTCTCTGTCACTTCCTCGGATGCGACGGCCGGCCGGCCGGGTCTTCTTCAACTATCGTGGGAGGAGGGGGTGCTCGAGCACCCACAAGCACCCACGGTAGATTCGCCACTGCTTACGTACTCTCTCTCTCACACAAACAACAAGAATTCAAAAAATTATAAGTCAAAAGTTAAAATCATAGCCCAAAAGAACTCATGGACTAGAGAGGCCGACGTCATGGATGATAGTGATCAGTGGATCGCCCCGCTTATACTGAAACTTGAAAGCATAGAATATGTGCTGGCGTACAGAATTGTTGCACACTATTTCCATTGATTGTTAGCAGCTTAAGTACAGATGAGTACAGGAGCGATCAATGCTTGAGCAATAATAGGAAACAGAAAGATTGCATGCTGCAAATAGCGCTAACCAGATAAGAAAGCTATCTCCAGGATAGTTAGGCGTGTAGACTTCAGATCTTGCAGTTGCTGCATGTATGGAGGAGTCTAGGAAGGAATCCGACAGCATGACAGTCTAACACCCTCTCGCAAATGGAACGGGAGTGAAATGAACATTCAAGCTGGAGCAAAATTCTCAGGAGACAGACAACGGCAACCCCTTAGTGAAGATGTCAATATACTGTGAACTGGTTAGGACATGAAGAACCCGAGCCTCGTCGAGCGCAACTCGTTCCCAAAGAAATTGTAGATCAATCTCAACGTGTTTTATCCGTTGATGCTGAACGGGGTTCATTGAGAGATATACAATGTTGATGTTGTCACAGAAAACAACAGAGGCTTGATGAAGAGGGTGGCGTAGTTCGAACAGCAGTTGGCGAAGCCAACAAGACTCGGCAACAACGTTGGCGACGGTGCAGTATTCAGCCTCGAGGCTGGAGTGGGAAACAATATGTTGTCTTTTGGAGGACCAAGAGACCAAGTTGTCATCGAGAAAAATGTTGTAGCCGGATGTGAACTTGCGCATATCGGGACAACTGGCCCAGTCAGCATTAGTGTACGCGGTAAGGGAGGTTGATGACGTTCGGTGCAGTTGGAGGCCATGGTTGATCATCCCCTTGAGGTAGCGCAAAATCTGTTTGAGAAGATTAAAGTAGGGCTCATGCGCATCATGCATGTGAAGGCATGCTTGCTGCACAGAATATGCAATGTCAAGGAGAGTAAAAGATAGGTACTAAAGGGCGCCTGCGATGCTACGATAATGAGTGGCATCGGAAACAGGAGCACCACAAGTAGGAAGCTTGGCCAAAGTGTCTATAGGGGTAGTGCAAGGCTTGCAATTGAACATCCCAGTGCGCACAAGGACATCAATGATATATTGGTGCTAGGAGAGAAAGAAACATGTGGGTGTGCGCTGAACGGCGACATTGAGGAAGAAGTGGAGACTACCAAGGTCCTTTAGGGAGAACTCAATGTGGAGTGTGTCTATAGTAAATCAGAGAAGGGATGGAGAAGAGGTTGTGAAAACGGTATCATCTACATAAAGGAGGTAGATGATATCAGAATCATGCTTGTAAACGAACAGGGAGGGATCAACTTTGCAACTGGCAAAGCTAAGAGACTGGAGATGGGTGGTGAAGCGGCTGAACCAGGCATGAGGTGCCTATTTGAGAACGTACAAGGGGCGATTCAGATGACAAACATTAGAGCTACGGTAAGGATTAATGAAACCAGATGGTAGTTGACAATAGACAATTTCAGTCAAAGTGTCATTAAGAAAGGCATTATTGACATTGAGTTGGTGTACTGGCCAATCATGAGACAAAGCTAGAGAGAGGACCGTATGAACAGTGGCTGGTTTAACGACCGGGCTAAAGGTTTCATCAAAGTCGACTTCGGTTTGTTGGGAGAAGCTACATAGGACCCAACGAGCCTTATAGTGATCTAGGGAACCATCGAGTTTCAGTTTATGGTGAAAGATCCATTTACCCATGACAACATTAGCACCAGGTGGGCGAGGAACAAGATCCCAAGTGTGGTTTGTGTGAAGGGTGTCAAACTCACGTTGCATTGCATCTCACCAATTCTCATCATTGAGTGCAGCTCTATAGGTTTTAGGGATTAGAGAGGGGACCAGAACATTGAGATTGAGGCGTTGCACAGGTTGACGAATGTCGTGTTTGCCCTAAGTGGTTATGGGATGGCTATTGACAACAGGAGGAGAAGATATCTCAGATTGGGAGGGAGCTGTGGCAGCTATGGAGGGAGCCAATGCTGCATCGGCAGTAGTCGACAAGCTAGGGACAACCGGCGAGATAGGTGAAGATATGTGTGTGTGTGTGTGTGTGGAGGTGGTTGTTATGAGTTCATGGAGGAAATCATAATCAGAGAAGTCTGATCGGTTAGGAAGTTCCACAAATAGGAAAGAAAACTCATCAAAGATCACATGACGAGATATGATAATCTGGCCAGTGGAGGGATCTAGACACTAGTAGCCTTTGTGATTAGTAGGATGGCCTAGAAACACACAGGTGACAGACTGAGGGGCGAGTTTGTGGCGACCGTTGCAGAAATATTGGGGCAACAGCGGTAGCCAAACACGCGGAGGTGTGTGTATGTGGGTGGAGAGCCAGAGAGAGACTAGTAAGGTGTGTTAAGGTGGAGGGTTTTGGAAGGGTGGTGGTTCAGGAGGTGAGTGGCAGTATGAAGAGCTTCCACCCAATAAACAAGAGGGAGAATTGCCTGGAAAAGAAGAGAGGGAAGAATGTCATTCATGGAGTGAATGATACGCTCGGCTTTTCCGTTTTGAGCAGAAGTGTGAGGGCATGACATGCGGAGTGTCATGCCATGAGTAAGAAAGTAGGTTCTGGAAGTAGTGTTATCAAATTCACCACCATTTTCACATTGAATACTGTGGACCTATGCATCGAACTGAGTTTTGATATAGGCAAAGAAGTTGGATAGGGTGTGAAAACTTTGGATTTGAGGCAAAGTGGGAAGGTCCATAGATAATGTGTATTGATGCGGATGCGCACATTGACTGGAAAGAATTATTGAGCCGCATTAAATATTATCAGGTGAACTCGCTTCTACTTGAATTTGGTTTTAATTTACATGAGAACTGGTTACTATCCAATACTAATATTTTAATTGTTCTCAGGTTTGTATGGAATGACGGAGACGCCAAAAGAAGAGTTCATGCGGATGTGCTTGTGCTGGCCCCCTGGAATCAAAGCATGCAACCGAATGTTGGAAGAAATAGAGAGAGAATAACTATTGTGCATTTAATTGATTCGGTCAAGAAAAGATGGAAAGAAAGCTATCATACTGATTTGGTGATATACATGTCAAGGGACTCTTCATGTGTCCTGCAAACACCAAGGGAGCAAAGCTCACGTAGCAAGAAGAGAGGGGCCATGCACATGAGAAAGGAAAGGGCCAATCTCATGATTATCACAGCACCAGTCCAAATCAATTCTGAAGGCAGCTTGCGTGCTGTTTATTCTAGCCAAACCGATCCATGTGTGGCCATGTATCTCTTTTCTAGCTAGAAGTTCAATTCGCCTTTGAGTCTGAACCAGACTATGGTATAAGTCTCGGTCACAAGGACAAATAAGATTCAAGTCCGTTGGCTTTAGGCCCATGCGTGAGGTGTCCAGGATGGGGCCGCCCCATATATAGCTGCACCCACTCCATCTTGTAGGGGAGGCCAGATATGAGACCACCTTTATGCAAAATAATAGATTAACTTGAGATTGTTTTTTTCTTCTTGATGACCAATGCCGTCAATGGGGAAATTTGAGAGTTCTTGCTAATCGAGATCGTTCAACCTTTCCGCTGGAAATTAGAAGCGTGATAGGGCTTCGCTTGGTGGTCATGAAGTTCGGCGCGTGTGTTCTTGCGAATTAAAGAGTGTTCATTCTTGCATTGGCAACGGATGATCACTACGATTCAAGAGGCTACATATGAGTATCCTGATTCTACGTCGAGAAGATTAGGTGACCCCGTATCATGTATAATCATTGAGAATGACAAGATAATACTTATATCCAAACACGCTAGGCATAGGGGATGTCCAAAGATCACAATGGATCAAATCAAAAGCTTTATTTGTGTGGGACACTGAAGAAGAAAAGGAAAGGCGCACATGCTGACCAAGTTGACATGCATGACACAAGTGTTCATCTAAAGTAAATTTTTTGCAAGGAAGGTGATAGGTGCTAGCTAAATGAGATTTGGTGTCCAAGATGACCAAAACACCAGTGCAATAAGGTGGCAGAGGATTTGGTGTCGGTGGCGAGGGCGCAGGAAGGGGATGGCAGCCACTGAAACTGATAGAAGTCACTTGGCTATTGCACCTGATGATCATATTCTTGGTTCGAAGATCCTTTATAGAAAAGCTGTCAAGGTCAAATTCAATAGAACAATAATTATCTAAAGTGAATTGAGAACAGATATGAGGTTCTTAGTGATATTAGGGGTGACAAGAATATTATTGAGATGAAATGAGCAACTAGGAGACTGAAAAGAAGTAGTGCCAGTGGAGGTTATTGGAATAGTAGAGCCATTTTCTACAATAACATGGGGAGATGGAGCAGAAGCGAATTGTGAGATGGAGGAGAGGTTACCCTGTTCCAACGTCATATGAGCAGATGCGCATGTGTCCATAAACCATTCAAAGGAAGATGGTGGCATGAGCATCATAGTATTTAAGGTGTTCAACACTTGGCTTTTATCCCACGATGTGGTCGGAGATGTTGGTAGAGACGTGGGGTTGGGCGCCAATCCATGGCGCACCTTGCCATGGCTGGTGGGGCACCTACCACTGGGCGTTGGTCCATGGTGCGCCTTGCCATGGCTGGTGTGGTGGTGTCGGGAGGGAAGCGGCGAAGGCCTTTGGAGGACCAGCTGGCCAGGGTCCCAAGATGCCAGGGCTAAGCGGTTGGGGTCCTTGGCCTAGCTACATCTGAATAGAGCCAGCCAAGGGGTTCTAGAAAGACGGCCATGATGTCTGGGGTTTGCTGTCGACCCTCATTGTCGGTGCCCCTGGGCCACGATTCCGACGATGATAGTTGGAGTTGGGCCCTTGGTTGTTGTTGCCATAGCCGGAATCGTGATTAGAGGTGTTGGTGGAGTAGGAGTTCTATCTAGTCTTGGTGCTGCCATGGCCGTTGGTGATGAAAGCTGAGGCCGGAGAAGACTTGAAGGACTGTTTGAGTTCCTCAAGGATGAGCAGGAGCGAACTTTAAGGAACGTCGGAAAGGGCTTCTGCATGGGCAACAAAGTATGCATGAAGGCATACTGCTCGTTCAGACCATAGAGGGTATTAAGAACGAGTGTTTTGTTATTGACTTTTTGGTCGACAGCACTCAGGGTGTTGGCAAGGGATTTCTGTTGGCGGCAGTAGTTCGAGATAGACATGGTGCCCTGCACGAGGCCACGAAACTCTGTCTCCAGGTAGATGGCGTGGGTCTCGGCATTATCACAGAACAACCTCTCGATGGCGACCTAGACGATGCAGGCAGAGGCGTCAGTGGACATCACCATGGCAAGGATGTCAGCGAAAACGGAGACGTAGAGCCAAGATAGCACATGGGCATCCAGGCATTTCCACTGTACATAGGTGGAGGAAGGACCCATCGCCGCGATGTGATCATCGAGGGCGTACTTGCACAAAACGACGTCAAACAAGCCCCGTCATTGGGCATAGTTTGCCGCCTAAAGATGAAGCATCGTAGGAAAAAAAGGTCTTGATACTGGCTGCGGCTACAGTCTACGCCCAGAGGGCCGTCTTGGTGTCAGTGTCCCCCATGGCTGGAGAGGGAGAAGAAGGGGTGGTGGGTGGGAGAAAAAATACGCTCATGATAGATGCTCTGGAACCATGCTGGTGTACAAAATTGTCACGTACTGTTTCCATTGATTGTTAGCAGGTTAAGAGCATGTCACATATAATTTTGGGTGATGTGGAGATGTTAGCTATGATAGATGTTAGCTATCTGTAAACGTATGTCACATATAATTTTGGGTGATGTGGAGAAGAGAGAAAGATATTGTCTACTATTTAACATACGGTCGTATAGACGGTTTTTTACTATCTATACCATTGTATAAACAACTATATAGATAACATATTAATTGTATGAGACTATTATAGACTATATGGACAACATATTATATGTGTTATCTTTAGTCCTGTCTATAGATGCTATGAAGGTGTATTATAAACTACCGCTGTCTATTCCAGGATGGTTAGGTGCGTTGACTTCGGATCAATTGCCGCATGCATGAAGGAGTCCAGGGAGGAAACCGACGGCATGACAGTCAACAATATGAACCGGGACGTGGGTTTTTTTTTGTGAATGAGGCTTTCCTGTCCCCTAGCACGTGTTCCTATCCATGTCCCCTCAATCAAACGGCTTGAAAATGGCCACGTGGCAAAAATAACAACTCACATGATTTTTCTTCTCACTCTTGTGATCTTGTTTTGATATTTTTTTATTACTGTTAATAAGTTTTATTTATATCTTTTAAAATAAAGATATAAATAAAACTTATTAACAGTAATAAAAAATATCAAAACAAGATCACAAGAGTGAGAAGAAAAATCATATGCTGTTATTTTTGTCATATGGCTATTTCCTAGCCGTTTGATTTAGAAGACATAGATGGGAACACGGACTAGGGGACAGGGAAGCCCCGTTCTTTTTTTGTTGGTGAAGCAAATCGGATCAAACAAGCATCGCGTTCGATTCAGGGCTCACGGAGCAGGCCACCCGGCGCGGCTCTCCTAGCACGGCCGCATACACCTTCCACTTTGTGTGACGGCCTAGTCACCTGGAGGAAGTCTGCAGGCATCAGACGTGGGCTGACCACCACTCGAGGGAACGAGCGGCGGCGAGAGTTCCGCAAGACGCCGCTGCGGCTCCGAGTCCGTGACGAGGATTCGTCCCGTTGGGCTCTAGCGCGCTTCCGCCAATTGAAAAATGTTTGGAGGTGGCCGCGCGGCGCCCGTCTGGAGCTCGCGGTCGCGCTCGTCTCCGTCCGTCCGTGGCAGATGAGGAGCGAAATGGGAATCGCGCAACGCAGCATCTGGACGGCTCCACGACCGGTGTCGACCGCACCAACAGTGGTCCACACGTATATATTCGGATGAGGAGAACTTTAGATTGGACGGCGACTGGTGTTCTCGACAAATTTTTTCCCGGCCGTTAACAAAAACGAAGCCGACAAGCAACGAAAGTTAAATTGTTCACTCCTTTTAACTCGCAGCAGTCGTGGCTTAATTTGTGTAGCTACAGGTGTATTTTTTTTTTTGCTACGGTTTATAATTTGTAAGTCTAACATGAGTATTTGTGCGAACAAACTAAATACCAATAAACCACTTTAAAAAAGTTATATCAATAAGTTATTTCAAAACGGTGACAAAAAAATTATTATATTATTTATTCAAGAAAAACTATGAATCATAAATTAAAAAAACATATCATAATTATATCATAAGCTAAGTTGACAAGCTTGAATCCCAACCCCTCAATACCCGGAAGGTTTCCGGCACGCTCGCGCTATCCACGTCGCCCCTGCGCTCCGCCCGGCCGGCGCGTGTCGGCGCAATTCGCATACGGCCGGGGAAGGCGCTTTCCTCCAGTTTTCCGAAAATTACGTATAGGTCTTTTTTTTCCTCGCGAATAGGTCCCTGCGCCCAGTTTTTTTTTAAAAAAAATTCTGGATGGCGCCCCGCGGGTTTCCGAAATTATGTATAGGTCTTTATTTACTTACGTACAGGTCCTTACAGGTCCTCGGTTTTTTACGAAAAAGGCCTTTGATTTTTTCGAAATTACGCACGTGTCCTCGATTTTTTTTATGCAACTCCCTGCGAATTTTCGCCTCTTTTACTTTGGTCCACACGATAACTAGCGCGGCGTGCGTCGCGCTCATGCAGCTAGTACTCTATATTCTACCACGAAAGTACTATATTTCAGAAATCAACTGAAAGTGCAAGAGCGGGTTCACGAATTCTTCACGTATTTGGCCCTCTGTGTCCACTGTTTTGCACATCTAAACTATCTATGCTTTTTTTTTGGGGTAATTTTGGCCTCCTCCAGATCGCGGGAGGGCTAGATACGTAAAAAAGTGGGCACAGAAGGCCAAATACATAAAGAATTCCGAGTTCACTACAACCTACGTATCATCTGGCGATTGTACACTAACCTGGGACTTATGGCCCGTATCCAATTTGACGTATACGGTGGACTACTAACTTGGACTAGGTGGGCCCACAGGCTTCAATACGTGAAAGGACCATGACCCACCCACTTGGCTGGGCCCACCAGCTAGCGGTCAGGTCGGCTCAGTGTGGGCCCACCCGTCAGTGCATGGTGGGCCTGTGTTCTCGAGCCCACCCCGAAGCTACACAACTAATGCCGATCCATAATTGGAAAGCGTGAGGGCCCACGGACCGGCAGTCTTGAGGATCCTCAGTGGCTGCATCTTTGTGACCGATGGACGGTCAGGTTCTCGTTGCTGGGAAAAAAACATGGGATGCCGACTCAAAAAGTCAGTTCCATTATCTTCAAGCTCGGCGGCTGTTCAAAATGCAAGGTGCACTCGAAATTCTGACGGTAAAGCAAATCTACGAGAGAACAAAGAGGTCTGATGGAGGATACGTGGTTGGTTGAAGTAATTTGTGTTTTCGGTGGGAAGAATTTAGAGTTAAAGAATAGGGTATTGATAAATATCATTTGGATGTTTTCTTTTTAACTATCATCTAGATTTGTGGCTATTGGATTAGAGATCTAACGGTCACGAATTCTCTCCGCCTCCTCCAAAAAAAATCTCCCCCTTCCAAAAAAATCTCCCCCCCCTCCAAAAAAAAGAGGCCATTGGATCTCTAATCCAACGGTCCAAAATTTAGATAATTGTTAGGAAAAAAATATCTGAATGATACCTATATACACCCGAATAGCTAAAGAATATATGTGAAACATTTCAGCATCTCTAGGCGTCAAATAATTTTTCACTCTCGTGATCATGGTAACTTCTTTACTCGTGGTAGTGACAACCGACCAGCAATGTTGGTCTCACATGAAAACCTCATAAACCTATGAATTTAAGGTCCTGTTCGTATGACTTTTGTTATAATATCTAACTTTCAAACGGACTATTTTTTTAAGATAAGATCTACAAATTAATTGTAACACATGTTAAAAGCCCATCACCTATAACAGTCAAAATCGTAGGCGAATATCTCTCTTTTAATAATCTCTGTCACGAACAGCCAAAATTCAAAAATTTCAATCAAAAACTAAAAGTCACAGTCAGAAAGTACAGGCCTTAATATTGAAACCTCCTAAATCTAGAAGTTTTATAGTCGAATAACGATTTTCATGTGATTATAGTTTTCCATAGAACTTCATCCGTATAAATGTTCAATAACCAACATCCAGTGTAATAGGTTGATAACGTAGGCACAGAGAATTTGAAAATGAGACCAACTTGAAGTCTTTGTTGCATAGCTCAATGGTTATGATAATCTTTTCCAAGTCTCAAGTAAGTGTATTAACTGCATGTTGTCGGTTTGTTGTAAGCTTTGTGTTTCTATCAAATTTCTGCTATGGTATACTTTCTTACCAATGCAGACGTAAGGTTTGTCTTTCTACAGTAATTAAAATGTATTTTTAAAATGGGTCTATAAATCGATTATAATAGACATTGTCCCGACTTCATTTATATCGGCCAAAATTGCACACGAGTATTTCTTTCTTCGTACTCTATCTCATAAACAGACAGAATTCAAAATGCATCAGTTTTTAACTTTTGTAACTAAACTGCTAAGGGTTTTTGTGTTAACTTTTGTACCCCACCTGATGTTTGCCTTCGTGTATCGAAGATGCCATCGTGGGTAGCTACAATGGATTAATAACCTATATTACATTAGTGACCTAGATTTGTATTTTCAAAGTACAGTAACCTGAATGACACACCTGAACAAGTTGAGTGATCCGCAATGCATTTTAATCTTTAAAATAAAAAATTTGATATATGTTTCAATAAGTTTTAGGTTGAGGTTAAATTAATATATCATATTTAGGTTTGACATAATTATATATATATTACAAAAATGATTACATTGAAATTTCAAATTTGAAGTAGTTGAAATTTCCAACATAAGAATAATTTGATATGTGTATATAATTTTAAACATATTTCCTTTTGAATTAAATTGAGAATGCTCTTATAGCAGCATATCCATCAACACATTCATGCCTCCATCCTCCCTGACAGCATGGTGGTCGGCAACGAGGTCGTCAGCTGCTCCGAGGCGAGGTAGATTCGTCTGGGTCTTGGCTCCAATGAGGCGAATCCAGCTAGATTTTGAGGCGGCGAAACAAATAGGGAGGAAAGGGAGAGGAGAGATCGGCGTAGGGATGAGGAAGGGGAGCTGAATGGAAGTAGTGAGCTCGGTGGTTGAGTAAGGAGAGGGAGAAAAGAGAGGGCGTCAGTGGGAGGAGGGGATGCACGGCCTTGACTGGAAGAGGGGAGGAGGCCAGTGGGGCTGACGGTTGGTAGGGGAAGATGTTGTGGCAATCAGTGGCAGTAGGGAGTGGGAAGAGAAGAGGAAGAGGAAGGAGGAGGAGAGGGAAGAAGAATAAAAATGAAAAAAATGTGTTTTCTCATCTAAGTTAGTGGCAAACTCACCACAGTCTAACGGAAGTGGCATGGAGCGGCACAAAGAAGAAACTTAATGGCACAGAAGGGACTGTATTTTTTTTAGTGTCAAATCAGGAATCGGGCTAACTCTTAGTGGCATACAGGGAATTTTCTCCAAAAAAAATACTTCTCATTAATATCAATGCTAAGATCTACGCAGGTGGTAGAAAGAAAAAAAAGTCTTGCTACGTTTTCTCCTTGGTGGTGCTAGGGTTTTGATGTGAGCGACTTTTGTCTCCATAGAATCCATCTGAAGCTCATCAAAGGGTGCGTTCTTTTTGGCTATGGCTGATGGCTTTTAGCCCTAGTGTGAGCACTTATGTGAATGAATCGAATACCGATATTCCAATATGCCACTTCGAAAAGATTGTCCCGATAAGCCACTTCAAAACGGCAGCGGAGAAGCTGTCCCATTTATTTATTTAGGGGAAGCCATAGCCATAAGCTAAAAAGAATGGCTCCAAAGTCTTCGGATAGGACTCATTTTCCTATCTGCTACAGATCTTTGTTCCGCCTTCATTTGGGTTTGCATGCGATTGGGGTGATTAAGGGGTTGCCACTAAGGGAACTGCCCACCCGATGTCACTGTGAACCCAACGAGTATGAACAGGTCAGTTTTTTTGTCTCGGCAGATTTTATCATATTATTAGCATGATGGCTAGTGCTCGTGATGCTGAGAAGATGGCAGGTGATCCAACGGGTGGTGGTGGTGACCAGGGTTGTAAAAAAACTCAAGGCTCATAAGTTGCTCAGACTCAGCTCACTCTAGGCTTGATTCTAGCTCAGCTCAAGCTCTAAACTAGTCGAGCTCGAGATTGATCCTGAGGTCATGAGCTTCAATTATCTGAGATTGAGTAGGTCATCAAGGCTCGATTTGAGCTTAAATATTGCTGCATATTAACTCTTATCGAGCTTATTCGAACCGAGTTTGAGCTTAAGCTTTTCTTATTAATGAAAATTAATGTATGTTGAATTGTTATTGCTACTGAGATTACTCGAGCCTACTCGAGTTTGGGTTGAGCCGAGTTCAACCCTAGGTCCAAGCTTGGATCCTAATTCAAGCTCACTTAAGCTCGGCTTAAGCTTCTACCAAGCTCAAGCTTGGAAAGCCAGGCTCGCTTGAGCTCAACTTGTTTACTACCCTAGTGATGATCTTGATCCCAACATAGATTCAGATCAAGGGAGGAAGAGGATGTCATTGAGGTTATTCTTGAGGAGGCAGAGAAGGAAGTGGCGCTGCAATGGACAGGGATGGCACTTTTTAATTATGTTTGTCGATTAAGTGTGAGAGAACTTTTCGATGACATGAAGAGGGTCTAGGGCTTACGTCACAATATGGATGTGAAGTTTCTGAAGGGGAATATGTTCCTGATTGAGTTTGCTTCAGAAGGAGATTTCAAGTTCGTGATGAGAGGGGGTCCATGGCTACACAGAGGCCATACCGTTGCGCCTTATGATGGCATTACCAAACCTTTTGAGGTTAGTTTGAATGTCATACCAATTTGGGTGCAAATCCACGATCTCCTGAGAGCTATGATGATTGAAAGCATAGGGAAGGTGCTAGATGGTAGGCTGGGTACTATGTTGGAAGTAGATGCGGTTGTCAATGGAAGACATAGTGGGAAAATTTCCCACATAAGGGTGTCTTGGACATGCGACAAGACACTCTGGCATCATCTGATGATAAAGCCTAAAGGGAGAGCAGATGTAGACAAAGTATAATCTCAAGTATAAGAGGGTACCTCTTTTTGCTTTTACTGTGGCTGAATGGGGCATACTATGGGCCTATTCTTTTGAGCTGTTGTTTATAGCTTTTTGTTGTTCGTGAGAGAGTGTATAGATAGATAGAGACTAGCGTGTGATTTTGGCTGATATAAATGAAGTCACTACAGTGCATACTACAATTGACTTATAGACCCCGCCTTGAAAAGATATTTCGTTTGAAAGCTAGTTAATGTAAAAAACACTTTATTGTAGAAAAGTGGCTTTTACAAGCCGAAAAGAAGGGGGGCTAAGTGTGACTACATTGCAGAGGTGAAGGTTATGCCAGGCATTCACTATGGTTTAGCTTTACAGTTAGACATGGTAGTTGGGCCGGGATTTTTCGGGCTAGCCCAAGGCTCGGCTGGCATGGCATGTGGTGGGTTGGGCTGGCACAGCATGAACAGTGGACCGTGATAGGCCTGTAAAGAAGGCCTGTAGGGCAGCACAACACGACATGCCCTATTGAGTCGTGCTCAGGCAGCTCGGCATGATAGTGGCACGGTGGGTTGAGCGACACAGAGGCACAGCGGTGGGACACAGTGCGGCTGGGTCGTGGTGTGAACACTGAGGGACGGTGGGACATGGGAGTAGCCAGAGAGGGGGAGGGAGAGCAAGGCCATCATCCCATGCTATGTGGATGTCATGGGAAGGCAAGGCCACCACTCGGGCGCTGGCCATCCCACGGGCACCAACCGAACCACTAACATACGCTGCATGCATGGCACAACCTCTATTGCTGCATCCACCCCCAATCCGTCATCGACCTTTGCTCATCATCCATGGCTATGGCATCGCTGGCCATACCCCCACTCACCGTCAATGCTCTCATCCACCACCCCTGCCTCCACGCTCACCATTCGTGTTGAGCCCGATGCCTTGCCTTCACGCTTGAGCCTTGGTGCCCCGCATCTATGCTCGCCGCCTGCACCGCCGACGAGGCCACCGCTCAACACTAAAAGCAAGCGACAGCGATATGGTGGAACATGAGGAGGCGACAAAGAGGGAGAGGGGGAGAGGCAGTCGGCGAGGCGGAGTCACGGAGAGGGAGATGTGCAGTAGGGGTCGGGAGACTAGAATGGAGTGGAGCTATGGAGGCATGGGGGGATTAGGCAGTACATCAGGGGTGCCACAGGGCATTAGACAATGGTTGCCTAGGCAGCCTAGCAGCTAGCATGCTACCTGTGATAAGACGGAGCAGAGACTAGAGAAGTAATGGGCGGGGAAGGAGAAAGACAACGGCCAGGAACTAGTGACAAGACGAAGCAGAGGAAGAATGTAGATCTGTTGTGGAGGTTGAGAGGCCATGGACATATGCAATGTTCTCCTCCTCTATGGCTATTAAACCCACATCCTATGCTCATTTCTTTACCACCAAAGCACCAAGCTTCTCTTCTCTTTTTTCTCTACTCAGTAGTCTCAATAGTCTGTATAACAAAAAGCTTAGTGACGGTATGCTACCAAGGAATCACAACACCAAAATGGTGGTGGGAGTGACTAAGCTCGGTAGCGATATGTTATTGAGGATTCATAGCATGAAGGCAGTAGTGGGGCGCCATGCTGGAAGCTTCGGTGGTCGCTCCCCTAGTCCTCCTCTGGCTTCGACTTCCATTGATGCACATCAACCTTCCTAAGCATGGGAGGCCGCGACATGAAGGACCACCATATGGATGATACGGAGGACTACGAGGAGTACTAAGATAGTCTAGAACCGATGGGGACACCAGATTTCTCTCCACTATCTACAAACGGCAACAATGGTGGGTCCAAGTCCGGCACCGACACTGCTGGACGAAGGGTGCAATGCTAGAAGCACATGACCTGAAGCCAAGAAACCTGAGATGGCCAAACGGTATAGCTCGGAACTTGCAATTATTGCAAAGCTCAATTAACTGCTCGTATAGGTGGAGGGACGGGGCACTTGAATCGGTACTACAAAGCAAGCTTGAATAAGATAGGGTTGCATAGGTGAGTTGGGAGTATAGAAGTAGTTGAACTTCAAGACCGATGGCTCTGTGAGTACTTAGGTATACAACTCCTTTCTACTCATGAGAAAATTGCTAAATATATTATTTTTGAAGATTAACCAACTATGATAAGTGAAAGTCGCACGTTCAAAATAATGACCCAATACAACTTTTGCCTACAAATACCAACATATCAGTAGGAGAGCTACCCCATCTGATGTTTATGTTTATGGATGTATCATAGGGAGCTAGCAACACCTAAAGAAATATTTCTACACATTCAGTTCTCTTTTACTTTAACTTTAGATATTTAGACATCATCGCACTAGAGAAATACCTATCTTAGTTTTGTAGCACATTATTTAAATAATGATTATAAGTTAATAAGAGAGTCATATGATTTACGTTAATTGATAAATCACACGCAAGAAAGGCCATTGCTGAGTGCACACTAGATATAATTGATGATTTTAAAATAGATAATAAGATTATTTTTATAACTCTTGATAATATATCGCTGAATACAACGACTATGAGCACCTCACCCCAAGGTGGCATAAGTGGTTTAGGTTAAGGATGTGATAAAAATGTTAAGTGGATCAAGTGTTCATTCACTAATAGGTTAATGATTGTGTGTACTTTGTGAAGCGTTCATGTGTGCATGTAAAACCTGGTATAGTATTAGATTAACGAGTTAGCCCATGTAAGTAGATGAAACCCAGCTAGTGGTGCTGGTTAGTGTTTTTTTTGTAAACCTCCATTATATAAGGAGGTGAGTTGAGAGAGTTATAGTTAGCTCTCTAGGAAGCCAATTGGAGGAGAGTTAGGGTTTTTGAAGAAAACCTTTGAGAGATGAATTGTGTCTCTTTGTGTTGAGCTTGTTGTCATCATAAGGCTTTGTGGTTAGCTAATGAGTGGCTGTAAATATTCATATCCAAGTATCAATGGATATCAAAATTTGTCCAAACCTTTCTCCTCTTTGCTTAAGTATCGAAATCTTGATTTGGCTTGATTTTTTATGTTTCCTTCTTCCCTCTTAATCTTGTTGTGATCCATGATGAGTAAGAAGTACTAGAAGATTCTAGTCAATCAATCATTACCCATCTAGATCACCTCCATAATAAGATTCAAGATCAAGCCCAGTTTGACTTGTTCTTGACTCAAATTTGGGTTTTTATGGTCAAGATAGTTTTATCTTGAATTCATACCTAGATTAGTTTGCTATGACATATAGGAGTAGAGATAGATCATTCTCTTGATCAGGAACCCTTCGAGCAAAAACTAATTTGAATTTTAGGGTTTTGGGTGTTCTTGAGACCTAAATCTGATTTGCTTCTAATTAGTGAACTTGAACCAAAAAACTTGTGATTCTTAATTGGTTTAGGTTTCTAATACCTTGAACAAGTCTCATACAAAAATTGGAGATATTTGGATGAGATTTGAGCAATTTTTTGATATTTGAATTTTAACTCGAGAGATTTTTAAGTTTGGGAACATGGTTCCGCTCAGACTAGCGTTGAACTTGCGGCCAAACCGATGGAGCGGTCAGACCGGCTTTGTCCCAGTGGCCCGATCGCCCGGGCTCGGTCAGACCGGCCCAATGATGACTTAGATCATTTTGTACCTCGGATGTTTTCTTTGCTATTTGGTTTTTGTTTGAGGGTTGTTTCTGTTATGTATCTGATCTTTTTAACTCTCTCTAGCTATTAAAGTGAAGGAGACTTCGTATTCAAGGGGTTGATTTGTTGAAGTTGAAAAGAGTTAGAGATCATTTACCACCTCTGATGTCCCCCATCCGTCCTACGAGAAAATTGATCATTTGCCACTTTGAAGAGTGGGCTTCGCAAAATTGCCACTTTCAAAATTGGCTTCGCAAAAATGCCATGCAGTACATTTACCTCTTGATTACCATGCCATTTGAGCTATTTAACTCATTTAATATATTTTTTTCTAATTTTAGGGGCTGGAAAAGACCTTTTTACCCTGCTAAGTTTTAAATATGTTCTTTGATTTCTAGCTCTGCTAACAAACAACTGAAACAAGTAGCCAAGCCCCGCCAGCAATACAGCCTTGTTTTCTGCTTTTATTCCTTTGAATTGCTCAAATAGATGCCTATGATGTCTCCTTTGACATCCTTAGCAGTAGATGCTTTATTCAAATTCTTGAGGCCAAAATATCCACTAAGATGTTGGGGATGAAACAGTCCATTTGACAAAATTTCTTCAACAATCAACATGGTCCCTGCCTGTTTTTACTCGATGGAATTTGCTTGCAAATTAAGTAGAACTAACCATTCCAACAGAGGGTCAAGAATCCTATTAACAAAAGCACGGAAAATATTCTTAGGATTTGCATAGAATCTCAGAAAGTTTGAAAATTGCTCAAGCAGACAATTTCCAAGATTCTGAAGAACAGGACAGCTATTTTCCTCATTACGTGAAACCTTCTGGGAAAGATTGATAACCTCGATGGCACAAGAGGCCCACGAATCCATGCCTACATTGAAGAAGGCTCTTGTATTGGAGGAGAAAAGAAAGGATATGCAGTCTAAAACTCATTCGAAGAGCTAAGCTGCATCAAATTGCAAGCAGAAGCAGTACGGGAATGACCTTTCGAGCGAGACCTCCTTGCCCTGGAGGGAGAGGCCGAGGTCGAGGTTTTCCCAGTCACCCCTGGCGCCGCCGCCGCTGCTGAAGCGAGGCCTGGCGGGAGGCGGAGGCCTGGTAGAAAGGTCTTTTCCAGTCCCTGAAATTAGAAGAAGAAAAATTAAATGAGTTAAATGGCTCAAATGGCATGGTAATCAAGAGGTAAATGTACTGCATGGTATTTTTGCGAAGCCGATTTTGAAAGTGGTAATTTTGCGAAGCCCACTCTTCAAAGTGGCAAATGATCAATTTTCTCTCCGTCCTACACCCGGAGAGTCTTTGTGCATGGGTGCTTAAAGCCAAGTATGTCCCCAATGGTGAGTTGCTGGACACGGCTTTTTCTAGCCAAGTCTTGCTAACGTGGAAAGCCATTGTTCATGGCTTATATATGCTTAAAAAGGGGGTTATTTGACACATTGGCTTGGGAGAGAAGGTGAAAATTTGGCACAGTCCTTGGATTCCAAGAGGATGTTACAAAACGATCACAGCCATAGTTTGCTTGTAACTGGTAAACGTCGACCAGGCCGTCTTAAAATGGGTTTCTCAATTGATTGACTCTGAAAGGGGATGTTACAAAGAGGAGGTTGTTAGGGATGTCTTCCGTCGTCATGATGCTGAGGAAATACTCAAAATTAAACTGCCGTGCAGGCTGATGGATGATTGTGGCATGTCATTATGAAAAGTCGGGGTGGTTCACAGTTCACAGACTCACAGTGCCTACAGATTGGGCATGCATTTGAAGAATGTGGAAGATGAAGAACCGGCGACAAGTTCAAACTCAGATTGGGCTAGGAAGCAATGGAAGAAGCTCTGGGGTCTACCTATTCCGCAGAAAGCAAGAAAAAAAAAAGAGAAGCAGCTTGGCGTCTCATGCGTCATGGTTTGGCCACAAAGGTAAATAAGTAGAAACGTACACTAGCCACTGATCGTATTTGTAATATTTGTGGTAGTGCGGATGAGGATGGACATCATGCTGTAATATCCTGTGATCATGCTCAAGCCATACGGCATGCTATGAGAGCTTCCTGGCAGCTCCCCACTGGCCAGATTGGTTCCTTATGATTTTGGATATGCTTCCCGAAGATGAGAGCTGCAAGCTTGTCCTGCTGCTTTGGCGTACTTGGCAGATCCGCAATGACATCAGTCATGCTAGCTTCTTAACGGGAAGGGCAAGAAAATTTTGGGCCTGAAACACCCTGCTGTTGGTTCTGTGAAGCAAAGGAAGCTGGTGAAGTGGATTCCACCGCAGGAGGGCTGGGTGAAACTCAATGTAGATGGGGCTTTCTCTGAAATTTCAGAAGATGGTGGCATTGGTGTGGTAGCCAGAGATGGAGATGGGAGGATTCTGCTAACATCTTGGCGCTACCTTCCTTGTGCCTCTGGTGCAGAGGAGGTTGAAATCCTTGCATGCCGTGAAGGTTTTTGCCTCGCTGCAGAATGGATTCGCTGTCTGACGGTGCTAGAATCAGATTGCAGTGCTTAGCTCATGAAGCCCTGGAGTTCGCCGGACAGGTTCAGTCGTTTGCCGTCAGGCTGTGAAAAGAGAGCAAAATGTAGTTGTATATGAGCTCGCACAGTTAGCGAAGCGTTTGGGTCATTGTGTTGCGTGCCGTGAGTCCTCTCCTTACTTGTGTTTAGCATATTATTGCTTAAGATTGTAACCCAATTGTTGAGCTCTCTTCGTTCAAGTTTATAAGGGCATCAGAAGTGTATATATCGCAATCAATCTTAAGGTGGGCACCACCTAATTATTAAGGTCGACTCAGTTATGTTTGAGGTCACCGCTCGGCTGTAACAAGGGTCCCACTCAGCAGTAAAAAAAATTGTATTTTAATGCTTATGGTAGTTGGTAATTGGCTGGTGGGGGGAGAGAGAACAATAGGATTAAAAGAAAATTATATTTTAATACTTGTGGCCAAGTCTTTAGCTTGAGGACCGGTCTTAAGCCTTTTTTGTTTATAGCCTGCTTAAGGTCAATCCTGTAATGTATAAGGTTGACCTTAAGGTGACTTATGACCTCCTATTTTCATACACTCCGGTTGCCCTAAGACGCGTATTTTCTCTTGACGTATGGATTAAGGAGATATTAGAAATGACTAGACTACTCCTAATTATTACCTCTAAACACTATATTTACTACATACATGTATAGAATATAAAGCAAAGCGAGATATTTTTAGTGTTATAAAGAAAACTTCATACTAATTTTGCATTAGAATATAAAAATGAGACCTATATTTATAGATAAAATAATTAAAAAATATACCTTATAAACTTAGACGAAAGAAGTAATTAATAAACACTCTTTCCCTCGAAAAAAGCTAAGATCTACATTTAGTTTCTACTATAGTTACGATTCTATTTAGGTATAAATAGATTTCATGATCCATTTTCTTCATATCCCAGGTTAATAAGCTGTGTTTCCCAGAAACGAAAATGAAAATACTAAGCTGTACTTATCCGTATGCAAGTCTTGGAACCTTAGTGCTGTTGGCATGTGCTCGTGTAAACGCATTTACGTGGACCGAGGGCTAACAAGCCCTCCTCGTTGTCGGTTTCTAAAAACTGATTTTTATTTTTTTTCTATAATAATTAATTTTTAAATAAAGTATTTTTAAGCTAAAATTTATAGATTAATTGTTATATACACTATAGTGAATTTATTTATATTGATCAAAACTATATGTGAGTTTCTCTTACTCTGTGCTCTCCCACAAATAATCAAAAATTATAAACCGCAGTCTAAAAGAATAGATCTAATACTTCACATGTAGGTAACTGACAGGTGCTATATATCTTGGGTCAACCCTTTGTCCTGCATTCATGTGAACACTTACTGTTTCATTCCTAATGTCTTGGACCTAGAGATAGACAAAGAAGAGAGATCACCAAACCAAAAACAGAGATTCTAGGGCTGTTTGGATATAAGCCTATGCTTGCCAACATTTGGGTTAACAAATTTGGGTAACTTTGGCAAAATTTGGCACCTATTTGTTTTGTTATTAATGTGTGACCAAACTTTGATGAGATTTCTCTCACTGATCTTTAGGGCATGTTCTTTTTGGCTGCGGCTTATGGCTTTTGGTTGAAATTTTTGAATTTTGGCTGTTTGCGGTACAGATTACGAAGAGATCGATACTCACTTGCAATTTTGGTTGGTACAGATGTTGGGCTTTTAACGTGTACTACGTTTAACTTGTAGACCCCGTCTTGAGAAAATACTCTGTTTAAAAGTTAGGTACTGTAGCGGCTGCGAAAAGCCGACCGGCTGGACAGGCCCTACTTTGTTGCCAAAGTTTGACCAAAGCATGGACCAAGGATGGCATGCACACATTGGTAAGGTTTGCGACGGCCATGAACCAAACAGCTCCAGATCTGTCCTTTCTCGTGTCAATCACTTGAATTCAAACGTTTTTTTTTCTGCGAGGGAGCTTAAATTCAAACTTGACTGCCAAAACTCTCAACAAAACAATACAACAGATGGGAAGATACTAAACAGCAAAATTGCTGATGCGAAGGTACAATAGCATCTGGTACTGTTTCTAAAATGGCAGTACTTGAGGATCCGTAGGAACTAGGAAGCCCTACACGAGAAGGAAGCGACCGACCGTATTGTATATTTTTACTGTATGTATACTTAATACACGCCCTCTAGCCTATCCGGCCTCCACACGCCGGCCCACCCAGCCTCTTTAAAACCCGTCCCTTCACGTGCCTTCGGGGGGGCATCCTCGAAAGCCCTCGCCCTCCCAAACTCCAATAGTACCCGCACACCACGAATGGCCGCCGCCGCCGCCACCTCGACCACCACAGCCTCATCCCGTCTCCTCCGTCGCGCCGCTCCCGCTCCAGCCACCAACCACCACCAGCTCAGGTGCTCTACCAATCCCTCGCCTCTCTCGCTGCGCCACCGCGCCGGGCGCCCCGCGCCGGCGCAGGCCCTCCCAGACCGCGTCACGCCCTTCAACTATGATACCGACGGCGACGACCACCCCCACGAGGAGTGCGGCGTGTTCGGCGTCGTCGGCGACCCGGACGCCGCGTCGCTCTGCTACCTCGGCCTGCAGAAGCTGCAGCACCGCGGGGAGGAGGGCGCCGGCATCGCCGCCGCGGGGGACGACGGCAAGATCAAGTCGGTGACGGATCTGGGGCTCGTGGGCGACGTGTTCCGCGACCCGGCGCGCCTTGCCAATCTCCCCGGCCACGTCGCCATCGGCCACGTGCGCTACTCCACGGCCGGCGCCGCCGCCTCGCGGCGCAACGTGCAGCCTTTCCTGGCCGGGTACCGGTTCGGGCAGCTGGCCGTGGCGCACAACGGCAACCTCGTGAACTACCAGGCGCTGCGCAACAGGCTGGAGGCGCAAGGCTCAATCTTTAACACCTCGTCGGACACGGAGGTCATCCTGCACCTCATCGCCACCTCGCTCTCGCGTCCGCTGCTCTCGCGCATCTGCGACGCGTGCGAGCGCCTCGCCGGCGCATACTCGCTGCTCTTCCTGACGGCCGACAAACTCTTCGCCGTGCGCGACCCGTTCGGCTTCCGGCCTCTGGTGATGGGCCGCCGCCCCAACGGCGCCGTCGTATTCGCGTCAGAGACCTGTGCGCTCGACCTCATCGACGCGGCGTACGAGCGAGAGGTGGAGCCCGGGGAGGTAGTCGTCGTGGACCGCCGCGATATGTCTGTGTCCTCCGCTTGCCTCGTCCCGCACCGCCCGCGCAAGTCTTGCGTCTTCGAGCACATCTATTTCTCCCTGCCCAACTCCGTCGTGTTTGGTCACGCCGTCCACGAGCGCCGCAGCGCCTTCGGCCGCGCGCTCGCGGAGGAGTCCCCAGCCCCCACCGCCGACGTCGTCATCCCCGTGCCGGATTCGGGGTTCTACGCCGCGCTCGGCTTCTCGCAGGCGTCGGGCCTCGAGTTCCAGCAGGGCCTCATCCGGTGGCACTACAGCGGCCGCAGCTTTATCCAGCCGTCGCAGGCCATCCGCGACCTCGCCGTGAAGCTCAAGCTCGCGCCCGTGCGTGGCGTCATCACGGGCAAGAGCGTGGTGGTCGTCGACGACTCGCTCGTGCGCGGCACCACCTCCAGCAAGATCGTGCGCCTGCTCCGCGACGCCGGCGCGCGCGAGGTGCACATGCGCATCGCCAGTCCACCGGTCATCGGCTCCTGCCTCTACGGCATCGACACGCCGAGCGAGGGCGAACTGATATCGAACAGGATGGACCTCGAGGGCGTACGCAGGACGATCGGTTGCGACTCGCTCGCCTTCCTCTCGCTGGACAAGCTCCACAGCATCTATGGCGATGAGGCTCATGAGCTCTGTGACGCGTGCTTCTCGCGGAACTACCCGGTGCTGCCCACGGTGCCCGAGCCGGTGCCGGAGCTGGTCTCCGCATTCGAAGACTGACCAGAACGTGCAACTAGGGAAGTGGCTCTATACACTGCATGCTTACTACAGAATTTTAGACTCAATTTTGGGCATGGTAAATTTTTGTACTTGCAATTGCATTCATCCATCTGAACTTTTCGGCTATAAGGTTTAGCTGTTGAATATTGATCGAGCTGCTACTGTAAGTTTGCTATGTATTGTATTGCCAATGCCATCATGATAACGATGAACAAGATATTTGCCTCAATGACACAGGGTTAAAAAGTCATCTTTCTGGTGCTTATATTAGGTTTAATCTGCAGCACTTTTGGGTTTGATATTTTGATTCAAAGGCTATACCTGCTTCTTATCTTAGTTCGTAACTTCCACCCGCGGTTGCATACTTGCATGTGTCTATTTTACTACCTTACTAGCAACAGGTATCTTGGTGCAAGTTCAATTTACTCTGCTACCAAAATTTCATCTTTCTGTATGCTTATTGATCGGTACCTTTTCACTATAGAGACATTTCAGTGACACTAGATCTATCCTATGACCGTGTTATGTGTGTAAATGATTTTTCAAGTACAAAGCTGAGACTTTTCGAAAGAATTCCTTTATCTTTCCGAGTTTAGGCATGGTCGTTTCCTAGCTTTTTACGTCATCTGGAGTTTCTGTTTACTCTAGATTGGGTGACCAGAGCAAATTTTCGGAGGTCTCAAGTTTGTCATAATGAGCTGCTAGCTTTGCATGACCCTCTTAATCAGTTTAAGGTACACAAAGTACAAACCTTGTTTGAGCTGATCAAATCATTAAAAAAAAAAGTTGAGCAGGGACTTCCTCTTTCCTGGTAAAGATTTGCCGACCTTTTAAGGGTGGGTTCTTTTATACTGATGACTTATGATTTAAATATTTAAATTCTGACTGTTCGTAAGAGGTAGTACGTACAGAAAAATAGTCGTATGCGATTTTAGCTGGTACAGTTGAACTCAGTATACTTTTTACTACAATCTTATTGTTAACTCCGTATTAAAAAAACGTATCGTTTGAAAATTAATTACTATAAGTAGTACAAGCATTTGCCGTGAATAAACTAAAACGAATCCGTCATCATGAATTGCATTTTTTAAGCTCCCGTTGAATTGGGGAAGTACGGCTGCCAAATATATTTTCGCAATATTTTTGTGTGCAAAGACAAGGAAAAAAGTCTGTGGTCTTACTAGTGTACGAGTAGTATGGAACTTGCACATTGCAGTCAACCACATAGACGTCATTTTAATGTTGGCTTGCATCCTGAGAATAGTACCAGAAATGTAGAACATCATGATGCTGACATATATCCTTGTTTACATTTAATCCTGGTCAAAACATAAATTGTTTTATGATCACGCTTTTAGCCACCAATACTGCAAACAGGATTTTTTCATGTGATGCTTCTGCATCGCAGCTCCTCTGTAGTAAATCGTTGACTAAAACCAGCATCTCTAAAGTGATTAGCAATGTTCAAAACCTGTCTATGAAATTATGGTGTTTACTCCTTGAGTCTTTGACATCTTATCCTATTCACTGTTTCTACTGGGGCATGTACTACTTTCATGAGAATGGCCACAGGCCGACATTACCTGCACGGCTGCACTAACTTATATGCGGCTTCAGCTGGCTGTATAGACACTTACAGCTCACTTATCAGTCCATTCATATAGTAGTTTACAGTCAGTTGAAGGCTGTATGACCCACCCCTTTCTCTCACAAAGTTTCTTGGTTCTTGTGTTTCAGCTGACTGTAAACTTACAACCCACCTCTCTTCTCTCTCCTCCTCTCTCTCCTCCACCTCAGCATACAGCCTACTAACAGCCTCTTATTATCCTTGCTCTTACTGTTTCTCCGAATGTTTATGGTTTATCTGAATTTCTACTATGTAAAAGGAAGAGTTGGTGATAGTACGTTCTTTCTCCTTCCCCCTCTTATCAAAAAAAAAAATGATTCGTCTTCAGCTTTTCGTAGCCGTCCGATCTCCCTCAACTCTCCAGAACCGTCCGTTGTCCTCCGCTTACACGTGCGATCTCCTCCCAACTGCTCTCCAAACCCGCATCTCCCTCCCCTCCCAACGCCCCGCTTCCTTCTCCCCACCCCGCACTGCCGCCTCCTTCTCTCCCCACTCCTCCGCGCCGCCGCCTCCTCCTCACCCCACATTGTCGCTGCCTCCTTCCCACCGTGCATTGCCTCCTCCTCCTACTCCTCCACTCCGGTTGCCTCCTCCTCTCTACCTCGCGTTGCCGCCGTTGCCTCCTCCTCCTCCTTCCCCCGTCGATATCTAGGTGTGGGCTCACGGGACTGCGGGCGTCGCCAAGGCAGCGTTGAGGGCCTCTGACGATGATCGTATGCTGAACGCCGCCGCGGGCTCCCTGCCGCCGGCTGCCTTGTCGCCCGCGACACATAAGATCTAGCTCAAGAGCACCGGCATGAAGGAGGAGATTGGCAGGAAGCCTTCGACATAGCCCACGTGGTGGAATTCTTGTTGCCCTTTCTTGTGCTCTTTGGATTCTTGATTTGTTGTGTCCTCTAGATGGAGGGAAACTTGTGTTATTTTGTTTGAGAGTTTAGAATTTGCGTTATCAATTATTTGAGATCCGTTACAATGCATGGGCACTTAGCTAGTGTGAATTAATTGACGAGATATCCATGGTTAGCTTTTGCCTTTTGAACTAGTATGGTAGGGAAAATTTTGTTATTGCCACTCAAAATATGTGCAATATCTTTTCTGCCATTAGAAATTTGCTAATTTTGTTTTTTTCATCCTTTCTTTAGTGCTTATTTTGTTTTTTCCACTCTGTCCACTTTTTCATCAAGTCAATGGGTTTGACCATTAAGAAATATGAGGAAAAAATCCAAAAAAACAGAAATTCATAGAAAAATCAAGCAAAATAACCCAAAAATATAGAAAAGTTTAATGGTAACTTTACATGATTGTTTACTTTTTTAAAAAAAATACACCAGGAAAGTTTCTCAAAAGTTACACTAAGGAAAACATTTTAATCTTCCTCAACATTTATGAAACATTACTAAAATTTTCTTGATGTAAAACCTTTGTGAAATTTTATTTTTGTTCAGAAGTGGTCCCTTCAATTTTCTGTATTTTTTTTTGCTTTTATGATATTTTTGCATATTTCTTAACGGTCAAACCTGGTTGACTTGATGGGAAATTGGATAGAGTGGCAAAAATGAAATGCACATTGACGGAAACTTGGCAAAAAAATAAGCAGTTTTTTGATGGCATAAACAATATTGTACGTATGTTGAGTGGGCCATTGGTCAGGGTCAGCTCTTGGTTAAGATTTAGCACTAGTCCGCTAAGGCGGTCATGGTCAGCTGAACTACTGGATGCAAGCTTTGAATCGTCAGGAAATGCCCGCCAGTTTCAGAGCGTGAGATGGATGATGGCATCGTGAGGGTTGTTACGGCGTAGAATATGTTCTAGTTGGAGGAAGGCACAACCAGCAGGACAGACTGACATCTGTAACGTTTTGTTTGAGTGATTATAAGAAGGTTACTTGCGTCTTTCGGTGATCCCTAGTGAGTCTGAGAGATGGAGTATCTATTCAGCGATTCAGTCTCCGTTCTTCATGGAGTAACAGCTGCAGGGTAAGCATGTAATTGCTTAAGCATAGTGTGCTACTGTTGAGGCATATTTTGGTATTCTCTCTGTCCATGCTGATCTTAAGAGATTGCTTTCATCGTTTCGTCTTCTTTGGCTCATTTCTGTTGACTGAACAAATGAGTCATGCTTCTTGGCTTCTTGCCCTGGTTCCTTGGTCATGCTATGACTTTGTTCTAAGAATGGTCGGTTTGTGTAGCCAACCTCAGACGGGCACTAGTAGACGGAATTTTTTGTACGGATAACCCATTTTTTATTCGAAAATACAGGAATATACCCGCGATAAAATTTTTTACACAAATAGGCTCGACTCGCCAAACCATTGGGCGATTTACGCTTGTCGCCCCACCAAAAAGCGATTTATAAAGAATCTGGTAACCGTTGGGCGATTAAATGCAATCGCCTCCCCGTTAAGCGATTCAATTGAATCGCCCCCCCCCCGTTCGGCGACATAAAGAAGAGTCGCCCAAGGGGGGGGACTGCATGTGAATACAGCCCGACGGCCAAGCCCTCTTTTCTTCCCCACGCCTGCTCGCCAATCTACTGCATGGTGATCCCGTCTTTCGGTTTTGTGAATTTTGTAATTTGAAACTGGTATTTAATATTTGTCACATTACTTGATATATAAATAATTTTCTATACGAAAAGAAGAGATAATAGCATTACAGCCCGTCAGGAGCACGGGCCTGCACTGCCTCCGCTGCGTAAGGCTCCCAGCGCACGTCGGAGTCTGCGAGGCGGCCGAACTGCTCCACGAAGGGGTGGTACGCCCGCGTGACCTGCACGTGCGCGAACTGTACCTGCAAGAAAGACAAATTGTTTAGTACGACGATCGTTAATAAGTTGACTACGATAAAATAAAACTCACTCGTCGACGACACCAAATAGAACCCATCGTCGGCCGGTCGATGTCTCCCCCCGGGTACATCTCGGCCCCGTAGGGACCCATGTCGTCTAGTACAGGTCGTCCGAGACTGAAGCGCTCGAACGACCACAACTGCAGCAGCAGGGGACATCCCGTGAGGATCGAGTTCGCCTTAATCCTCGTGCACGCATCGCACAGGCCGCGGTACGTCGCGGCAAGTGCGGCCGATCCCCAGCTGATCTGGATGGCCTCGCCGTCCGCAATCGCCCTCGCATAAGCGATAAGGCGCGCGTCAACGGTGTTGTCGTGGCTGGTGGTGAAGAGCACCCAACCAAACAGCCACAGCACGTAAGCCTCCAGGTGGCGCGCGACCTGGTAATCGTCAGCATCTGCAACCATGCGCTCAACCTGAATGCGAACAAGTTCTTATTAGTCTGTAATTGCACAAATAAGAGTTTCGAGGACGCGATCGACTTGAAACACCACGTACCCGGTACTGTGCCAGCCACCTCAGCGTCGGTCCATGCTTCTGCCTCTCGTCGAAGATGTGGTGGTGATCGGCCGGTGGAAGGACCCCCTGGAATCTGCCGAGCAGGTCATCGCGCCACTCGGCGGGAGTCTCCGGTAGGAAGGCAGCGTCTCCCGCGACCGGAAGGCCAAAGAGTAGGGACACGTCCTGCAGGGTCGGCGCCATCTCCCCGACTGGTAGATGGAAAGTGTGCGTCTAGGGCCGCTAACGGTCCACCAAAGCCGTCAGCAGGGAACGGTCGAACGGGAAGCGTCGTGATCGCTCCACGCCCGCCTCGTCCCCCTCCCCGGCCAAGGCACCTCCGTCCGTGGCCTGCACCATCCGGGCAAGAGGGAGAAGTCCGGCATCCCGCAGCCTGCAAATAAAGTGAAGGTCAGCATTAAATATTTTTATGGTAATACTAAAACGTTGGCGTAGTGCAAACCTGGCAGTCCAACGGGGGTCGAGTCCCCAGGCCACACGAGGTGTGCGTGTCCGGACCACTCCCAGCTCAGTCGACTCGTCCGTGCTCCCCGGTGGCGGCGCACGACGGGAAGCGCGGTGCACGCGGTCCAAGTGCTCGTCCAACAGCGGGTACCGCCAGTCACCCGCCATAACTGCAAAATTATCTAAATGTAAATTTGTACACTACATTTTCTACAATAATACATGAAAAATAGTATACAAAATTTCGACACAACAATTTTCTACATTTAAATTTTCTTCATTTAAATTTTGTAAACTGCATCTACATTTGTACATTGAATGATCTACAATAAATTTCTAAAGTAAATTTTCCACAATAATACACTACAAATATTATACAAAAAAACTATATTTTTCTACATTTAAATTTGTAAACTGCATCTACATTTCTAAATTTAATGTTCTAAACTAGATTTTCTAAACTAAATATCTAAACTAAATATCTAAGCTAATTTTCTAAACTAAATTTTCTAAACTAAATATCTCAACTAAATATCTAAACTAAATTTGTAAACTAAATATCTACACTACATTTTCTAAACTAAATTTATCTAAACAAATTTTCTAAAGTAAATTTTCCACAATAATGCATTACAAATATTATACAAAAAACTATATTTTTCTACATTTAAATTTGTACATCTAAATTTGTAAACTGCATCTACATTTCTAAATTTAATGTTCTAAACTAGATTTTCTAAACTAAGTATCTAAACTAAATATCTAAGCTAATTTTCTAAACTAAATTTTCTAAACTAAATATCTCAACTAAATATCTAAACTAAATTTGTAAACTAAATATCTACACTAGATTTTCTAAACTAAATTTATCTAAACAAATTTTCTAAAATAAATTTTCTAAAATTAGGAAAATACCTGCAAATCCCGCGGCTTCTCCTCCTCTCTCTCTCCTTCTCTTCTTCCCTCTCCTCCCCATATCCTTCTCTTCTTCCCTCTCCTCTCCCTCTCCTTCTCTTCTTCCCCTCTCCTCCTCCTCCTCCTCTTCCTTCCTCTCTTCTGCTTCTGTCTTCCTCGCGCGGCGGAGAGTGAATGGCGAGCAGGCGTGGGGAAGAAAAGGGGCTTGGCCGTCGGGCTGTATTCACATGCAGTCGCCCTCCCGTTGGGCGACTCTTCTTTATGTCGAGTCGCCCAACGGGGGGGGGGGGGGGGGCGATTCAATTGAATCGCTTAACGGGGAGGCGATTGCATTTAATCGCCCAACGGTTACCAGATTCTTTATAAGTCGCTTTTTGGTGGGGCGACAAGCGTAAATCGCCCAATGGTTTGGCGAGTCGAGCCTATTTGTGTAAAAAAATTTATCGCGGGTATATTCCTGTATTTTTTAATAAAAAAATATGTTATCCGTACAAAAAATTCCTAGTAGACGTGGTTTCGCTTATTCGGGCAGAAGCACTTGCTGTAAAACCAGTGTTGCTTGCAACCAAATAGTCGCTAACCGAGCTGAAGATTTTGCAGGTAGGGTAATTTGTCTGAACGTGAAACAATGGATACCATCTTCTGTTTAGTCGATGTATTCTATATCTATCCGCGCTATGCACCGATAGTCACATCCAAATTTGGTCCATCAGGTACAAACAGGTGGGAAAACTAGAACAAAAATAATCCAGATTCATTAGTTCATAATATATATAACTGTGTGTACACACACACACACACACACACACACATATATATATATATATATATATATATATATATATATATATATATATATATACACACACACACACACACACACACACACACACACACACACACACACACACACACACCTGGGTGCCTAGGCACCCACATCAAGAACCGTCCGATACACGTGTATGATTGATAATTTTTTTGAGTTTGGGTATGGCAATGTTTTATACCCTTGATATATTTATGGTAAGTAAGTTTTGAACTCAGTTCAAACTAGTTTGAACTACTTTTGAGTTCAATGCGACTACAGTGAGTATATACCATAAAAATAGTTCAAACTAATTAAACTGAAGTTGAATTTAATTTTTTTCGGAGTTTGACATCTCAAATATACTTTTTATGGGTATATGAAGATACCCACATCAAACGTTGCGAATCTCAAAGCAAATCAACGGGTATTGATATGGGTGCCTAGGCACCATGGTGCATGAAACACTTGTCATATATATATATATATATATATATATATATATATATATATATATATATATATATATATATATATATATATATATATATATATATATATATATATATATATATATATATAAAACATTATACTAAACAGTAATATATTGGACAATTTTAGCATCAATAATTTAACATAACCGATGGCAATGTATAATTACAAAGAAATAGCTATCAAAGTGCTTATCAACATTAATAGCATTATCTGATGTCTTTCTTTTTAGAAACCGTTCTATAAATTTATCTACCGTTTCATTGAAGACTCAATTAGATAGTACTATGTTCAATAGTCCAAAAACAATATAATAAAAAATACATGAATAAGTTTACTTACTTGACATTGTAATCAAACACTCTAGTTAAATCTAAATCTTGATCCAATTTGAGCACATGGATCACAATCACAATTACTACAATTTTACCTCCGATTTGCAATGAATTAGACTGGTATTCTAAAAACCTAAATTGAAACTCTAATCTTAACCCCATAATTTGACAAAAATAAACAAAAAAATCATTACATCAAAACCCTAACTCACAAAATTAGCCCTTATTCTTAAAACAAATTGAAAAAATTAAGATAAATTTTGAGTAAAATATATACAAATCGGGTAGATCAAAGCCTCCTTTGCCGACGAGAGCACGGGGCAACGGGAACCAAGGCCAGGAGATGTTGCGTGGGAGATGGCAACCAAGGGCGGCCAACGGCTGCTGATTTCTCCTGTTCTCCGGAGACTGGCTGCTGCGTGGCTGGGTGCAGCCATGGGACGTAGCACACATCTACTGGCTCCTATGACTGTGCGAGATGAATAGGTGTTGAGGAGGGCTACGACATGCTCGGCGCTTCGGTATCGATCAAATTGACTCATACAGTCTTGACGCTCATGAGCAGCGCTGGATGCCTCGGTCTGCTTCAGTTCTCTTTCTTGGGCTAAGTGCTGTCTTATGGACTGGCGTGAGTCTGCCTCCTTGTGGGTTACTGCTGGTTGCCGGGTGCACCGAGTTTGAGTTGAATGGTTCACATATGGACCAAAGGCACTGATTGCTACTAAAAATTTTTTAGACCCGGTGTCCTGTGACAAGGGGTGAGCCACCACGGCTCCAACTATGGATACATGATCCATCCCTAGTTAACTTTCAGCACCAGAAGATTTAGTCAGGCACCAAAAAATTTCGTAGAAGAATGAAAGCGGCGTGTTGCATAAGAGCAAGTTTAATAGTATAGATAGCTGCTACCTCCAATACATTTCCATGTCATCAAAAGGTAAGATGCAGCCAACTCATACAATAAGCTGGCTATAAGTTGTCTCTACAAGAGCTCTCAATCATTTAATACATACATGGGTATTGGTCATTTAATACATGCATGGGTATAACAGTTAGTTCTATTGGTATATGCATGGATAACACCTCTTTTCCTGTGCTATAGCCTGACTCTTGCATGGGAGCCGGCTTGGCTCTCTCTCCCCTTTTCTCTCCCCTCCACATAGGACTATGCTGACATGGATTCCCTTATAGCTAGCACAGTCAGCCTTATTAAACTTGCTCTAACTGCGTTGCATCTCATCTTTCTGGTCTCTCTCTACCTTTTATCCCCCCCGGGCGCCGCGAACCAGCGGCTTTTTTGACCCCAGGAGAATTTCTCGGCCACACAACTGAAAGCCTGGCCCGGTCATCACTAGTGCTTGGTGCGCAGACCAAGGACCAAATGCGGCGGGGAAAAAATGATGCGTGCCGTGCTGTTCTGTACTGAATTCTGATGCTTGTCATGGGGCCCTGCTAGCTATGTGCTACTACGCCTTTGCTGAGTGCCGACCATATGATTTTCTACTTTTTGTTGTTGTTGAGAGGATAAATTCGCAAATGAAGAGAATATTTGTATATGTGGAGATAAAGAGGAAGCCACTCGATCAAGTACGGCACTTTTAGGCTCTGCTCAAATCGAGTTTTTTTAGTGGCTTATGACTAAAAAACGCTATAGCTGGCTGAAAAAATACTGTAACTGACAGAGCCTTATTTAGCATAATTAAATTTAAAAAATTTAAAAATAGAAAAGCACATGTTAGCCCATCACATATAATTCAAACAAATACGAGAAAAAAGAACCGGTAAAAAAGCTAAAAAAATTAGAAGTATAGAAAAAGACGAAATTTCAGACTAGTTCCATACGCCATTGGCAATCAATTTCCTTGATTTTGTCTGAATGCTAAGGGCCTGTTTGGAACAAAGGAATGCAAAACAGAGGAATGGTAGGAAGCGCAGGAACGGAGGAAAGTGAAAAGCGGAAAACTACAGGAATACAAACCATAGGAACGAAAAATGTGGACCGTTTGGATTGCAGGAAATAAATTTGAATCTTCACATTTTCCAATGAACAATGTGACTGGCTATGGGCCCACCAAATGATGACCGTACGTATCCTATCCCACCTGCAGAGGCACATGGCCTTAATTGGTTTCTCTCTCTCCCCCAAATCACAAGCGCTTCCTTGTTCCTACACAAAAACCAGAGCTCAGGTTGGATGTTTTGTTTCCTGTAAAAAGCACCAAAAGAACTTCCTTTCCTTAGGAATGGAACAGTGAGTTCCTTCGATCCAAACAGTCTGAAAACAATACTTTCCAAAGGAAACCAAACCTCCAGAATTCCTGTAAAAATCCTTTGATCCAAACAGGCCCTAAGTATTCTTAGGATGTTTCTTGACTGTTATTACTAACAGTTGCACCTGTGCTAGCTAGTGTTGTTACCGGCATATCGCCGTACGACTCCACGGACTTTCTGAGACTTGTGCTGGTATATCTCGTTTTGGCAGGATCCATCCGACGTTTCATTGAATTTTGCATGGATGGAGTGCACCGAGTTAGCAAAATTTATCGTCTCCATTTAAGGGCATGTACTCGCAGAGTTGAACGTGTGCTCCTGAGCTACATGCCTACATGTAGGTTTCTCGTTCCACGGAGAGGATCTAGTTTACTTTACTTGGAGAAACCATGTACAAATTTCAGTTAAATTCATGCTTGTACATAGAGAATTAGAGATATCCTAGAATCTTTGAACGAAGCAGTTTAAGGGTGGTGATCGGTTCGGCTGAAAAGCTTATGGCTTATGACTGAAAATACTGTAGCTGGCTGAAAAAGCACTGTAGCTGACAGAGGCTTATTTAGCATAATTAAATTTTAAAAAATTTAAAAATAAAAAAATATGTTAGCGCATTACGTATAATACAAACAAATATGGAAAAATAAGAACCGGCAAAAAAGCTCAACAAAAAGCCAAAAGTTCAGAAAAAGACGAAACTTATAAATAGTAAAAAATAAGTCAGAAGTCAGAAGTCGAACCCTAGTTGATCAGGGATTTACGCAGGATTCGGAAAAAATCCCCGCTTTCAGAGCGGCGCCTTAACCGAGTTACGGAGAAGAAGGGAAAAGAGCGACCTCCATTCGTTGGCCATGGCGTCCGTCCCCTATCCTCTCCATGGATTCGTTCACACTCCTCCACAACCCAGCAAAGGAACAAGAAAGAGAGAAAAGCTTCATCCTGCTCTCTCTCTCTCTCTTCCTCCGTCCGTCTCTAGGAGGACTAGATTCGATTCCTTTCCTCCGACGCGCCCAACCCCAACGCGGTTGGCTGCCGCTGTCCCAGTCTAATTGATTCCCTTGGATCCTTACACACATCCATCAAAACCCTCGCCTCAGAACCCTGCAGTATTTGTTGACACTGGCACATAGACGTACGATGTTTTATCTTTAAATATATGTATTTCGATAGAGTCATTGTTATGACAGGAGCATTGATTTAAATGATCATAAGGAGATGGTTGACTCGTAGACAATCGACTATTTCCACTACATCGATGCGCGTTATATTAGTACCAAAGAGCTACTGCATCCATTGTAAAATGCTACCCTTGGGTGAACAAGACTAACATTTTTGCGGACTTTGCTCTGTCGACATGACGCTGGAGTCGTCCGAAGGCGGGGAGTTGTTCGACCAAATCGTTCGGGTTGGTGTCAACTGTCAAGCTGCTCACAATGTGGTTACTTCCTGTTCTGCATTTCCTTCTGGTGCACGGATTTTGCTTGCAGAAAGGTCGCCTGCCTGAGGATGAAGCACGGTTTTATGCCGCTGAAATTGTTGACATTTTGGAGTATTTGCATAGTTTAGGCCTGATTCATCGTGGCGTCAAGGTGCGTAAAAAACTAAATCAACGGAGTTGCACATTGGCCTTTCAGTTATTGCCGTCAGTAACGATGACGTACAGTGTTTTGATCTTTCAGCCAGAAAATTTACTGCTTACCTCTGATGGCCACGTTAAGATTGCTGATTTTGGTAGCGTGAAGCCTACAAGGGACACTCCAATCAAAGCCTTCCCAAATTCAACTAGTAAGATAAACATATACAGTGCTGGATTGTCTTAGAATTTGTGATATTCTGTTCGTAAGGTTCTGTTTCCCCTATATTTACTGTACAGATGAGAGGGCCTGTACATTTGTTGGAACAGCTGCGTATGTACCACCGGAGGTCCTGGACTCTGCCCCAGCAACTTTTAGGTGAGTGAATAACTTCATCTAGAAACACTGATTTCTTGATAAGCCTAGCTTCCTTGGAATAATTTCATTTATTTTTGCGATACTTAAAATACTCCGTTCTTTCAAATGATTTTATGTTCTGACTCTGTATGAGGTATTCGCTTTCATTATCAAGTACCAGCGCTATAGATTTATTGACTAGGTGCTTGTGTATTCAGACTGCACTGTGCTTTAACCTATCATCGACATTTAGGCCTGAAAGCTTGTCTTGCTAGAAATTTAAAATCTTGTAGACGGCTGCCCTGGATGCGCTCACTGCTGTCATGCTTCGGAGTTCCCGAGCCTACTAAAAATTCATCTTTCATGTTATAACTAACATCAAAGACTTCAAAAATGAAAGCAGTCACAATGAGTGTAGCTGTGTAGGTGAGAACATGCAGAGATGAATTTCCCAGTGGATACCTGTTCCATCAGCACAGAACAAATACGGTTGTCAGGTCAATACCTGTACTTTCAGAGTTAGCTGCTATGATAATGCTAAGGTGGTAAATGTGGTTTTCCGTTTTTGAAGACATCACCGTTCTTAATGCAAAGGACAGCCCTTTTTATGCATTCCTTAGATGTTTGCAGAAGAATAATTTAAGCTAATTGCATTAAGGAAAATTCATCTTCAATTATGGACCTCAATCCTAGTTTGCAGCCATTAACTAGCAAGCTTTTACAGAATTGTGTTTTGTTGTGATATGAGCAGATCTTTATACATATTTTTTTTATGAACTTTGATCTGTTCTTGGCAGAAATGACTTATGGGCATTGGGGTGCACGCATTTTGAAATGCATTCTGGCTCTTTGCCATTTAAGGATGCCAGTCAGTGGTTAATTTTCTAGAGAATTATAGCAAGGGATCTCAGATTTCCAGAGTATTTTTCAGATGAAGCGAGAGATCTCATTGACAAGTTGCTGGTATGTATAAATATACCGATTAGTTCTTGTATAGCTTTTGTGCGTAAGTAGTACATTTGTTATTCAAAAACATATAGATAATGCTGTTTTTGTGTCATAGAAAGGCTGCAAACATAAACATATTCTAATCATTGCATGGGTTGTTAAGTTAGGCTTGCGTCCCAAACACACAGCCCCCCCCCCCCCCCCCCCCCCCCCCCCCCCCCCCCGCAAACTCTCAAATTGGAAAACTGCGAATCTAAATTTCCAACAAATAGACTTTATTTATTTAGTCTATCTTATTATTTTGCAGGATGTTGATCCAGGCAAACGGCCAGGTGCAGGACCTGATGGTTATGCTTCGTTGAAAAAGCATCCTTTTTTCAGAGGCATTGCCTGGAAAAATAAAATATAAGGAAGACACGAGCACCAAAGTTCGCAATGGAGGCAAATGTATGCTTTGTTAGTGATTGTTACATGCCAACATAATCAGTTAATTCCAGTCTTCATCATTTTGACAATTTCCCAATTAAGGCAAATGATGATGATGATACTCAGGATTCAAATTGGTTGTCACACATGGGAAGTGCACCGGTCAACCAACAGGTCAGCCCTGTTGTGAATAATGGTGCCGCATCATCCTCTGAAGTATGCTTCCATATATCTTGATTAGCTCCCATCGACTCCTTCCACTCTAGATGGTAAACACAGAAACACAATTTATCACACCATTCTATAATACTTACAGGGGAGAAGAAAATTGAAAAAAAGGGTGGGAAGTGGTCGACTCCATGCTCACATTTTTTCCACAAGGGGTGATACATATTGGTGCATATTGCTTTAACAATGTGGCAGGCAGGGATTCCTGGAGCCTGGTGAGTCTTGATCCTCACCCACGAACCTCAGTTGATCTGTGTTGATCCTGCAAAAATGGTGACCAAGGGGAACATTATTTGGTCTGATGACCCAAGTGAACTCAATGTGCAAGTAGCAAACTCTTCACATTTTAGGATATGCACGGTGTTCATCTTTGCTGTTACTGGTCCCTAGTATTATCCTAGATGTCATATTCATCACGCCTAACCGAGTTCTCTTACAGCCAAAGAAGGTTTCAACATTTGAGGATGCAAAACAGCGTGCCTGGCAATGGAAGAAGGCAATTGAAGACCTCCAACGCTGCCAAAAGAATTGACTTCCAGTTCAAATAAAGATGCTAAATGGGTGATATTAAGCCCTGTGAATACAGCACAGCCATCTTCTTCGCTGGGAGGAACATACGGGGGGTTATTGGCTTACTGCTCCTGGCCACCTCCTCACGTGCCAGGTTGCAAGGGAATCGCTTATTGGCATGTTGATGGATGTCCCTTCAATTTCTCCTATTTTTTAAAATCTAAATTTGCTTATAGCAAACAGTTTTGTTTGTCGTTTATGTGACTTGCTACGGCAGATAGCATCAGAGTGATTGAAACGTTTGCACTCCGGAACAATTAACAAAGGAAATTACTTCATGAGATGATCGATTTGTACTGTTGTATCATCTAGCGACATTAACAACGTTGTCATAGCTTATCTTCTCTGCTGCCTTTTGTTTTAAAGCATCAACATGTGAAGTGATAATCCTCATTTCTAAAACATTGTAAATACAGAGTTGTTCTGCTGCCATTATCTGGGAACACCGATGCAGATAGCGAACGAATAAACTATACAGTTGGAAAAGAGGCGAATTAACATCCCACCTCATGATATATAGAAACATACGTAGATGAATCATTTCTGCTAATTTCACAATTGAGTAGTTGAGAGATCCACCCTAAATTCGCAGGTTACTAATTTATGAGGTGGTACCAGACGGTAAATAGACCATTTGATCTTACCCACATGCTTAGGTGGAGGAATGGAATGGATTGGTTCGTCACCAAATTATTCTTCATAATCACATAATCACGAGGCTAATACAAAATGAGGGAATCATCCGATGGTGATGAACCATCATAGGAGGAGGTGATCCATCAAACCAAATACCCCACTGTCTCAAAAGTCAATAACAGTATCCCTCTTAACAAGAGTGTACAAACTCCACCAAGAACCAAGAAGCATAATCCCAGAATAAATAATAGCTTAGAAATTTTTGTGACAAGCTTCTTTTACTGCTTGTCATGACTGTGGCAGTATTCCCCTCTGACAGGCTCTGTACAACAATATAAGCAAGCGGCAAGCCATCTTCCAGACTGGTAGCCTTTGAAGAACTTCCACAAGTGATATGCCTTGAGTGACTACTGACAGGTGATAGACCATGCCCATGGATTTCTGACATGATTATCTCTGTTTACACACCATCATTGTACTGAAATGCCCTTTTTCTTGTGGACATACACTTGTGAGAAGTACAGGTAAGCAGCCAATCCAAAACTACTGAGGACAGCCAGAAGCCAGTAAAAATTGTCAAGATGCCCTTGGTTTAGATTGTTCGAGAACCAACCATCTCCTCCCCTAGTTGTTACCTTGTCAATTGCATACACAAGAAAGCTACTGATGAAGCTCCCAATTCCAAATATGCTCAAGTATAAAGCAAGGCCCAAACTGCGCCAACCATCTGGTACTTGGTCATAGAAAAATTCTTGCAACCCAACCATTGTGAACATGTCCGCCAAGCCACACAGAATGAATTGAGGGACCACCCACCAGAAGCTCATAGGAATTGTCACTTCAGGTTTGTCCACTAGGCCATAGTCTCTCGCTATCTTGAGCCTTCTCATCTCCACAAGGGCCGCAACAACCATCAAAATCACAGAGATAACCAATCCAATTCCAATCCTTTGCAACGTTGTGATACCACAAGGGTTCTCTGAGTACTTCCTAGCAAGTGGAACAAGGATCCGGTCATATATAGGAACAGAAACGACAATTGACACACTGATCAAGCTTTGTAGGGCAGCAGCTGGTACCTGTAAGCTGCCTATCCATCTATCTAGTGTACTTGCTTGCTTAGTGAACAGCGTCATCCACTGGGCAAACACAACTGCGTAAACCAGGCAGGTTGCCCCTATTGGGAACAATTTAAGCACTGCCTTGGCTTCATTAGGAAGGCATGTCTTTTCTGCATTATCCTTGTCTCCCATGGATGACGACGTTGTTGTGCAGTGAGAATCATCAGATGATCTGCACGCCAAAAAACACGCGTGTGCGCGCACACACAAAACAAAGAACAAATAAGGTCGTGTTTTCTGAGGAAGGAGCTCAAAACAGTGATACACAGTTTCAGAATAAGCTTACTTTGAACCCCATGATGCATGCCAGCCTCTAATCCATACTAGAAGGTGTTTGCCAACCTGTCCAAATAGGCTTCCACCACTTCTTAGAGGATAGAAGCGATAATTCTTGGTCCCAAGCCAGAACACTGCAAGAGAAAGAGACATAGCGATGCATGGGATTCCAAACCCAAACTGCCAGCTTATGTTATCTTGAATGTAATTCAAGATTGCAACTGTAACCGTACTGCCCCCATACGTCCCAAAGTACCACCAATTGAAGAAGGAGCTCCTTGAGGCACATTCTTCAGGATCATTCTCGTCAAATTGGTCTGCCCCAAATGCTTGCACACAAGGTTTGTGGCCACCCTGAGCAAAGGCTACAATATATAGGCACAGGTAGAATAAAGCTAAATGAATACTCGAAGTCTCCACATGGTTTCCAAATTGTGCTGGTTGTCCTGGCGCAAGAACTGATGATAGGGTGAGCATGCCCAGTCCCTGGATGGTGGATACAATTAAGTGAAAGAAGTTCACATATTGCACAATCCAGGAAAACGAATATCCTTTTAGCACAGTGATGCATAGTGTGACGATTTATTTGTTTTCCAGGCTCTTACATGCACAACATCAAGTACCCACTATGATGCCTGAGTATGTATTGTGCCATAAAAAGCCCTGAGCTAAACTATGACTTTAAGTAACCTGACATGTTAAAAATCCATTTAATTTCATATTCTTACTTATTTGGTTTGGCCTTGCTATATATGGTTGCCATGATCTAGATAATTTCTTCACATAATATGGCTTAGTGTAATACATGTAGAGTTATTCACTTATTTGGATAATCTTCATAACTCCTTATCAAGCAAAAAATGAATAAAATAGTCACTTTATTTCATTCATACTTTATCTTCTTCCATGCATCTTGATGACTCCATTGTCAAAAGGAAAAAAGATTGGTAAAAATGTATATCTAGACTCTAAAGCATGATTTAGAGTTTTTGTGTGAAATGTTGCTAAGTTGAAGCTTTACTGTGACTCTTGATCTTTTGAGCTTTTCTCACTATGAGCAAGGTCAAATAGAAAATTGTTCTTTCCTGTGGATTTAGAGTGAGATTTTTCAATTTCTTTCGTGAAGTTGAAACTTTTTGTTGAAAATTTGCTCTATTCATTGGCTTACTCCATTTCTGGCTCATATGATCATTCTCAATATTTCCAATCCTTTTGTGACCATTTTGAGCTTCCCCTTGCAAAATTCCTTCTTTTACTTCTAAAATCACCTTCTAATTGAATTTTAAAGAAATTATCAATGGATTCATCAAGAGGGAGACCAAGAGACCATGAGAAGGTCTAGGATTGTGTGTGATGAACCATTGCCAAATTTATAGTTGGTATTTGAATTTTGTTTAGTTTGCACTTTTCAAAGGGTGTTCTGTTAGAGGAACTGGTCAGCCCGATTACCAACAGGACCAGTAGGCTCAGTGGTTCGACCGGCAGCCTCAGTGGTCTTCCCAGCAATGAAGTGTATTTCGACTGGTTTATGATTTTTGGGATTTTGGTCATGGTTTGGTTTGTTTGGACCTAGGTTAGTGTATGTTGCATGAAGCATGTTTTAACTAACGTAGGTCAAGTTGTGAAGAACTTATGCTCGGAAACGATTCTTTGTCTTTGGATGTTCTGGGAGGCTTGAAGTCAATCATGGTCAATGTCGAGGATCAGAGCTACGCTCAGGAGGAGCTGAGACCCGGAACGTTCAAGGATGCCGGATGAGATGGCTGAGTTCAAGCATGGCACAAGAAAGACAAGAAATATTGAAAGGAAAGTTCAAGCGACGGATTACACCAAATGGCTTGGTCGATCCAAGTGAGGTGTGGCTCGGTGAAACTGAAACAGGAGACATGCCGACGTGTAGCAAGCCGGTGGTTCACCTACACGTGGCAAGCATGGTGATTGCTTGCAAAGGAAGATAACGATTGGGTCAAGGAATGGTATTTTGGTTAGATTACCAAAATACTGGAAACCATGTGGGTCAATACCGTGATGCTTGAGTGGCACTTGCGAAAGCAGTTTAGATCAAAGAGATTCTAAGAAAATCAAGTGGATCAAAGACTAAGGACTTAGTGGATTCGAACTCATGTGCTTTAAAAAGCATGGATGAATTGAGTGTGAATAAAACTCGTGTTGTGTGGCGTGAACATGTTTCACCCATATGTGCTAATGGATAGTATCCATTAGTTTTAAATGTAGACTGGTTGCCTCATCTATTTAACGGATTAGAATGGAAACTTGCAAGTTAACCATCCAACCATCTCTCATTCCAATCTTATGTTCTAGGGTTAACATTACAAGAGTGATTGTTGTCGAGTGGCTGTAAAATCTTCATCCTGAAGTAGTAATAGATTAACTTTGTTCATCACTTATGGTGTCTTCTTGATTTGGTTGATTTGCTCTTATTCTTGTTGGTTTTGATCTCTTCTCTCCCTTCTTGATTTTGCTGTGTACCAATGACGTATAAGTGATGAAGATGATTCATGAAAATCAATTCCCATCTATCTAGGTACTTGGTCTTGCAAGTCCTAGAAGTTGCCTGGTTTTGCTTGAATTTAGTCTCATCTTGAGATTTCTTGATCTCAGGTTTTTTTGCTTTGAATCTTTGGGAGAAACAACCTGTTATGATATGTGGGAACTCATCTAGAGCCATCTTGACTATCGTCTACCCACGAGCAAGTCATATCCCAAGATTTTGAAGTTTGCCCGATTTTGTTGCACTCTTGCTTATATTTTGGGAATAGTTGGAACTTTCACCAAGATCTTTGTGATCCTTGAATAGAATAGGTTCCTAAGACCCTCAACAAGGTGCATGCAAAGTTTCATCTCATTTAGTTAAGGATTTTGGGAGTTGCACCTGTTTTGGTCTTGACTCGGGCTGACTTTTTGTTCATTTAGTTAAGGATTTTGGGAGTTGCACCTTTTTTGGTCTTGACTCAGGCTGGCTTTTTGTTTTGGAAATAGGAGAATGATCAGACCGCCCCTAAGCCTAGTCCAACCAGCCACCGATCAGACTGTCGGGTTCAAGCAGGTCAATCCGGTTTGACCGGTGCTTCGCCGGTCAAACCGCGCTCTCAGTGGCGGTCATACTAGTGAGGAGCTCATAATTTCTTTTCTCAAGTTTTTGAGTGTTTTGCTTTGCTATTGGCTTCCAATTCTGATATTCATAGTGCTGTAATTACTGGAATGAAGAATTAGCGAATACTTAGCGGAAAATTTCAGAGACATCATTCACTCCCTCTCTATTGCCATATCGGTCCTACAAGATCCTTCCGGGCCAAGGGCAGATTTTATCTAGTAGAGTTCAAGTCCACTCCAGAGTACAGTTGGGTGGAATTCGGGAAGTAGTGAATAAATTAATATCTTTGATCGTGGAGTTGGACCCCTTTTGAACGGAAAATTATAGGAGGGCAATAGCCCTACCTGAACATGTAATCTAAGGATAAAAAACTCCATGTTATACAAGGGGTAAGTGGAGTTGGATCCTCAATGTTGAATGAAAAACAAACTGACAAAGACTAATTGAACTCCATCAAGGGTTAACCCCACAGGATCCTCATTCTTAGTAACAAATCCACCAGAATGTGTTTCTATGCTTCCTGTAGAATAGAATGCACGGATTCCTAATGGAATGAAGATTCCACATGGATTCGCTCTAGTATCAAGTACTACATAGCACTGACTTATGTCTGCTGGAGCTCGGAATTGAGGACATTGTCAACTACACATGATACGCATCCAAGACTAGAGCACAAAAGAGAATGGTTCGGATTTCCATTTACTATAGACTATAGGTACTACGGTTTAAACTTTGCAGATTTAAATTACTCACAAAATCAGAGTAGCAAATGCCCAACATTTTCAGATGTTCAACATCAAAGTAGCAGTTGAGTAATTCAGACTACATGTCACTCGCTGCGAATCCGTGAGATGAGGACAGTATGCGCACATACCAGGATGTAAAGGAGGGAGGCGCAGATGATGGTGCGGTAGCGGCCGAGCCAGGAGTCGGCGACGGCGGCGCCGAGCAGCGGCAGCAGAAGCGCGGCGCCGTTCCACGCGTTGATGGCCGCGGCGGCCGACGCCGTGGACTGCCCGAGCGGGCCGGTCAGGTAGGTGATCAGGTTCCCGGAGATGCCGGAGAAGGCGAACCGCTCCGAGATCTCTACCCCTGCGACGTCGACGACACGCAGATTAATTAAAGAGGGTTGTGAGAACGGTGCTTGCTCGTCGACTTGCTTTCGCGCTAGGTTTCGGGGCGCATTTTGGCTACCGATGATGAAGAGCGCGGCGGGCCACCGGCCGGAGGTGCGGCGGGAGACCGGGCGGCCGAGGTGGTCCACGGCGGTTGCCGATCGCGGCAGGAGGGACTCCGCCGCCGCGTCCATGGGCGGCCCCAATCTCTCAAGTATCGACTTCAGAGCCTGTTTGGCAGCAATTGGGAGTAGAGATGGCAATTGGGAGTCAATTTCCTAATACATGGATCTCTTAATGAGCAAAAAAGCCCAACTCATCGGGTCTACTGGGTTCGGGTACATTTCTATAGTACCCAAACCCGTAAATCCATGAGTAATATAAACCCGATCCATAGGAGTTATAAACCCAGGCTCCCAGCCTCCCAGGCAAACCAGCCCAGCCCATAGCCTCCATAGACCATAGGTAGTTGATGAGAAGAATAAAAAGTCTGCTACCTTTTGGTCTTGCCTTCAGGATATTTAAGAGAGCCTTCAGGTGATGTAATGTGTTCGCATTTAGTAATGTTTGTCCTAGTGAGATTAGATAGCTAATTAGTGTGCTATTTTCTGCTCATTTAGGAACTTGCAATTTGAGGCTTCTGTACGCACCAGATTCAAGTAATCAAGTGGCGACGACCTTTTGGGAACAAGTCAAATACAAGGAGCAGTTGATGTCTCTCCTTTTGGTTTTAACTGAGTTGTGAACTGTGAACTTGTAATGATATGCTATGCCAGTGAACTATGAACTGAGAATTGATGGAGTGAACTAGTGATGTGCATTGTGGATTTGTCGTTGCTTATTTCATGCATAGTAGCATATAAATTGAACTTATTGTTGACTTGCTAACACTGCACTGTCTGCAATCTGCACAGCTGTTGTCGGGCACGGGCGACCCATGGGTACCCGTTAACCCAATGGGCATGGGTCTGGACAAAAATCTGCACCCGTCACGGGTATGAGTTTTTTAGCAGGCACGTCGAACTTTCATGGGCACAGGTTTGGGATAGCAAAACCCAGCGGATTTGTGCCCGTTGGCATCTCTAATTAGGAGGGGTGGTAGTGCAGAGGAAACAACTTTGTAGGGGAATTGGACGTGGAAGTTTGCTTTTTTAGTCTCAATCTTTGTTTGGTTTGTAGAGATAAAAAAATCATAGGGGAGTTAGATCCTATTTGACAGTTGTATTTTTTAACTGTAGCTTTTGTTTTTAGCTGATTATAAGAAAGATTAAGGGTAAAAGACACTTATGTTGAGAAACCACTTCGTTTAAACCGGCTCCCATAGTGACTCCTTTAAACGATTTATAGAAAACACTTCGAAAAACCACTTCATTTAAAAATCAGTTTCTAAAAACAAAAGGCTGAATCTTTTTAGAATAAGGGGTTAAATTTTTTTTTTGAGATTCTAACGTAAGCCACAGCAAAGAACTGAGATACATTGACCGAGAGTAATTTCGCCCTGTATTAAAATGGTGGGAGTAGGAAGACTGAATTCCCCTTCTCCGTCCCATCTGAAGTGTGAGGAGTAAGTTTTCCTCCTTTTTTTTTTTGCCCGTCTGTCTATACAGCAGTCAGATTTTTTCCCCAAAAGATTGTCATGTTCAAGATCTAAGATTGTGTTCATTCGTACTGAGACGGTACATTGCCTTCACCCAACCGCTATTGCCGTTGAACAATTCAGCTTCCGCAAAGGTAGTTAATAGAATCAAAGTTTTAGGGCACGTGCTATGCTCTAAGGAGGGTCCTTGTAGCCACGTAATTGAGCGTGCAAACTATGTTCTTTTTCTTTTGGCTCTTGCCTTCTCCAAAAATTAAAAAGCTAAATATCGAAATAGGATGATCTCTTGAAACGAATTTTTTACTTGGCTTCCTGAGTCTAAAATCATGTGCGTCATTCACGTCGATTGTCTTCATCGTCCATTACCGTATCGAAAAGCACGGATAAAAACCGTCAGCCATAGCTAGGGATGGGAAACGGTAACGGATAATTCATTTTTTTCCGATATTCGTATCCGAGAAGACGTGAATGTGGTAAGCAAAATTCGTATTCAAAAATGTTCGTATCATATTCGAGAATATTCGTATCTGTATGTGAGAATATTCGTATTCGCATTCGTATTCGAGACTATTCAATTCGTATTTGATCTTTTTCCAGAACCCGAGAAAAGCTCAGATGAATTTTGTAATTCAAAATTTGAATTTAGGCGGTTTGAAACCGACAACTGGTCAAAAACCGGTAAAACCACTAGGAATTTGTTTTACCGAGATTTGTTACAGAAGTTGTAGGAGGATATTCGTATTCGACCGAATTAAGTACATATTCAATTCGAATTCGTATCTATTACGACATTTGATTCGTATTCGTATTCGAGAATGTTCGATCTGTTTCCATCCCTAGCCATAGCCAAAACCCATCCGTTGCAGCTCAAAAGAACACCCCATATACGATCATAGCTCAGTTTTGTTCACGTAGGTGCAACGCTTTGCAAAAATATAAGAACACGGCCACCCCTAAAGGAATTGTTCATGCTTTCGGCACTGTAGCCACTTTTATTTTAAATTTGGTCATCGGACATCCGTTTTTGCAAAAAAAAAAAAGCTTAGTCTATCCCTAAGCTCGAAAGGCGCGGCAGGTGACACCTATTACTTGCCGCGCCTGGGGAGCTTGACTGGGACAGATGGGCCAACTTTTCTCATTAATCAAATATCAAGCACCAGCTTTCCGCAGTGAAATGATAACAGGTGCAAGTTTTTCTCTTGAACAATGTACACTGATAGCCTATAAAATCTGACCAGCACCCACGACCGGATCCAAGACTCCACTTGAGCTAATCTCAAAAATAGGAGGAGAGGAAAGGGAGAAGAGAGCATATGTACAGGATGTCACTAGCCGCTATTAGAGATGTTGAACTACAAAGAAATGCTTTCAAGCGGAAGAGGGTGGCTAAGAAAAAGGGATCGTACCCTGATAATTTTTGCAAAGATATACCCATGTAGCGGTGTGTTCGTGGCCGCAGTGTGACTGCGTCAATCCAGCATATATCGTTCAATCCACACACCCAACAACCATTGCTCGGGCCCACTATGTACGGCGAAGTTCTTGTAAGCATGTATTGACATTTCATATTGCATGTTTCATTTCACATATCTAACCTACTCCCTCCATGCTGACAGACCATGGAGCATTGCTACTGCTTTCTATGATCAATGGTTTGGAGATGTAAGACAGGATATCCATCGAGTAAAAATACATGCTCAACTACCCGGTGGTACCAGAGATATTCACACATTGAAAACCTTACACCCAGGATGACAACAGAAAGTTCAGGATGACGGAGGACAATGGTACGACACCAATGGTCCCCAATGCCCTGTTGAATGCCGGGTTATTTTCGACTAGGAAAAATCTACACAAGTTGCGAAAAGCCTAGTACAACGGCACCAGTTCAGCCTCTCGCGCGCGATCCATTCATCAAATCAAGAATGAGACCAGGGCATCACATGCACGTACTTGAACGAGAGCTGCGTCATTAGGGAGGACATCAGTGGTCCACCGAGTTGGTGGAGGAGCTCGCATTGTCTGCCATCTCCGAGGATGACGAAGCTGACGACCCCACGGAGTTCCTCGATGTGGACTTAGACTCGAACGCCAAGGCAATGTTCTCCCTAGGGATGAAAACGGTCGGAAACGGTCGGAAAACTCCTCAACCGTTTTCTACTTCTACATTTGAATACGAAAACGAAAGCGAAAGCGGTAAAGCCGGACACGAAAACAAACGCGAACTTACGGAATATCGAGAATTTTGAAAACGAACCAATTCGAACGGAATTATGTCGAACACGGTCGGTATACGAAAATTTAATACGGAATACCGACCTGTAGGACCAAGTGCATAACAATTAACAAGTGACCAAGTACGTAACAATTACCAAGTGCATGATCAAGTTCAAGTGCATATAATAATTAACAAGTGCATGACCCTTGGTCTTAAGTATTAACACAATAGCCGACACAAATACAATACAAGTCTAAAACAAGCAATTAACAGCTAGCAGAACATCTACAGTTCATCAACATCATCCATGAGGTCAGAATCGCTTTCCATATCTTTTGCTTCCTCATTGTCCTCCTCAGAGTCCTCAAACTCTGCACATGCCCCCTCAAACCGATGGCGTCGGCAAAGCAAATGTATCAGCATGGTGCTTGTCGCCAGATCAGGCTCAAAACCGTTAGTTCTCATCTCCTGTATCATTTGCACCACTAATTCAAGCCGGTTCGCCTCGCACAACATCTTAATCAAGAGATTGTAAGTGAGCTGGTCCGGCGCATAGCCGTTGTTGATCATCTTGCTATAAAGATTCATCCCCAGCTCAACATTTCCATTCTTGGCAAAGAACATGAAGAAGTAGTTGTATGTTTTTGCGGTTGGCAAAATGCCTCGCCCCATCATCGCCTTGAGCACACTGCTAGCCCCAGCAAGGTCCCCATGCTTGCAATAGCCCAACACGAGCGAGTTGAATGTGGAGATATTAGGCGCGACACCATACAGAGGAAATTTCTCGAGCACCTTGTGGGCGTCCCCAAATCGGCCAGCCTGCGCGAGCGCGTACACGATGGGGTTGCAGGTAAGCAGATTCGCCTGGATCCCCTCCTCCCGCATCTCATCGAGGAGCCCCATCGCTTGGTCCGGCCGTCGCATCACGCAGAGCGCCTCGATGAGAGTCCCGTACGAGACCACCGACGGCCGCACGCCCGCGAGGCGCATCTCGGCCCAGAGCTTCCCCACCTTGTCAAGCCGGCGCGCGCGGGACCAGCCGTGCAGAAGGATGTTGTAGGTCCGCTCGTCGGGCGCCGACCGGTGCTCCTCGTGCCGCCACCGCTCGACAAGCTCGGCGGCCGCGCGCGGGTGACCCTCCTCGCAGAGCGCGTCGACGGCCATGTTTAGCAGGGAGGTCGCGGCAGGGGAGTCACCATCAACCGTGTAGCGGTCGGGGTGGCGGCGGAGGAAGTGGAAGGCGCGGAGGGCGGCGGGGGCGCGGCCGAGCCGAGGCGGCCGAGGAGCCTGGGCGTGAGGGGGGATTAGGGATAGAAATGGGCTGGGGGCTGGGGCGCTGGCCGCTGGGCTCCTGGGCTGTGAGAAGGTGAGTGAATTTCTAGTGGGCCAAATACGGTTTAAACCGTATTTACAATACGGTTTATTCCGAATAAAATGTAGAAAAGTAGAAAACGGTCGGAAAACGTCTAAACCGTTTCCGCTCCGTTTTCGAATTTGATATTCCGTATTTCGAACCGAATTTGAATTTGTCCGAAAATACGAATTCGATTGGGTTAAATGTAGAAAACGATGCGGTTCGGTACGGGATATTTCCGTTCCGTTTTCACCCCTAGTTCTCCCCTGCTCCTCGTACATGACCTTTGGCACCACCATCTCCACGCCACGCCAAAACAACATGTACAACTCCATTCAACAAACCCCCACACCAATCAGTAGGGGTGCAAACGGGTCGGATTCGAACGGATATTATTGTTACCATATCCTAACCCATATTTTTTCTCCGGATTCGGTACCAATCAGATTCGGTGCCGGATCGGTCGGGATTAACCCGTTTGTAAGGAATGCATGCAGTACAACAAATGGAGTAGGATGACGTACTGTTAAGAACTTGATGTTACTACTTAATAGGCTGATGTGGAAGATTTTATTTTACCATTGCAAAAGAAAATGAAACGTCAAATAGTAGCACTAACATGAAATCAAACTTGAAGACGTATCGGATTCGGACGGATATTGCTGTTACCATATCCTAACCCATATTTTTTCTCCGGATTCGGTACCAATCGGATTCGGTACCAATCGGATTCGGTGCCGGATCGGTCGGGATTAACCCGACCTGTTTGCACCCCTACCGATCAGATCAAAGCAGGAGGCGGCAGTTATAAAGGGAGATAGAGGAACAGGACTCACTGGGAGGATAAGAACGGGCGAAGGAGAGAGCGCTGCTTCCTTTACAGTTTTACCCCTTTAAAAATTCTATTGCTAGTAGTGTGGGTAGTAGCATAACTAAATCCTAACTAATCTGAACCATTGGATCACAAAGATTATATGGCTCATATTTATTTTAAAGTACTGTAAAAGATCTTCTAAAATAACCAATGTACCGACACTACTAGTACTCATAAGTCTGAACATAAATATGGATACATTTTCTAATACAACTAGTACTGAAAGATCATTCATTCAATAAATGAACATCGCAAAGCCGTGTAGCAGCCAGCCAGATCTGCGGCCAAGGCAGAGGGGTGGCCAGATCTATAGCTAGTCGGAAGCACCCCAGAAGGGCAGCAGCGTTGTTCTGGAGGCCGCGTAACTAATTCGCATAAGTGCTTGCTTCATGTACTGCACACAATCATCACATCCTCACAAAATGATATCCCTCCCTACCAAAATCCAAATCAACACAGGGGAACAACAACTACTACACTCATTATTCATTCAACAACAAGGATGCAAAAACTTTTAGATCTAAAATTTCTTGAGGGAAGGAGGTGGACTCATACCTCACTGAGTGAGGTCATGCAGAGCACTCGACCGGAGCGCTTGGCAACGCTGGAGGCCAGGAGGACGGGGGGAGTTGGCGGTGGCCACGGTGTGGGGTGCGGGTGTCTTTGTATTCTCGCAACTGTTTATGATTTCATTTGTAAGCAGATTGATAAACTGTCCTGTTTACATTTACAATACCTAGAGAGTTCTCACATAAGACACGATATAGCAGTCGATTGGAGTTTTAAGGGCTTCCAAGCAAAACATATTTATATTACAAACAAAAGACGATAAAAGATGGCAACACTACAGAATATACTTACAGTAAACTTGACCTACAATGTATGATCTTCACGATCGTATTATTCATCATCTAGTAGCATATCCTCCCCATATTGTTCATTATCTAAACCAAAATATGCAAGAATAAGTATATTTGTATTCAACAAGCCACGATGGTGACATTTATACATGCAAGGGATTTCAATGGATGTCTAATGAGAAGGATTTTCTGAAACTATCTTAGCTAGTACCCATAGTTTTATTTGTAAAGCATTTTAATTTAAACAAAGTAGTTTAACAGTTATTTTTAAGAGCAGGAGGGTGAATGATTCAACAGTATCACAAAATTACCACATTTAACTATTGAAAGACTATTTATGCCTTGAGTTTAGAAATCACCCCACAACATAGCTACATTAGCCGGAAGTGTAGCAAATTCGAATAATTCAGGTTTAATCTCTGCAGAGAGTGTCCAGCTTTACCCATGAGATATCTACAACTTGCAATCAATGAGAGACAACAGAGCCGTTCAAGAGTCCCACAACATTAGTTTCGACCTAATAGATGTAAGGGTTATACCAAGCCTATGGTATGCCGTCTGTCGATTGCTTGCATGGGTTGTACCATTGTGTAGCTCAGCAAGTGGCACTCAAAAGTCCACTCTGGCTCACCCTGAACAACTGATATCATCCTTCTTCTATAGACTTCATGAAGCAGGAAATGCTCTTGGCTAAGTTCAATTTCTCGGTCTCGTGGATGGACGACAATTATTTCAATTTTATGGCGCAAGGTTCTAGTCCTTATATGTTTTGGGCGAGCCATCCAAACAACTAACGTGTAGGCCAATGGGAGCATAACACATAACCAAGCATTCGCCCAATCCTCACCCTCAGCCAAAATTTCCACAGCATCACTCTCGGCAAGTGATCCACATATGATATACCATTATAGCACATAATTCGACAGTCAACTTGTGACGGACGGCAGACAACAAATGTGATAAGTGATTAAAGTGTGTTATTTCACTACTATGTTAATCTAAAGTATGCTAGTTCTATCTCTAAGCTCATCAATAAAAACCAGATCAAATTATTATCAAAGATGGCATGTAAACAAATGTAATAAAGGTGTTAACTACTTAAACATGATTAATCAAAAGTAATCGATAATAAATAGTATTGACAGATAAATAATTTGGGAATTAACGCATACATACTATACCCAACTACTAGGTATTCAATATGATCAAGGATCATGACTTACCTTGCGACTTGTAGTTGGTGCCTACTCCTTCGTATGCTTTGGGATCATCACTTCTAGTTCAGTTTCTCTAGTGGCTCCTTTGTAATCTAGCGTACACGCATAAGAACAACAGCAAATAAACCTACTTCAGCAACTACAAAACTTGCAAATAAAAGACAGCAAAAGAAGAACAATGTTAGAATGCTTTCGGGGGAATCAGTGAAGAAACGACTTTGGATTGCTTGAAATCGACAAGGGATGGTGGACAGTGGTGTTTGGAGGGTCCAATGGGATCTAGGATTTGTTTACTGTACAAAACCAGTTCTAAATCAATAAAAATCAGTATGGAGTGGATGAATCGACCATAAACTGGTGATAAATAGGGTAGACTCATGCTAAATCCTCTTAAATTGGTGAGAATCACCCTAAATCGGTCAAAACGAGTAGGGTTTGGTCCAATCCAACTCAGGTGCGATCGGGTGCTAATCAGACTTAATTATGCAGTTAGGTTCAACCAGTTATGCACAATACCAATCAGTAATGTGCTTCTTCTTCTCCAAGTCGACACGGAGAGAGAAAGAGAGAGGGATAGAGAAGGTGGCAACACTATGGCGGCATAACGGCGAATACACCATGCACCTAGCATGTTCCAAGGCACCGCGGATCTATTTTTGGAGGTTTGAGATGTTGGGGATGACCGTGGTGTTCGGACAGATAGGGTAGGGCAACGGAGAGCTCCAACAGTATCCAGTGTGGACAGCGGGTGCATGAGAACTATGTGGGAATGGAAAGTCCTCTAGTCGTGACGACCTGGGGAGCAATGAGGAAGGCCGACGGTGGTGGTGGCCATGGCAGTTCAATGGAGCTTGGTGGTGGCACCACATGGCGGATGTGTCAGTCTGAGGTGGGGTTCTGCAATGGCTTGTCAAGGCGCACTTTGTGATGTGGTTGGATCAGCCAGGGGACAATAGAGGCGACAGATCGATGGTGGTAGCTTTTGGGATATGGATAGGCTACACTAGCGCAAAATAAAATTTCTACCACATAAACTAAGAAGCTATGTAAGTAAGAGATCACAGACCGTTACCACTAAACGATAGTGCAATAGAAAAAGAGTTGAAGTAGCCTGGTTCAACGTAGCGCATGCCAATGTAGTGGAAGTAGTCGATCGTCTAACGTCTCTGCAAAGCAATCCTTAGAAGCCTATCATCCTCTCTAGCGGTAGTCGATCTCCATGAGCCGATTGTCTTCTCAAATTATCCCAATAACGCCGTAGTCATAGCAGTGCCTCTACCAAAGTCCACAATCCAGGGATGGAATGATGTGCGTAGGTATACTAGCACTAGCACACACAATAGTGCCTATGAGAGGTGGTAGATAGGGTTTCTATGGGTGTTGTAATCTCTCTATCTTCCAAAACTTGTAATCTCTCTATCTTCCAAAACCCTATACACCCTTTTATATAGAGCCACCAGCTGGATTCTTATCTAGCACGAGTAGAGATCATATTTCCCTCGGAGAACGTCTGATTGGATCCTTATCCAATAAGAGTAGAGATCGTATCCCTATTTGGAGAGCCTATGACTGGATCCTTACTATTCTGACACATTAAGTGTGTGACCCTATAGGTTCATGTATACTTGGTTGTATCTCAGAAACACCTTTCCAATCACAGGTTGGTAGCGATCCCTAGCAGGATATGTCGGCCCCCAAATATGCACAAATATCAATTTGGATGAACTTTATGCAATATGATCTGCAACCAAGTCTTAGATGCTCACGAACAGTTCATAACTTCTAACGACCAGATCATATTTAGTTATGACCAGTCTGTATCCCTACACGACCAGTTCATAGACTAGTTTGTGATATGTCTCCAGCTCATAACCAATCATATACCCATATGATCAATTCGTATCTGGTCGAACTAAATGAATTGTTTGTGGACTCTAGGTGAGAAATGTGTCATCCTTGATCTGTTCAATCTTTTTCCGATATAGTAATGGATAACTTCATGTGGTTGACTCTTCGACCACTCGTGGCACGACCATACACTTTCTTTATCCAGCCACATCGAGAGGCCCAGAGATATTTCTTTTATTATGTAGGAGGGGCAAATCCTATATCTAACTAGTCACATTCCTCTACATGTTTCATAGCATACCCAAAAGCTATCTTTATAACCACACAGTTACGGAGCAGTGTTTGGTAACCCATAAGTATACTATTACACATGTAGAAAACAATGCTAATTTCAGGTACAAGGATTATACATCATCTTTGCCATTTCAATCTGGGACAAAGCAATGGGCTTGTTATTTGGTCTACTTCATGTTTATTTCAACGAATGCGTAGCTGTCATTAACCTGAAATTAGTTGTCAAATGATTGACAGGTATGTCTGAATGAGTAGTTTTCAAAATACACTATGAAAAAAATGGTTGCACGGATGGGTGAAGGAGTCGAATTGGATGATTTTTTCTCGGTGATGGCCGGTCTATCAAATGCAGGGCAACATCCATGGGGCACTGTTGTGAGATGGTTATACCAGTTATTCTTTCTGGATCATGCGTTGCACGACCTGAAGTTGCGTGGTGTTGCTACCCGGGCATAGTAACGCACATACTAAGAGTTAGTGGAACTTGTGGGGTGAAGTTTTTGGAGCTCCTATGTGAGATTGGAGATGGAGTGTGGATGGCCACTAGTCTTATTGGCACAAGCCTATGAGAAAGTCCACCTAGCTCATATGACGTAGGAAGATGCCATTGGTGGTGATGCCGAAAAGTTGAAAAGTCCAGTCAAAGTTCGTCGTATTCTTTGAACCAAGAAGGGGTGGGTGGTACTGACTCGGTCGAAGCTAAGACTGAAGATCCTCCTATGGCTAGGCGCAGGAACCCGTGGGGATTGCAGATGAAGGTGAGCTAATAGAAGCCTTGGTGGAATGGTTGGAGCTCGAAGACTGTGACTACGAGGCATTGTCAGGTCATGAAGCTTCTGATGATGAGCAGGGTGGAGGTGATCAGCCTGTCCCATCGGAGTGGAACACATACAATTAGACAAGTTAGCAGTGAGTGCAGATGAGCGGGTGGCCTGGGAATACTCGCAGAATGAGGTTAGGCAAGGAGTGTTCTACAAAAGTAAGGGGGTGCAGGAAGCAGTCAAGTTATGGGCAGTATCATTGAGGAGGACATTCAAGATGGTGAAGCCAAGTCCGCACGTGTATGATGTAAAGTGTGAGATAAAGGGATGCGCTTGGTGAGTTCATACATACCAGCTTGTGTGAGACACCCATTGGAAGTGGGGAGCAGCTAGCCAATGGTATACCGTTAGAACCACTTTCAATGGTATAGGGTGGTTTCATGCTAGTTTCATGAAGGAATAGGAAGAGTACCCCATCGCTAGCCGTAGTTACCGCGCCACCCCAGGCAGATCCGCGTGCCTCCTTTATCGCCCTTGCCCCTCCACCACCACCCGCAACTGGCGACACTGTCACTGCCTCACCGCGCAACCCCCCAACCCCTCCCCACCGCATTGCCCCACCCAACCTAACTGCCACAACCACTGCTGCCATTGTCCTCCTACCCTGCCTGTTGCCCCCTGACCGCCCATCGCCGGGCCACTGCCTCCCCCCAACCTCCTTCTATGCTCGGGAAAAGGGTGAATCGTAGGGGGAAGCCAAATTTTCCTCATTCGATGATAGATCTAATGACGGCGCCTCTCTAATCTGCCGGATCTGGTGGCGGAGGAAAGTGAGGGGATGATGGCGGTGAGAGGGAGGAGAACAAGAGGAAGTAGAGAGAAAGGAGTCTGGGTCACCTCCTCCATGTGCGTGCGGCTGTGAGAGTGGAGCGGAGTTGTTCTGTTGAAATAGAAGTTGATGGCATAGGGTTTTTTAGCTTTTCCCTTGGAAGTGCTTTGTAGTCGTTTTGCACACTTATGTGGTGATAAGAGTCTATGCAATCTCATAGAAATATGTCCTCAGGATTTGTTGCAAATGTCATGAACAGAGATATTGTCGACAACCTGGATTTGAGCCATGTTCCATTATTCTTGTGGTGGAGCATATATTCCAATATACAGTAAGCTATGCTAAGACTTGGTAGGCGAAGTAAAAGGCACTTGAAGCAAAATTCGATGCGTTCGAAGACTTATACCACAACCTGTCCGATCCACTCCAAGTCACACAACAAACAAATTCTAGGACCCATGTTGATATTCTAGAATAGATCTTCAAGTGGTTCCCCAGGAAGATGATACTTAAGCGAGCATTATTTGCTTTTGGTGCGTGCATCAATGCATTCAAATATTGTTGTCCATTGCTATGCGTGGATAGCACCTTCTTGACTGGGAAGTACAAGGGATTGTAACAACTAGGTTCTTCTTGTAGCATTTGCATTTGTCAAGAGTGAGAACACCAATAGGTGGCTACGAGGACTCGCCCACCCCTGTCATTACAATCTCGGTGTCATCGGCACCTCCCGCTTCGCTCGTGCTCCAGACGAGGAGGACGCGGGGTGGAATGCAGCGGGGAAGGGTCGTAGTGAGGAAAGCTCAGATGATGGTCATCAATAGGAAGCTTCAGGGGTTGTCCTTGAAGTTGAGGCGGGAGTTGATGGGGCTGATGTGGATCCGCATGCCCCTAGGTCTTTCGTGCCAGCTGAGGGCCCAACCTCCGAGGCCTTGCCCGAATGTCCAGTGAAGTAGGCCCATGTGTCCTAGCAAGATAAGTAGGGTACATCGTAGCCCTCAACGTCTTGGAGGAGAGTTCCAGCTCTGAAGTGGCGGACCACCAAAATCCACACAGTGAAGCAGTGGACTTCATTCCTGGCAGCCCCGTGCCATGAAGCCCCGTGCATCTTGATGGCAATCGGACCCCCGCTCACGTACCTGGTAGTGCCGTTATAGGTTTGAGTCCTTCATTTGGTTTCCAGGACTTCACACAATTGTCTCCTCTGTGTTCGCTGACATCGTTGCCCTCGACAGTCACTCCTTCTCTAGTGACAACCATGTCAACAGTTGGTCATGATGCGGCTTGGATCACCGCCCCACCCGCGTTGGCCAAGGAATCATCCCACTTGGTCCCAGCGGACTTCTTAGGAGATGACGGTCATCGTCTCTCCTTGGGTGACTTCATCCTTGGCCAGACATCCTTTGCGCCATGTGGGTCACCGCAAACTGCATGGATGCTTCACTAGATCAAAGGGCGCTGTAGTCATGTGGGTCCGATCTGCTGACACCCTCAAGGCCTACGAGGCCAAGGTATGTCTTTTGTGGATCTTGGGCTTTTTGGTGCCTCGGTACCTTACCTTGTGACTTTTCCTCTAGATGGTGGCCCTGTTGCACGCATCATGAGGTGTGCCTCAACACACCATTTCTGAACCCCACTTCCTTCGACCTTCGCATACGCCATGCACAGCCATTGCCAAGCTCCACCACACCACCATGGCCAGTAATGCCGCTAGCCTTCTCCTTTGCGCCTCATGCCAAGCCATCACCACCGGAGGATTCCCTATGCCCACATCATGCTCATGCACCAACCGTTCACGTGGAGACCGCCAGAGTTCACTGCCGATGAGTTTTTCCCCATCCACAGTCACTATCCTTATTCTATCTTTTTCGACCACCACAGTCCTCCCCGTTGTCCACACCACCCAAAATTGGTTTGCGATACTCAAGAACATGTCGTTCATGCGTCTTCATTGCCATTCCACCACTGCAACACCGCCACCATCTCTCTCTGCTTCCTCTCGTTCCCCTGTTTCATTGAGAAGACGAATAGTACCAGCTTGGCACTGTGCATAGTTGGTCAAGCCAAGCTATTGACCGCACCAGACTCTAGTCCGACTAAGCCCATGCCTAGCACTGTGCACATGCAGTTGAGCCAGACCACTTCGCGCTGAGCAAACTAGACCCGAACTGGTTTTAGACCAAGTCAAACCCTATTCTCACCGGTTGAGTTCGATTTAACCCGGTTTAATATTGATTTATTGCCAATTCACATGATTCCAAACCAGTTGCCACTGAGTTAAAATGAATTCTGCACAGTACATTATCCCCTAGGTCCCAATAGGCCCTCCAAACACCACTATTCACCATCCATTGTCAATTCGAAGCTTTCCAAAGTCAACCCTTCACCGATTTTATCTCTCGAGAGCTTTTCAACACTTGTTTTTCTCTTATCATCTTTCATTTGCAAGTCTTGTAGTTATTGTAGTAGACTTATTTGGTGTTGTTCTTATGTGCGTACGCTAGATAACTACAAATAAACCACACGAACAAGTAGAGGAAAACGGAAAAACCTCAAAGCCTACAACAGAGTGAACACCGACTACGAGCTACAAGAGCCACAAGGTAATCCACAATCCTTCATCATGTTGAATTCCTATTAATAGGGTTTATTATATTATTTATGGATTACTTCTTGCATAATTTAATTGTCAATGTTATTTATTATCAATTACTTTTGAATAATCCTTCTCAAGTAGCTAATACCTTTAATTATTTTGCTTTCATGTCATCCTTGATAATAATCTAATCTAGTTTTTCTTGATAAACATAGAGCTAGTGTACCATACTCTAGATTAGCATTTTAGTGGGATAATGAAATACAACTCTCATTGTTGTCCGTCGTCACAAGTTGTCGCATCAGATCATATGCTACAATGATATGTGATAAATGTTAGATTGCTCGCCTAGAGCAATGATTTGAGAGATGTTAGCTGAGGGCGGTGGTTGGTTGGATGGTTTGGGGGTTACTAGTGCATATGCTACTAGTGGTTGCATGCACCAGTTCTCTGTTTATAAAGGTGGCTCCATCCGAAGCATATAAGGACTAGAACATTGTGCCATGAAATTGATATAATTATCGCCCATCCACAGGGCCAAGAAATAGGACTTAGCCTAATACATTGTCCCACTTCATGAAGTTTGTTAGAGAAGGCTCTATATTTTCAGGTAATGGGTGGAATTGAGAGTGAACCTTTGGGTGTCACTAGCCGCATTTTCACAATAGTGGAACTCATGTAAGCAGTTGACATATAGTCTTGCCACGGCCTGGCTTGTTCTCAACTGCTAGAATGAATGTGTAGTTCACCGGGTAGAAACTAATATTGTGGGACTCGAACAGTTATGTTGTTTCTCAATTATTGCAAGTTGTGGGCATCCCGTGGGTAAAACTGAGCACTCTCTGTAGAAATAAACTTCAATCATTCGAATATCGGCATGTTCTTTGCGGCTTCTAAAAGCGGCTTTTAGCTTTTGTTATAGTACCTAACTTTCAAATAGAGTATTTTTTCAAGACGGGGTCTACAAGTTAATTGTAGTACACATTAAAAGCCCAACATCTGCACTAGCCAAAATCATAAGCGAGTATCTCTCTCCATAATCTTTGTCGCGAACAGCCCAAAATTCAAAAATTTCAGCCAAAAGTCATAAGCCACAACTATAAGAAAAAAGAACATGCCCTGTGTCATATTTTTGACTTGTGAAACTATGTTGTGGGGTGATACCTAAACTCAAGGCATAAGTAGTCTTTAAGTGGTCAAAATGTAGTAATTGGTGATGATGATGAATCATTACCCTTACTCTTGAAAATTTAATTGTCAACTCTTTTGTTTTAACTCAAAATGCTTGCAAATAAAACTATATGGGATACTAGTGATGATAGGTCCAACAAACCCCTCCTGTCAGATATTCTTTGAAATCCCTTCACTATAAATATTACCACTATAGCTAAAATCACAGATTCTAGGTCGAGCCTACACACAAGTGTAGCATGTGGTGTGGTTGTCTTTTTCTGTAATATAAATAAGTTTGGCTTTATGGTATTGTAATCATAAGCAGGTTGTTTCCCTTTTATCAATCTATAAACTGAAATCCTGGACAGTTGCGTAAATAGGGAGATTCCTCGTAATCTAGGTGCCCCCACACAAACTTTCTTGGAATCTTCCAAAAACTTAAACATGAAAAACTCACTGAAACATGAAACTTTTTTTTAAATGTTTTTATGAAACTTACTGAAATTGCATGAAGCCTGTTGCTATACCGTTGTAACGGCATACCGTTGTCTCGCGGCTTCCATTTTTATCAAATGTGGGTCCCATCAACATGGTCTAAATATTGTAGGATATTTTGCTCAAGGTTTTAAAACTCGGTAACCGGTACTCGCTCGATCACCTCACCTTGTAGTAATTATACGCTAATTGGCCTTGTACTCGGCCTTGTAACCAGTTTTTCTATTTTAATAATGGATTTATATATGTATATTCATTAATTCATATAAAATCAAAGCCACATTTGATGCTATTTCTATTGTGGAATGGAGGTAGTAACCGGCAACATAGATTTGCTTTGGACAAATAACAACATGAAATAAAATATAAATGCATGTTTCCTTCTTAATCACCAACAAGTAGATAGTGTGCCAGTTTTGGAACAAAATGACATTCAAAAATGATGTGTATGGTTAATACTCAAAGTGAATAGCATATGCTTAGCAAATAACCTTACTATTAAACCTTCCTCTTTGAAACCAAAGCGCTACTGTTCATCTATCACAGAAATACGTAAGGCTGAAAATTCAGTTTTATCAACTATTAAGCTGTGTCCCAATGACCATTGCTATTTCTCCAGTCTTGAGACTTTCTCCTAGGCTGTGGGTTTAATTGAGCATGGGCTATCTTCATTAGACATTTATACTTGAATCACTTGACTAGCCAGTAGTCACTCGGTGAGTACACGGTCTGTTAGTCGATTACCCTGAGTACTCGCTTGGTTATACCGATTAAGTCAGCTAACTACTCGTTTTTGCTTGCTCGTACTCGGTGAGGGGACCTAGTCCGAGTACTCAGACAAGTACTTGGCCGAGTAGACCTGGTTTTAAAACCATGATTTTGCTAAGCTAAACCCCCTCACACGTGTCCACCTTGATTGTGTTGAGGGGTCCATACATTGACCATGTTCTTAAGAGTATGTCTAATAGTACAATTCAGTTGTCTCTAAGGTCTAGACATATTAGCTCCGTTTTAAACAGTTTTTAGTTTCGAGAAGGCAGAAGCCGTTTTGAACATGTTGGTTTTTTTAATGTGGTTTTTTTGTTTTTTTCTTTGCATTGTTCGTGGAGAAATAACCTTTTTTCTTCCATTTTTTTTGGCTTTTTCTTCATTTTTAGTCGAATGCCTTAATCAAAAGTTAATGGCAGCTATAGTGTCTGTTGTGGGGGTGGCCCAACCCCCCGTGACTGGGCCGTGCAACTAGTCCAATATGTAATAGGCCCAATAGTACAGAGGAATATACCAGTGTAAATATACCAATGTATCCTCATCCTTTGTAAATACTAAGGGGTAGAATGAGGATTTCCCATTCTACCCCACTCATATATATAAACCCCCAGGAGGGGCAAAGGGGGGGAGATCCTCTCATTCTCACCAACATTCCCACAGGCTTCGCTCTCCTCTTCCTCCTCTGCTAGTCCCCCTCTTTCCTGTTTAGCCCGTAGCTACAACAGTGTCATTTCATCCGGAAGACAAAAACCAAAAGGCAAAAGACATTGGCCACGGCCGAATTGAACATGCGATTCCTCGAATAGCTGAGCTAAAGGAGAGGGAGGGCAATAAAGGCATCTTCAATAATATCATCTTAGCTGTATTTTAACTATATTAAATGAGTAAAATCTTATGTGGAGAAGAGAGGAGATAAGAAGAGATAATGCGTTGTCTCTTATACAAGAGACGACTTGGGGTCTGTTCTATCCAGCTTTTGAAACCAGCTTTTGCTACAGTACCTAGCTTTCAACACAGGGTATTTTTTCAAGACAGGGTCTACAAGTTAATTATAGTATATATTGAAAACCCATCATCTATACAAGCCAAAAATCACATATGAGTATCTCTCTTCGTAATCACTATTGCGAATAGCTAAAATTCAAAAATTTCAACCAAAAGCCATAATTCGCGGCCACAAATAACATTCAGTAGATAAATACAAATAGTGAGAGGGTGAGACAGGAAGTTCTGATGAAAATATTATAAAATAGTTCGAGGAATAATTTAATATTAGAGGGATTATTTTTAATGCTATATTTAGATAAGATAAAAATGTTAGAGACAAAGTAAAGAGATAAATTATTATATATACCCTAAGTAGTTTGGGTCATCTGTTCCTAGAGCGATGGCGTTGGCACGCGAACATATGCGAACTATCTCATCCTTAGGGCATCTATAGTATATGAAAATAGAGGGTTATAAGCCATATTAAGGTCGACCTTATACATTACAGGGTGACCTTAAGCAGACCATAAGCAAAAAAGGCTTGAGGCTAGTCCTCAAGCTAAAGATCTGACCACAAGCATTAAAATACAATTTTCTTTACATCTATTGTTCTCTCTCCCCAACTACCAACTGCCACATCCCCTTCCGAGTGGACCCACCTTAAGAGCCGACGGTGACCTCAAACGTTGCAGCGTTGGTCTTAAGAATGATGCGGGGGCCACTTTAAGAGCCAGCAAGCTGTATACACTACATATGCCCTTACTCCTTTCTCCTCCTGTTTCTTCACTGATCCATCGCCGAGCAGCACGCCTGGGACACTGCTGCTGACCTGAACGCGACAAGCACTAACCTGAGCGGTAGCGGCGGACGGCTACTCGACGTTGGCGACGAAGTGGGGAAGATGGCAAAGGGAGCACAGCATGGCGGCGGCGGCGAGCATTACTGCTCGGGAATACGCCGCCCATGCCCGAATCTGCCGAGGGGATCATTGCTTGCCTAACCGGGTGTGCCTCCCACCGCCGGTCTCAGTCGAGTGTGCGGTCGCCGGTGTCCCGCCCATCGCCTGCCTCGGTCGAGTGCGTGTTCACCGCCATCTCCACCGGTTTAGCTTGATTTGGCAGCACATTCAACGACGGCGGATGGCGGTGGCGCGTCGAATTGGGCGTGCTGCCGATGAATTTTGCGGTCGCGTGATTCGGGAGATTGGTGGAGGGGAGGATGGTGGGACAGAAATTTTTGTACGGATAACCTTTTTTTTATTCGGAAATACAGAAATATACCCGCGGGAAATTTTTTTATAAAAATAGCCTCCAGTCGCCCAATGGGGAGGCGACTAGAGAATTTCGCCCACCCGGGAAGCGACATTTGAAGAATCTGCGAACCGTTGGGCGAATCAGCGCTGTCGCCTGCACGTTGGGCGACTTAATTTAAGTCGCTGTACGGTTGGGCGACTGCATTGCACACCCACCCAACGCTAGGGCGACACAGGGGGGGTTAAGGCGGCCTGCCCAGCCGGCTCCCACTACCAACCACCTTTTTCACTAATTCAGCAAACACATTCAGCGCACAGAGAAGAGGAAGAAGGAAAAGAAACAAGGGGGAGAAGAGAGGAAGGAGGGGAAGAAGAGGAGAAGGAGAGGAAGGAGGGGAAGAAGAGGAGAAGGAGAGGAGGAGGTGAGGGAGGAAGGAGGGGAAGAAGAAGAGGAGAGGAGGAGGTGAGGGAGGAAGGAGGAGTAGAAGCTATTCCATCAATTTGGATCCAGGTATTTGTTTGGATTATGTTGTATTTGCATTATTATTTATATGAAATGTTGGTGTTAATAAAAATTATAGATGTAGAATAATTAGTACCGTGTTAGTATAGAAATATTATTGTAGAAAAGGTTTGGTATGCAATTTGTAGTATGGTAGTATAGAAATTTTAGCAAAGTTTGTGGTATAGGAAGTTTAGTATTGTGCGATATTATTTGACATGTCGCAAAATTGAAATATATATGCAGGCCGACATCATCAATGTCCACTACATTGAGAGTGTATTACAGAGCTGGAACCATTCGTGAAGGTCCGAATGGTATGGATTTGAGCGATTTTCCGCAAGTCACTCTCATACTTCCGGATGACGAGAATGCTCGAATGGGAGATGTGCAGCTTTGGCTGACCCGGAGTTTTTCGTTGAACCCCGAGGTGTACAACGTCGTCGTGCAAGGGCTTTGGAGCCGGTCTCCCACGGACATCAGATGGGAGTTGAAGACATTTGTGCGCTCTGCCACATGGAAGGGCTTTGTGCTAGGGTGCCGGCGTCGTGGATATGAGTGTGTGCTGCTTGTGCAACCGTGCTCAGTACAAGCAGCTGAGGAAGCTCGTGCAACAGCCGTTGTTGTGGGAGGTGCTAGCAGCTCGGGTGGGCCGCATGTTGGCGGACATGATGAAGTTGCTCGTCATGAAGCCGATGCGGTACATGAAGGAGAGTTACAGCCGTCAAGCCATAGAGAGCCAACTGGGCAAGCCGATGAAGGAGAGTATGATGAGTACATTGTGCAGCAGATGGACTCTGATGACGAGAGGGCATGGGATGAAGAGGAAGCTGTAGAGGACGACGACGAGGACAGTTCCGATGAGGATGAAGTTCCTATCCCCCAGAAATGGAACCGGTTTAATGCGGAGGGTCTTTCCGCACATGATGAGCATGAATCACAATGGGAGTACCATGAGACAGAGGTTCGGTTGCATGCTCTGTTTGCTGACAAGGAAGCGCTGCAGGATGCCATCAAGCTTTGGGCCTTTTCAATGCAGCGGACATTTCGCGTCGTCAAATCAAGCCAGAAGCAGTACACTGTGACGTGCGAGCAGACTGGTTGCCCTTGGCGGGTGCACGCCCGTAAACCTAAGTATGAGACTCATTGGATTGTGTCCAAGGTTGAGCCGCACTCCTGCATTCTAAACACTGTCTTGGCGAGACATCGTAACCTGACGTCCGGATTTATAGCTAATCTCATGTATGGGGAGATAGTGCAGAAGATGGACATGGCAGCCACGCATATTGTGGTAGCTATTGAGAATAAATTCAAGTATAAGATTAGCTACGCGAAGGCGTGGCGTGCCAAGCAGAAGGCGTTGGAAAAACGTTTTGGCACTTTTGAGGCGGCGTACGACAACCTTCCACGTATGCTTAATGTCCTGCAGGAAAGGAACCCGGGCACGTACATCGCCCTCCACGAGAAGCCGTCCATAAGTCCGCCAGGGTATGCGGTGTTGCAGAGAGCAATGTTTGCATTTGGTGCTAGCATCGAAGCATTCAGGCACATGCTGCCAGTGATCTCAATTGACGGGACCTTCTTGACAGGCAAATACAAGGGGCAGATCCTGACGGCCATAGGCGTTGACGGTAACAATCAAATATTGCCGCTGGCCATTGCATTTGTGGAGAGTGAGAATTACGAGAGCTGGCTGTGGTTTCTCAGACATGTGAGGGCTGGAGTTGTAGCCACTCGGCCTGGTGTGTGCGTAATCCATGATCGCCACGCCGGTATTATCAAGGCAATAAGAAAACTTCAAGAAGACCCCGAGGAGCCATTTCCTTGGCCGGACATGAGGAACCAGTGGTGCAGTCGTCACTTAGCGGCAAACTTTTTCAAGCAATTCCCTAAACAATCTTTGATGAAGCTGTTCAAGAGGCTGGCTAGGCAGAACCAACAGAGAAAATTTGATGCTTTGTGGAGGTTGTTGGATGAGCACACTAGGAAGAACGTCGAAGAGAGGAGCAAGGAGCCGGTCACTCCTGCGGCGGCACAACCACAATGCTTGCCGCCAATCGATGCGCCTAACCCAAGTGGTCCAAGAAGAAGGAGCTCACGAAACATCAGGTGCTTCGCGCAGTGGATCGAGGGGGAACCGTTGGAGAAGTGGTCGCTGTTGCACGACACGGATGGCGCAAGGTACGGAATAATGACAACTAACCTTGCCGAGGTGTACAATTGGGTTCTAAGGGGTCTCCGTTCTCAGCCCCTTGTCGCCATCGTGGAAGGTGTTCTTCACAGCACAATCCGGTACTTCAGGGAGAGGCACGCGAGTGCCGCACTTCATGCGGCCAATCCCGGAGCTCTGTATTCGGCAAAAATTACTGCTTACATGGAGATGAAGGCACAAAAGGATCAGTTGCACACAGTGCAGGTCATGGGCAACAGGGAGCATCGTTTTGAGGTGATACTCCGTGATAGAGCCGGATTTGGGACGGCTCGTTCACTTGTTACCCACGAGGTATGTCTTGCAGATCATGGAAATGAACCTAGCTGCACGTGCAATAAGCTTAAGTTGTTACACAAACCATGCTCTCATGTCCTCGCTGCATGCGGGACCGTGGGTATGGATCCTTCGAACTTCATGTCCGAGTTCTTCTTTAAGGGGAGGGTACTGCAGGCTTGGTGTGGGGAGCTCCGAGGGTTCAGGGTGGTGGGAAACTTCGCCACTTTGGACATTGCATCGAGGACCTGGGTTCCGGATGTTAACATGTTGAAGGGTGGGAAGGGTCGACGACAGAGCCGACGTATTAGGAATGACATGGATGAATCACAAGCTGGAACATCGGGTGGACGTTGTGGTCGATGCGGTCAGGAGGGGCACACAGCTAGGCGATGCAATGCATATCCTGATCAGTAGTTACATGACTTTTCTATAATGTACTTGGTTATGTACTTATTTAGTACATGTATTTGCTGTTTGTTAAAATGAGATACTTTTGTGGCTCGTGCACAAGACAATCAATTCATGACATGCTTAACAACATTGCGCGTTATTTCGATCGACCCTCGTACATACTACGGTACAACCATACACATCGTTGCTTATATGCCAAATGAGCCTCGTGGCACCCACATGGAGAACTGCTAAAGTGGACGCCTCGGACGGGGCTGGCCATCGTGGTAGTGGCACGCACATATGCAACTTGGGTTTGCACAGCAACATGTCGGATCGTACGAGCTTCCTATGTTGACAACCTCCTCGTTTCCCCTCTCACGTTGCATCTGTTGGCGGAGCTCATTGTTCTCCTCATTGAGAGTCTCCATTCGGTACTCCAAGTCCATTATTCGGTCCCATAAAGTACCCACATAACGGTCAATATACCGTTCATGAGGAGGGTCGATCCAGCGGGAGAAGTCGCATTTCGCCATCTGCGAAAAAGGACAGTAAACATGGAGGGTCCATAAGCAATAAAAAAATGTACTATTAGTAATTTGTACCCCGGAGCGTGGGCATCGGAAGAAACGGCGCCCGCCATCGTTCGGCCCTTCCAGGACCTGCACGACCACGTACTCATTGTGTCTGCATTTCGGCCACGCTGGTTGCGCACGCCGGCTTGGTATCAAGCGGTACTGTGGACCGAACATCTCCCTCCTTTCCAAGGGAAGGTCTTCCTTCGGTGACCCATATCCGACTGGCCCCTCATCTTCCGCCATGGTATGTTCCACCACGAAATATAAGGTACTTCTTTGTTCGATTTACAGGGTTTTCTGGCTACAACTTCATGGGACCTCAACCGTGCTATTTATATCGAACGGCGGGACAAAAGAGGGTTGTTTTGCCCAGAGACATGACAAAAGCGCTCAGCTTTACTCGGTGAGATGACAACACATGCTAGCTTTACGCAGTGATATGACAAAACGGGGCAGCTTTGCTCAGTCAGATTACAACACATGCCAGCTAAACTGCCTACATAAAGGCTACGATCTGAAAAGCCTTCATAGGGACATTTATCGCTACACTGGAATCCTGAGGATAATCCAGGCCTATCGCTACAGAAACCAACAAAATAGGGGCGTAGGCTGTAGCCTTTACAGTGAGTGTTCACGTCATAGGCATGTATCATTTCCAGTGAGTTTTCATGTCACCTTAGCTTGTTGTTTCAAAAATACAGGCTACAGGCTCTGAAAAGCCTACATAGGGACATTTATTGCTAAACTAGAATCCTGAAAAAGCGAAAAGATTCGTACGACCTCCTCTCCATGGACTATGCCCACTACATCAGATAACCTGCCTACATAAAGGCCTCCTATGTCTTCCATACCACATCTCCTCCTCAAGCCTTCACAATACTACTACACAACAATGTCTTCCTGGAGGTCCGACTCATTTGGAGTGCCGGAATGGCATGAGCGCCCGAAGTGCCATTGCGGCTTTAGGACGATGTTGGGAGTCTGGACGGATCGAGTACAACGAGCCAAATACGGCCGTAGGTTCTTCAAGTGTCCAGACCTGGATGACGACTTCGTGGTAACGACAACAACTAAATCATTTGTTTCTCGTTATCGTTTTTCAACTTGATCCATGACATCTACCACGCCACACATAGGCTTGCAGGTTCATCGAATGGGTGGATCGGGTGCCGCCGGCATGGCCACAGAACCGGGCAGTGGAGGTGGAAAACAAAGGACAATACTTTGTCAAGATGACTCAGGCTCGCGAGGTGGAACGACACATGCGGCTTGAGCAAGAGCGCCGCGTGAGGGTGGACCAAATCCGTCTGAAGGGCAAGGAGGATGAGCTGCAAAGGAGGCGGGAGCAGTTAAGTCTGCGTGAAGCAGCCATCAAGCGTCAGGAGGAAGAGCTTCAAGCTCGTGAGGCAGCTCTCAAGACCAAGAGTGACCGGAACAAGGATGCAGCGGAGCCATCTTCAAGGCGCGATAACAAGGGGAAACAACCATGCTACACCCAGTAGACCAAATGTAATAGACCCAGCAGGTTTTATTCCCTAAGGCAGTACTGTCGGAGTTGCTTAGTCGCATATCATGCTATATGTTATGCATGTAATAACAATGTACGCGGCATGTTACTCCCAACTGTATTATGAAATTTATTTCTATTGACATAAGCTTATTATCTAGCATGTTCGCATTCAATGATTCAGATAGCAAGTCATACCGGTTCTCTCCGTAAACTATTTCTCAGCAACATCAAAATATCACTTACCACTCTATGTATCTATCGTTCTATGGTCAATCATTCTTAAAAAAAATTTGGAATTTTTTTGTGCATCTACAACATACAGTGCACATAAACTTTTATTACAACTATACCAGATTTTTTCTCTGTTTCAAACTACAAAATTGCCAAAACTCTACAAAATTCAGGGGGATTGAATGAAGTCGCCTACCTACTGGGCGACTGCATTACAAGTCGCCCAGCCATTGGGCGACTTCATTAAATCGCCCAGTGAGAAAGCGACTCCGTGATGTCGCTTTCCCGTGAAGCGACATAGCCTCTTGTCGCCTGCCGGGTGGGCGAGAGGCTTGAGTCGCCCACCCATTGGGCGACTAGAGGCTATTTTTGTAAAAAAAATTCTCGCGGGTATATTTCTGTATTTCCAAATAAAAAAAGGTTATCCGTACAAAAAATTCGGACATTGGGGAGGGGAAAGTCTGAGAGGAAGGAGAGGTGAGGAATTAGTATGACTGGTGGGTCTAGTGGGATGAAAAGTAAAAAAAATGAATCACCGCCTGGAGGAGTCATTCGGATGACCAGCTTTCTAAAGAAGCTTCATGTGGATCTCTTCTTTTGGTCTTTTAATTTTTCAAAAGTCAAAATAAATAGAATGATTTTATGAAACGAATTCTCTAAATAAAATTTAAGCCTAAAACTATATGTACCATCTATGTCAACATATCTATTATAGACATTACAAAAAATACAAATAAAAAACATCAGCCACAACTCAACTAAAAGAAAATGGTCCACATTAGCTTTTTTAGCCCATGACCTCTACTTAGCTGAAATTCCTCGAAAAGAAGTTCTCCTTGGAAATAGGCTTTGAAATTTACCTGGGCTCATGGTCTATGGGCTCGTCTCCAACAGTTGGTGTTGCAGTTTTTTGACATCTTACCATGTTTGTACTAGCAAATCACACCGATCAGTGCGTTGGAACTTGGAAGTTCAGAACAAGAAACACTTAATTAGATTGGGTTCGGCAAGTTTTCAGCTTTTTGGCTTTTATATGTTATTAAGTAACTAGGTTTTAAACGATGTATTATTTTATAATAAGATTTATGAATTGATTGTAATGGACACTGTACTGATTTCAGCTATACTAACTAAAATCATATACGACTGTCTCTCTCATGAACAACTAAAATTCAAAAGCCATAAATCACAGCACCAAAATATCATACTATACCACTATACCTCTGTACAACACAATTCAGAAGGAGCTTACCACAAGAACAGAAATACACGCTAACCCTACATGGCTACATGACAGCACCACCGTCGTGAGCTACCCTCTTCTTATACACATAAACGCGCGAAACAAACACGAACGCGATCAGCTCCACCGCGCAGAGCCCGGCGAGCAGCCAGTAGAAATAGTCGAGGTGCGCTCGGTTCAGGTTGTTGGAGAACCAGCTCGCGCCGCTCTTCTTGGTCGCGCCGTCAATGGCGGATATGATGAAGCTGCTGAAGAAGTGCCCCACCCCGAAGATGCTCAGGAAGAAAGCGAGCCCGAGGCTGCGCAGCGCGTCGGGGACCTGGTCGTAGAAGAACTCCTGCAGCCCGATCATGGCGAACACATCGGACAGCCCGAAGAGGACGTACTGCGGCACCATCCACCACAGGCTCATCGGCAGCGGCGCCTTGGGCTGGTCCACGAGGCCGGCGTCCCTCGCAACGCCGAGCCGCTTCATCTCCACCAGCGCGGCCACGACCATGGCGACCAGCGCGAGGGCGAGCCCCGTGCCGATCCTCTGCAGCATGGTGATGCCCGAGGACAGGCGCGTGAACCGCCGCGCGACGGGCACGAAGGCGCGGTCGTAGACCGGGATGAAGGTGATGATGGTGACGCTGATGAACGTCTGCAGCGCCGCCGGAGGCACGCGGAACGTGGAGCCGATCCGCCGGTCCAGCGTCGCCGCCTGCTTGGTGAAGAACGTCGACGACTGGGAGAAGATGACGGCGTAGATGATGCACGTCGCCCAGATGGGGAACAGACGCAACACGCCTTTCACTTCTTCGCGGTGGTCAGCACTGAACTCAGCGTCCTCGCTGGCGAGAGCACTGTCAAGATCAAACAAACCGTAATACTGACAGAGCATCAGAATACTAAAAAACATGCAGCAGCACAGGACAAGATCGAGAGAACATACTTGTCATACTGGCTCGATTTGGAGCCTTTGATTAGCTCAACGAACGCTCTCGCGAGGCGAGCAAAGGGGCTCGACTGGGTGGAAGTGTAGTACCGGTAGTTCCGCGTCCCGAGCAAGAACATGATGAGAGCCAAGACCATGACGAGGCACGGGATGCCGAAGCCGAGGCCCCAGCCGATGTTGTCCTGGATGTAGCTGGACACCATCGTCGTGACGGCGGTGCCGGAGCACATGCCGAAGTACCACCAGTTGAAGAAGGAGCTCCTCGAGACGGACTCCTTGGGGTCGTGCTGGTCGAACTGGTCCGCGCCGAATGCCTGGGCGCACGGCTTGTGGCCGGCCTCGGCGAGCGCCACCAGGTACAGGGAGACGTAGAAGATGCCCACTTGGACTGGGGAAGGAGAGCAAGCGAGTGACTTGGAGGTGTAGCTGCTGCAGCCGTCGGAGTGGAAGACCGGAAGCGCAGAGGAGAGGGTTAACATGCCCATGCTCTGAAGTGATACCAGCAGTAGCCGAACGTTAGTCACTAGTACTGCTTTAGGAGCAAAATTAACAGACTGACTATCATACTATATGGTCACAATGTTCTTAACAATACTGACCCCACAGCAGCGCCTCTGGAATACAAGCGATCGTGAAATAGGATAGCTCATGAATTAACGCAATTAGCCAACACACCCATCAGTTTTTCTCACCGACACTTGCGCATTTTCCAATATATAACTTCTGCAGCTAATCAACCATATTAAGCTCCATGTTCTTATCTTTTCCTATCGTGATCAATTCTCAAGCTCCTAATTATAAACTCGCTTTTCTTGTACCTATACCCGAAACAGGGCAGATTTTTGCTTTGCCCATGGCGTCCTCCATCCCAATTCACATTTCAATCTCACGTCTCTAGTACTACGCCCAGAGGAATAGCGCTCGACGACGCATAAATCACCCGGGTCCTGGTTTTAAGATCAAAAAAAGATGATCCAGTTTTGCATGACCCACGGAATCCCCGAGCCGAGGCGGAGTGAACGCACTTTTGTGTCGAACCTCGAAAGTGCGGCGCGGTCTCGCTCAAATAGGTGGGAGAAGAGCTTTAGATTGGGCGGACGAAAAGAGAGGGCATCCGCGCACTTTTCTTTCCGCCAAAAGGAGAGGAGGCGGGTCAGGAGTGAGCAGCGAGCGGGGAGTGGGAGGGAGAGGAACTGACCACGACGAAGACTAGGGAGGCGAGCACGATGGTGCGGTACCTCCCGAGCCAGGCGTCGGCGACGCACGCCACCAGCAGCGGCAGCATCGTCGCCACCCCGCTCCACGCGTTGATCGCCGCCGCTGCGCCCGCCGTCGACTCCCCCAGCGGCCCCGTCAGGTAGCTGATCAGGTTCGCCGACACCCCGTGGTACGCGAACCTCTCCGCTATCTCCACCCCTTCAATTTCAACACAGACCACAATAATTAAAGCCACCTCTCGATTGTGCATAATCTGGCTGTATTAGGGCGTGCGCGTCGTCCAACGATCGAGGGAGGCTGTACCGAGGACAAACATTGCCGCGGACCAGCGGCCGGTGGAGGCGCGCGACGCGGGGCGGCCGCGGAAGTCCACTGCGCCGGGGACGGCGCCGTCGGGCCGGGGCAGGAGGAGGGCGTGGGTGTCCATCCCTGTGCTCGCGTGTGCGGTGAACTGGACTGGAACAAGACGATGGGGGCGGGCCGGGCAGCGATCATCATATACTGGGATGCTGGGGCAGAGAATCCGACCAGTTCGCAATGCGCCAGACGACTCTCGGACAACCGGGTATGCGAGGACCAGCGCCGGTTTTCTCTACTTTTCATTAAGAAATCGTTTCTTTTTTCCGGCAATTTGCTCGCCAGTAAATTTTACGACTTTAGAGAGATAGCTTACACATCATGTCATCATGATGCTGCCCATGTCATCGCGTGCGTGCCCCGACGCCCGACAAATTAGATGAGTTTTCCGCGACACGCAGCGCACGGGCAGCCGCACGATCCGAATCACGCGGCTCTCACGACGAGCGATCCAGGCCTAGCAGCCTGTGATGATGCGAATGCAGAGCCGGGGAATCACGGCACTCATCGAAATGGTCCGAGATAAGAAGAGACAGGCAGGCGTGTCGTGCGCTGAGACGCGACCTGACCTGACATGGCGTTTGTTGCGAGCCCGTTTGGCCGGTTGCGCCGGGCGGAATCGCGTGGGGCTCCCGGATTGCTACGGGATTTCTTGTGAAAAATGTCAACGATTCGAGCTTCTTGGCTGGGCAGGCAACTATGGTAGTAGTATACTCCGTATTTTGGTTTAGATATTTAGCGTCCTATTGTTGGATCTGTGAGAGCCACATGATATTAGCCGATACACGTACATGCGACAAGGAAATCGGTGTATTTTTCATCCTTGGAGTCTGGGACACGTGAATCTACATGAAGTGGATGATTTCGTTGCGAGCTTTCGTATGCCTGCTTAACAGCGCAGGTCGCTGTTCATTGTCGGCGAAATTGACGGGCAGCATAGGCACATGTCTGGTTCTAGGTCCAGGGAAGAATCTACGATTAATTTGGGATAAGGTACTGTTGGACTGTTGGTATTTCCTATTCGTATCTAGGGTCCAAACTCCAATTCCAGAGTGATGCTCATTTGATAAGCCTACGTACGAAGAGAAGAATGGCAGGAACGAACTGCCATTGATCTCGAGCTACATTGGTCCGGCGAACCTCCGCCTGCACAGCAAATCCCAAGCGTGTGCCGGCAGCCGGGGAGCGCACGCCCGCACGCGGCGGGTGCACGGTTCGGCCGTGCTGGGCGCGTGTCCTACCTGCCCAAAACGGAACGGGCGTCCTCCGTGGACGGGCTCGCGCGCCACCTCGGACACGTTCTTTGCTCACCTACCCGCTCACGCAACGAACAAATTAACACGTAGTTGCTGCAATCTGTTTGTTCTTTCTCGGTGAAACAAGCTGCAATTATTTTTCTTGGCCTCACCGCCAGTTGCTTTGCATGTATACAGGGTCGGTTATCTCTCTTCATGTAACAATTATTTTGTGCCACCCAGTTGCATAATTAGCTTTGGGTTAGCTGTCGTTATGTCCAGCCATTCTTGATTCTTGTGGCTTTGGATAGAGCATTTGACCGCGACAGGCATCGGATTAGTCGTAACTTATACTGGTAGGCATACTTGCTTTTGTAAACAAGCACCACACAGATCAAGTTGCGCGGACGTACGGGTGACTGGCCGGATGACATGGCATGCGATGAGATGCCCGGAAAAATAACACAAGGACGAAATGTTAATTTTAATTAACGCAAAGGTGTCCCAGGTAATTTATTGGATTAATTCTAATTATAAAAGATTTAGTATGATGGTTGCTAGATTTAAAGTATTAGAATTACTGAGTTTTAAATCTCTATTGTCTCCCTTTGTATGGCATAAATTGTAAGTGTGGACACAAGCCATTGCATGCAGTTTGCAAGGCACATGCAATTAGTTTAATAGCATTTGTTAATGACAGCAATTTGCGGCTGTTGGATGTGGTTTAGTTGCATGTGCTCACGCATACATTCAGAAGGCAGCAGCAAACAGTGGTTGCATGCGTGGTGGCTGAAATGATTTGGCTGTTCACGCAGTGCAGTAGAGAGGCAAAAAAACAGTTGCGCAGTGTAGTGTTATTGCATACGTCAGACACAAAAAGGAGCGGCTGCATGCACATCTGTTCACTCGGACGCGTTGTTGCATTGCAACTATTCATTTGCGATAAAAGGAAGGCTGCTCTGTCATTTGAAAAGGTAGCGCATGAATCTGAACAAGTTGGTAATGTATAATCACACATACAATTGAGAGTGCCAGTTCTTTAATCATCAAAAGAACTCTGTAAAGAAAAGGCAGAGATAAGAGAAAAGGTTTACTACAAAGAAGAAAAAGCTTGCTGCAATATGGATCAAGATATGTTTATACATGATTAAGGTTGAACAAAATAGTGTTGTAAATTAAAGTTTCCGCTTACATTTGGTATCAAAGCAAAGATACAACACTTTTGTTCACCATGAAAGTTTTTTGTTCTGTTATCTTAATGGTCTTTTATGGTCTCTTTGCTGATCATATGAAAGTTTGTTTATGCTATTTTGTATGGATTTTGTACTGGACATAATAGTGTTCGTCCGAGTACATTGAAATAGCATATTCTTATATTTGTTTCTTTGAAATGAAATACCAATTAAATGATCAATGTATAGTACAAGTTAGTCGTCACCAAAGTGGCCTAGCTAGAAAGTTATTAGCATTTATTTGAGTATTTTTCTATTGTCCGGTCGTATCGAATGCTATTATAATGACCGTACAATTAAACTTATTAATTATAAAGCATGGAGGTCGCCCAAAGATGGATCATTGCTTATAATTAATAACATGAAAGAGATTGATCAACATTCTTGGTAACATGTATATCCAAAGATAGCATGTGTAAAGATCTAAGTATGTTTGAAAAATCTATTAAAGTTTATCTTTTGACAGTTTTAAAGTTTGTATTTAAAATTCATCCAAAGATGATTTTAGATGCATGTCTAAAAGTTTTTTTGTCTGGATCTAATTTGGTCAAAATATTTATTTTGATCATGTTTTTTTCTCCAGCCACTATAAACCTGTATGCTCAAAGCAGCGGGCTTGTAAAGTTTAATGGACTGATATTACGCTAATTGGTTCGAACAAGTGTGTTTCCATTTGGGTGTTGTGAATTTAGATTATGCATTGCATATGGATAAACCAATGATCACTGAGGACAGTACAGATGATGACAAGTTTCTTTTAGAGACTTGGGAAAGGTCCAATAGATTGAGTTTGAATCTAATGCGTCTGTTGATGGCTGAAATTGTTAAGCCATCAATGCCCAAAATGGAATATGCAAAAAAAGTTCATGTTGAAAATTAAAGAATACTCTCAATCGGGCATTACAAACAAGTCCATTATGGGGAGTTTCATGAGTGAGTTGACGACTAAGAAATTTGATTGGTCGCAACCCATTCATGATCATGTGACAAACATGGCTAATCTTGCAGTGAAGTTGAAAACCATGGGCATGGACTTGAATGAATCTTTTCTTGGTTCAATTCATTATGAACTCGCTACCTCCTGATTTTGGCCAGTTCCAGGTGAATTATAACACCATTAAGGATAAATAGAACTGTTGTGGCTACAGACCAAACAGAGAGAGAGATGGTAGTGGAGAGTGATGAAGATGAATGTAATGGCCTGGGGCCTCCCCATGGCTTGTACTCATATATATATTCACATGGGGTATACTTTTACAATTATGCCCTTACATCCATACATCCCCATTAGGGGCACTTATGTCATTACACATGTTACTCTGGTTCTTATAACCTCCTAACAGGCCTGCTGGGCTTAGGTGGGGGCCACCCCTACGACAGGAGCCTCTCATGGTGAAGGGCTTCACAGGGCCGAAGCCATGTCGCCGAGTCCTTTGGCCCCCTCCGTCCCCTGCGGCCTGTGAATTTCTCCAAGCTTGTGGCTGGGGACCCTGAGGTCTGGGATGGAAGGTGCCTTGTTGCAGGAGACGCGCGCGCTCCGTCTGCTAAGCGCGCGCTCCGTCCCCTACCCCTCGAACGGGTGGCAGCGGAGGCTGGCGCCTAGCTCGAAGTAGACGCGCGCGCTCCGTCCCCTACCCTTCGAACGGGTGGCAGCGGAGGCTGGCGCCTAAGTCGAAGTCGAGGCGCGCGCGCTTCGTCCCCTACCCTTTGAACGGGTGGCAGCGGAGGCCGGCGCCTAAGTCGAAGTCGAGGCGCGCGCGCTCCGTCCCCTACCCTTCGAACGGGTGGCAGCGGAGGCTGGCGCCTAGCTCGAAGTAGACGCGCACGCTCCGTCCCCTACCCTTCGAACGGGTGGCAGCGGAGGCCGGCGCCTAGCTCAAAGTAGACGCGCGCGCTCCGTCCCCTACCCTTCGAACGGGTGGCAGCGGAGGCTGGCGCCTAAGTCGAAGTAGACGCGCGCGCTCCGTCCCCTACCCTTCGAACGGGTGGCAGCGGAGGCTGGCGCCTTGCTCGAAGTAGACGCGCGCGCTCCGTCCCCTACCCTTCGAACGGGTGGCAGCGGAGGCTGGCGCCTTGCTCGAAGTAGACGCGCGCGCTCCGTCCCCTGCCCTTCGAACGGGTGGCAGCGGAGGCTGGCGCCTAAGTCGAAGTAGACGCGCGCGCCGTCCCCGCGCTGAGATTGGAGCTTGGTTCCGGTATGGTTGCGCTCCGGGGCTGTTGCGACCTTGCAGTCTGGTAGTGCGCTTTTAATGGCGGCTGGAATCACGCCGACGCCTGGCCTGGCAGAAGTCAGGCTGTCGCGTCGTGCAGTCTGCCATTCTGCAGGTGGGACACATGGCGACTCACGACTGGTGCGTCGTGGGATGTGAGCGGTTGCGTGACCGCGGCCGTTCGCCTCGTCCCCCAAGAAGTTGGACACGTGTTGAAGGTGTGGAGGCGTTGTGCGCTGCTTGGCCACCTACCCGGCACGGCCCTCTAGGCCCCGGCGGTTCTTCTTTCCAAATCTTGGGCAGCCGAATCGCCGCGAATTTGATCTGTCTGTGCGTTGAGCCATATGACAGGCGAGCGGCCTTTATAAGGTGCTAGTGTTGAGGTGGAGGCACCCTTTCTTTGCTTAGCTTCTTGATCTGCCGCTTTGCTTCCGCCTGTGCTAACTGTCACGCCAGTTGCTCCTTTCCCTGCTTCTTCTTCCCTTGTCACGAAGAGCGATGGCTAGTCATGACGACGCCACCTACCATCCCCGCCGCGGTTCCTTGCCTAGCCAGGGCGAGGTGTCCCATCCTTCCAAGGAGTACAGACTGGTGCCGCGGGGGAGCTCGCGCGCCAACAAGTGGTGGAACGCCACGGAGCACTCGGGAGGCTGCTGCTCCCGTGTGCTGGGGAAGAGCCGCGTGACTGAAGGGACGCTGCAGCGGCTCGTGGGCGAGGGGAAGATCGTGGATCGCAATGGGGCTCACCTACCCCGCCGGGACGAGACGGAGCCGAAGCCCGGGGCCATGGAGGCGATTGTTTTCGTCGCGTTCTTCAATGCCGGCCTTCGGATGCCCTCCACGTTGTTCGTGGGCGAAGTCCTGCGGCCTACAATTTGGAGCTAGCCCAGTTGACGCCCCACGCGATACTCCGCCTAGCTGTCTTCACGTGGGCGATGCGGACAGAAGGGTGGCGTCCCAGCGCGAGCTTATTCGCCACACTGCACGACGCACACTGTCAACCCAGAAAGGTTGACGGGGCAGTGTCCAACTTCGGTGGTGTGGACTTCGTGCTCCGGGCGTCATGCGCGACGTTGTTCCCTGTGCCGGCCTCGTCGGGGCAATGGGCGTCCGGCTGGACTCGGTGGTGGTTCTACTACACCGTGACCGACAAGAGAAGAATGCAGTGCCGAGGTGGGCCGATCTCGTTTAACAGTACGCCGAGTCCGAAGGCGGAGATTGAGGACACGCGAAAGCTACAGAGTCTTGTAGGTGTCGCCCGTCGAATGAGCGTGCGCGACTTAGCCAAGGAGTTCACGATGTATGGGGCGGCGCCACTCTCCTCCCGGGGGAAGTATGTTGGACAGAATGGCCCCCGCAAGGACGGGTTCGATCCATCCGTATCCCGCTTGCTTCCGCCCTCCGCTCCTTGTAAGTCGCCCAGCACGCTTTACGCGCGCCATTGTATCTGTTTCGCTTCCGCCTGACTGACGTGATCTCCTGCGCAGTGGCTCGGCTAGAAGATGCGGAGCGCGCGGTTGCGGCGCTCGTCGGCCCGTACACGCTTAAGGAGCACCAGGCTCGCGAGGCCGCAGTCAAGGCGGCTAAGCAAGGGCGGGTAAACCGCACCTGCGAGGCTGTGGGCATGACTGTGCCGGAGCGCGCGGTGCCGGAAGAGTTCCCGCCGAGACTCCGGGCGCTCGGGACGGTGATAGCCCTATGGGGGTGCTATCTTCGCGACGCCGGGCCCGTTCCCTGGCTGCCGTAAGCGACCCGGCAGCCTCCCCGGCGGCTAGCCCAGCTGAGACGGGGCGTGCGACCGGCGGTGGGCCTGGCCATACTGCTTCGGAGGGGAGCACCGCCGCGGATCCCCCGGCACCTTCTGCCGACGCCCACGAGCCCGTGCTCGGGCTCGCGGCCATCGTTAAGTTGGAACTCGTCAACCCGGGGGGTGGCGTCGTTCCTGGCGAGCAAACCACGGTGGAAGGTGTGTTATCCACCGCAGCGGCCGACGAGGGCGTGCCCCCCTACAGAGGAAACCGTGGGGGCGACGGTAACCGGAGCTGGTCCTGCCGTGGAAGAATCGCCTGTGCCACCGCAGGCGAAACGCCCTCGGACTCAGTCCCCGCCGCCAGCGAGGGGTCGATACGCTGTTGCGGGGCCTTGCCGCGGGATTACGGCGTCTGGCGCGGTCGAGAAGACCTTCTCCCCGACCGTCGAGGCGCCCGCCTCCCCCTGGGTGGTCGAACCGGCGCCACTTCCTACCGCGACGGGGGGCGCAGGAGGTAGGCGTGAGTCCCTTTCTTCTCTTGACTTCGCGAGACTTTCTCCGATCTGCTCGCTCATTCTGCCAACATCAGACGAGACGAAGTCTCCCGGACGTGGCGAAGGATCGAGCAGCGGAGGTATGCGCGAAGTCGGAAGCCTTGTGCAGGGTGCCCCGCAGGTGTCCGCCGTTGTTGACGTGGCCGTGGCCTCGGTAAATCCTGGCGCGTTGGGGTCGAGGCTCGCTCGCTCGGACTTCCTCCCTCGCCCGGAGATATTTTGCGACCTTACCGCAGCCGTAGAGCGTGCCGACCACGGCCTCAACCAGGAGATGTTGTCGTCATGCGAGGGGGAACTCCTAGCGCTCGCGCTACAGGCCTCCGAGATGAGGGTAAACACGTGCGCTTCAGCTTTGTAAGGTACTGCTGGACGCCTGCTGATTTGTTGTGTTTGCCAGACGCTTGCCCTCAGCCGGTCCTTTGACGAGGCCCGCGTTCGGGAGCGGAGGGCTCTGGAAGCCAGCCTTCGTGAAGCAAACACTGCTTTCGCCGCGAAGGATGAGGAATGTCGCGCGCTGGAGGGCGCCATGGCGGCCGCCCAACTCGAGGCCACGGAAGGGGAGAACGCCCAGCTGGCGGAGTCTGTTGCCGAGAACCGCCTCGTCTTGGAAAATGCGTCCATGTCGGCATGGCGGGCCATGGAGTCTCTGAACCGGGCCCTCCGAGATCTGTGCGTCCGAGTGCCGGACACTACGCACAGGCCGGAGGCCCTGTCGGAGACGCTCGGGCTGATCGAGGAGGGGGCCGGCGTTGCTCTTCGTGGCGCCCGAACCTTTGGCGAGCACTGCAGCTATGTTGGTGCGTTCTTCGCCCTCGCCCTGCTTCACACTCGTGGGTGTAGGCATACCCATGAGCTAGCGAATCCTCAACTGGATCCTCCCGGCCGAGCAGAGGTTATGTCGGACGCCATCCGCTCCATCGGGCCTAGCCTGCAGAACTTCCATCAACGGATCTGGGGCCGCTTCGGGGAAGATGCAGCGAGGGTCGCCGTGCAGCAGACGCTGCATGGGGAGGGGGACCTCCTCCAGTGGCTTGAAGGGGTCCTTCAGCACCGCGGCGACGACGGCACAGGTTTGTCCGCACCGCGCCAAGGCTGAGCGGTTGGTCGGGTAGGGCAGGGGGATGATGTACTGGTTCTTGCGCTTGTAACCATGTAACCCCTTTGCTTTTGTAATGGAACCAAGTAATACCTTATGCTTGGTGTTACCTGTCGCCGAACGCGGAGGGCAGGTCTGCGCATCTCGTTTATACTCCGTGGAGTGGCGCGTGCGGAGGCGAACCTCGACGCTACGACGTCCTTTATAGTCCGGAGACTCGCGCGTGCGGAGGCGGACCTCGACGCTACGTCTTATTTAAAGTCCGTGGACTGGTGCGCGCGGAGGCGGACCTCGATGCTACGACTTCCTTTATAGTCCGGAGACTCGCGCGTGCGGAGGCGGACCTCTACGTTACGTCTTATTTAAAGTCCGTGGACTGGTGCGTGCGGAAGCGGACTTCGACGCTACATCTTCTTTATAGTACGGAGACTCGCGCGTGCGGAGGCGGACCTCGACGCTACGTCTTATTTAAAGTCCGTGGACTGGTGCGTGCGGAAGCGGACTTCGACGCTACGTCTTCTTTATACTCCGTAGAGTGCGCGCGTGCGGAGCTAGGCTCGACGCTACGTCTTATTTAAAGTCCGTAGACTGGTGCGTGCGGAGCTAGGCTCGACGCTACATCTTATTTATACTCCGTAGAGTGCGCGCGGAGGCGTCCCCCGCTGCGTCTTATTTATACTCCGTAGAGTGCGTGCGGAGGCGGACCTCGACGCTACGTCTTATTTAAAGTCCGTGGACTGGTGCGTGCGGAGCTAGGCTCGACGCTACGTCTTATTTATAGTCCGTAGACTCGCGCGTGCGGAGCTAGGCTCGACGCTACGTCTTATTTAAAGTCCGTGGACTGGTGCGTGCGGAGCTAGGCTCGACGCTACGTCTTATTTATAGTCCGTAGACTCGCGCGTGCGGAGCTAGGCTCGACGCTACGTCTTATTTAAAGTCCGTGGACTGGTGCGTGCGGAGCTAGGCTCGACGCTACATCTTATTTATACTCCGTAGAGTGTGCGCGGAGGCGTCCCCCCGCTGCGTCTTATTTATACTCCGTAGAGTGCGTGCGGAGGCGGACCTCGACGCTACGTCTTATTTAAAGTCCGTGGACTGGTGCGTGCGGAGCTAGGCTCGACGCTACGTCTTATTTATAGTCCGTAGACTCGCGCGTGCGGAGCTAGGCTCGACGCTACGTCTTATTTAAAGTCCGTGGACTAGTGCGTGCGGAGCTAGGCTCGACGCTACGTCTTATTTATAGTCCGGAGACTTTGTTCTGCTTCGCGCGGACAGGGGATGCTTTGGGAACAGCAACCTTTATTGAACTCCCGTTTGCGCGGGCGAGCATCGCATAACAAAGGGCTGGTGGCTCTACGCTTGCTGCCTTGCTTCTAGGCGTAGTACCGCCGCAACCTGTCCGTGTTCCATGTGTGCCGGAGGGCTTGCCCTTCGAGCGTGGCGAGGCGGTACGCCCCCTTCGGCAATGCCTCCACTACGATGTACGGGCCTTCCCACTTGGACTCCAGCTTGCCAACGGTCTCCGCCTGGAGCGCCACTCTGAGAACGAGATCCCCAGGCTTGAACCCCCGTGGGCATATAGAGCGGTCCCGAGTACGCATTGTCTACCGCGCATACTTCTCGACATGGTGGGCTGCATCTGCCCGTGTCCCGTCGAGGAGGTCCAAGGACACATGGCGCTCCTCTTCGGGTGCTTGGACGAGGACCCTCCGCGAGCCGGCCTTGATTTCCTCGGGCGTCACTGCTTCGTCACCGAAAAGAAGCTTGAACGGCGTAAACCCGGTCGGGCGCGTTACCGTTGTGCGAAGCGACCATAGAACGCTGTGAAGCTCGCTTGGCCACTTGCCCTTCGGCAATCCGACCAGGCGCTTTTTAATGGCGGCGGAGATGGCGCCATTCGCCCGTTCGACCGCCCCGTTGGATTGGGGATGCCCTACCGAGGCGAATCGGAGGGTGATGCCCATGCTGTCACAATAGTCTTTGAAGAGGGTGGCATCGAACTGCAGGCCATTGTCGACCGTGAGCTCCCGGGGCACACCGAAGCGACATATGATGTTTTGCCATAGGAAGCGCTGTATGGCCGCAGAAGTTACTTTAGCCAGGGCGACCGCTTCCGGCCATCTGGAGAAATACTCCTGCGCGACTACCACGAACCGGAGGTCCCCTGGAGCTCGGGCAAGTGGTCCTACTACATCAAGGCCCCAGCGTGCCAGCGGCCACACCGGGGGAATGGGGTTGAGGCTCGTCGGGGGCCTGCGGATGATGCGCGCCATCCACTGGCACCCTTGGCACCGACGGACGAGGTCCTGGGCGTCGGTGATGGCCGTTGGCCAGTAGAAGCCTTGCCTGAACGCCTTGCTGACTAATGACCTCGGTGCCAGGTGGGATCCGCACACGCCCACGTGGATCTCCGCCAGGAGCTCCTTTCCCCCCTCGGTCGAGAGGCAGCGCAGGAGCGGTGCACAAACCCCTCTCTTGTAGAGCATCCCTTCGAACACCTGGAAGGACCGTGCGCGGTGCTGCAAGCGCCAAAGCTCGGCGAGGTCCTCCGGCTCGGCGATGCCTTGCAAGAAATTGAAGATAGGCTCTCGCCAATCTCCTGGCCGATCAATGCGGTGGACGAGTGCCGCGTCCCGGTTGTCCTGCGCGATGGCCGCCTGCGCTAATATCTCGTAAAACGCCCCCTCCGGGGGGGCAGTTGCTGGCTGGCCGCCTTAGCGAGGGCGTCGGCCTGCCCATTCTCCGCGCGGGGGATGGCCTTGACGGTGACACCCAAAAAGTGCCTTTCCCTCGCCCTCACCGCCGCGAGGTACTTGGCCAACTCAGGGTCCTTGGCTTGATATGACTTGTCCACATGGCCAGCCACCAAACGCGAGTCGATGCGGACCAACACCCGTCTCGCGCCGACTGCCTTGAGCTTCGCCAGGCCGAAGAGCAGCGCCTCGTATTCAGCCGTGTTGTTGGTGGCGGGGAAGGCAAGGCGCGCCGAGTATACAGACGCTGTCCTTCGGGCGTGACGATCACTGCCCCTACGCCCGCGCCGGCGACGCTGTAAGCGCCGTCGATTGTAAGCGTCCAGACGGGATCATCGTGCGTTTGGACGGGCTGAGCCGGCGGGGTCCATTCGGTGAGAAAATCCGCCAGGACTTGGGATTTGATTGCCGTTCGCGAGGCATACGTCAAGGAGAAGGGAGCGAGCTCGGCAGCCCATTTGCCGATGCGCCCTGTGGACTCCTTGTTGTGTAGCATCTCTGCCAGGGGAAATGAGGAAGGCACTGTGATCGGGTGGGGCAGAAAATAATGCCGAAGCTTCCTGGAGGCCATAACCAACGCGTAGGCGAGCTTCTCAAGCTCCGTGTATCTTGTCTTGGCGCCTTGGAGGGCTTCGGAGACAAAGTAGATGGGCCGCTGTATGGCGCCTTCCTCTAAGACGAGGACGGCGCTGACCGCGGTGGCTGACGCGGCCAGATAGAGCAGGAGGGGAGCCTCTGGTGCCGGGGCGACCAGAGTGGGGAGGCTTGCCAGGTGCTGCTTGAGCTCGTCGAAGGCCTTCGCGCAATCTCCGTCCCAACGAAATCCATCGCACCCGCGGAGTGTCTTGAAAAACGGCAGGCCCCGCTCCGCCGCCCTGGATAGGAAGCGGCTTAATGCTGCCATGCGGCCCGCCAGCCTCTGGACCTCCCTCGTTGTCTTGGGCGGCTCCATACCCAGGATGGCGTCTACTTTGTCGGGGTTCGCCTGGATGCCCCGCCCGGACACGAAGGTCTCCTGGAGGTCCCGGTCGTGCAGAGCAAGCTGCCGAGTTTTGACCACCACGTCATCGACATAGGCTTCGACGTTCCTCCCGAGCTGGGCGGCCAGGGCAATGGCGACGAGGCGGGTGAAGGTAGCGCCTGCGTTCTTCAAGCCAAAGGGCATTCTGACGAAGCAGAACGTCCCAAGTGGTGTGATGAAACTGGTCTTCTCCTCGTCGTCTTCGGCCATATATACCTGGTGGTAGCCGGAATAGGCGTTCAGGAAACTCATGAGTTCGCACCCAGCAGTGGCGTCGACCAGCTGATCGATGCGCGGCAAGGGGTAATTGTCCTTCGGGCACGCCTTGTTGAGTGCCGTGAAGTCGATGCACATGCGCCAGGCCCCGCTGGCCTTTTTGACTAGCACCGGGTTAGCGAGCCACTCTGGATGGTGGACCTCGCGGATGACCCCGGCGCGAAGAAGCTTCGCCACCTCTGCTTTGGCCGCCTGCTGCCGATCCATCGACATACGCCGAAGCCTTTGCTTGACCGGCTTGGCGTCGGGGCGGACCGCCAAGCGATGCTCGATTACTGCTCGGTCTACGCCCTTGATGTCCTCCGGGGACCATGCGAAGATGTCAACGTTGTTCTGAAGCACTCGGAGCAGATCCCGCTCGACCCCCGGTGGGAGCCCCTCGCCAATGGACACAAACTGCCCCTCCGCCTGGAGCGGCACCTTCTTGACTCCGCCTTCAGGCCGAGGCTTGGGCGTCTACCCGGGGGGCGGAGGGCCCATCACCGAGCGCGCCGGAGAGGGCATGCACCGGGCGATGCGGAACGCGGCCGCCGCCTTCGGCACGTCTGGCCAGGTCCTGGTCGCCGAAGACGGTGATAACACCCTCCGGGCCCGGGAGCTTCACACACAGAAACGCGTGGTGCGGGATTGCCTCGAAAGAGTTGATGGCGGGTCGCCCCAGTATGGCGTTGTAGGGGTGCGGGATATCTACGACATCGAAGGTGACATGCTCGGTCCGGATGTTATCTTTGTTGCCCTCCTGATGGAAAGTGACAGGAAGGGACACGTGCCCCAAGGCCTGCAGCGGTTGACCCCCGAAGCCTTGAAGTGGAGCTCCTGGCTGCTCTAGCCGGCTTCGGGGGATCGCCATGCGGTCGAGGGCCTCTGCGAACAAGATATTAGCGGAGCTTCCCCCGTCGACGAGGACGCGCCTGACGTCACAGCGTGCTATGTGGGCCTGGATGACTAGAGGGTCTGGGTGAGGGTACTCCACGCCCCTGGCGTCGTTCAAGTCGAAGGTGATGTTGCGGGGCGGCATCCACAGCTGCGGCTGCTCCCCGGGGGCTTTTGAAGAGGAGCCTCCGGTGATGACGCTGACGGTGCGATGCTGCGCGCCCTCCATTGCGGTGGCTCGTTTGGGGCTATCCCTTGGGTGCCCTACGTGGGCTCCGGCGGGGGACCGAGGAGGCCGAGCCTGAGACCCGGCCGTCACCCTCCGCAGCTCCATAACTGCGGTGCATGCCCTTGTGTAATGATCACCGTAGCCGTGTACCTCGCACCACTTGCCATAGTGCAGGAGCTCTTGCTCTGCGTGGGGTTGGCCACCGTAATCCAGTCCGCCTTCCGATCCCCGGTCTCCCCTCCGTGAGGCGGGGTCGGGTCCTTGGCGGGCGCTCTCGGTGTCGAGGACGTGATGGGCCGCCTGCGACCGGCGTTGGCGGCGCCGAGGTTTAGGCCTGCTCCTTGAAGAGCCTTCCTGTACCCCGGCCTCACTGCCTCGGGGAGGGCCTCCTCGAGGCTCTCGGCTGCGGCCCGGCTTCGAGGAGGGACCACCCACCCCGACTTCGCGCGGGGGGCGCTCCTCATGGGCGAGGCCGAGGGCGGTAATGCTGCGTCTTCGCGCATCCTCCTCCGCCCGCGCATACTCGTCCATTTTGTCGAAGAGCTTGGCGACTGTCTTGATTGGCCTCCGCGCGTTGTACTCAGCCATCGGGCCCGGGCGAAGGCCCTGTATGGCTGCATTAACGACTGTGGTTTCATTAATATCGTTTACCTGGCATCGAATCTTGGCGAAGCGCTTGAAGTAGCCCCGGAGCGTCTCCGAGGGTCTTTGCTTCACAGCGAAGAGTTGGTCTGCATCGCTTCGCTCGACATAGTGTCCTTGGAAGTTGCTATGAAGGCGGTCGCGAAGCTGCTCCCACGCGTAGATGGAGCCCGGCTCTATGGTGAAAAACCAAGAGAGCGCCACTCCGTGCAGTGCGAGGGGGAGTCCCTTCGCCTTCGTGGTGTCGTCTCCGCCCGCGGCCTCGATCGCGGTTTCGTACACGCGCACGAACTCGCGAGGATCCGTGTCGCCTTTGTACGGGTCGGCGATGCTAGGGAACTTGAAGTCTTCGGGCCACGCCGCCTGCTGCAGCCCCGCCGAAAGCGGGGATTCCGGATCTACGCGCCTCAGCGGGACGCGGCTAGACGTGGGGGCTTCGCGGCTGTCCGCCTTCGCTGGCGTGGGCTCGGGCGCAATTACTGGCGCGACCTGCTGGCTCCGAGCCTCTTGTATATTTCGGACGGCTCCGCGAAGGTCGCCTAGTTCCCGCTGGAACACATTGAGGGCTGCTAGTAGGGCACTTTCCACCGCAGGTGCCATTGGGGCCGCCGGAACGCCCAGCGGACGGGTCGGTGCAGGGACCATCGCCTCCCGATCTCCAGATCCGCCGGATGGTTCGTTGCGGCTACCCCCGGCCGTCTGATCCGCGCTACCGGCGGGGGTGGCGGGGGCTGTCGTTGCAGTGCCAGCGGCGGGGTTGGATGTCGTTGTAGCGGCGCTGGCGGGGTCGGTCATTGCAGCGCGAGCGTCGATGCCCGCGACCACGGCGCGTACGCCGCCGCCAACTCCTTCGGCGGCCGATGCCGAGGCCCTGGTGTTCGCACGCTGCTCCGACCCAGCCGTCTTGTTTCCCTTCGCCGCCGCTGGTGAAGCTTTTTTCGGAGCCATCTTTTTCCTTCGGTCTTCAGGCTTGTCCTCGTCCTCCCCACGGACGGCGCCAACTGTTGTGGCTACAGACCAAACAGAGAGAGAGATGGTAGTGGAGAGTGATGAAGATGAATGTAATGGCCTGGGGCCTCCCCATGGCTTGTACTCATATATATATTCACATGGGGTATACTTTTACAATTATGCCCTTACATCCATACATCCCCATTAGGGGCACTTATGTCATTACACATGTTACTCTGGTTCTTATAACCTCCTAACAGGCCTACTGGGCTTAGGTGGGGGCCACCCCTACGACAAGAACTTTTAAGAAGTAAAGGCCATGTTAGTTCAGGAGGAAGGAAGATTAAAGAAAATTAGAGAAAATTCTGTCCATTTATGGTTCATGAGGGTGCTAGCTACAGTAAGGGAAAACCAAGAAAAATGGGTAAAAAGAAGGATATGACTCCTGGAGCTGTTAAGGAGGGTCAAATCCGTAAAGATATAAAGTGTCATTTCTGCAAGAAATCTGGACACTTCAAGAAAGATTGCCCAAAAAGAAAGGTTTGGTTCAAAAAGAAAGGTACATATTATGTTTCTGTATGTGTTGTGGCTACAGACCAAACAGAGAGAGAGATGGTAGTGGAGAGTGATGAAGAGAAGTGTAATGGCCTGGGTCCTCCCCATGGCTTGTACTCATATATATATACACACGAGGAGTGCTTTTACAGTTATACCCTCACATCTGGTTATCCCCTCTGGGGGCAGTTATGTCATTACATATGGCCTATTCTGGGCCTTATAATCTCCTACCAGGCCTGCCGGGTTTAGGTGGGGGCCATCCCTACGACAGGAGCCTCTCATGGTAAAGGGTTTCACAAGGCCGAAGCCATGTTGCCGAGTCCTTTGGCCCCCTCCGTCCCCGCGGCCTGTGAACTTTTCCAAACTTCCGGGGCTGCGCTGCAGCCGAAGCAGACGCGCGCGCTACTGCGACGCTCGGTCTTCCGGCCGTCCACGTGGTGCAGTGTGCTTGGCGTGGTGCGGGCACTGAGGCGGCGTGACCATTTATATGGCGGCGGACTTCCGGCAGTTGGACTTCTGCCGATTGGCCTTCCGCCGGTTGGCTCCCCTGCTGATTGGGGTATATATATGGCGCTGGTGCGGCGTTGCTCCTGCGTATATTGTGATAGAAGCTGTTCCCCTAAAATGGGCCCCTGCCGTGCATCAACATTCCTGGGTGACGCTGAGCGGCTTGGGGAATGTTGATGCACAGAAGGAGGTCCATTTTTCCTGGGAGCTTGATCAGCGTCGGTTATCGACAGCCAGTCGCGCTTCCTGCCCCCGCACCGCGCTTCCGTAGGCGACAGCGAGGTCTCCCCTGTTTTTCTTAACAGGCGTACCTATAGTCGGTGTTCCTGATGGAGCCCGCCGGCATTACCTTGTATGTTGATGCGCTGTAGGTGGCCTGTTAAGGGAAACGAGGTAGATTTTGCAGAACAAGACCCCCGTCTTTGCTGCGCCCCGCCGAAGTGGACGCGCGCGCTCCGTCCCCTACCCTTCGAACGGGTGGCGGCGAAGCTGGCGCCTAGTCGAAGTAGACGCGCGCGCTCCGTCCCCCACCCGTCGAACGGGTGGCAGCGAAGCTGGCGCCTAGTCGAAGTAGACGCGCGCGCTCTGTCCCCTATCCCTCGAAGGGGTGGCAGCGAAGCTGGCGCCTAGTCGAGGTAGACGAGCGCGCTCCGTCCCCTACCCATCGAACGGGTGGCAGCGAAGCTGGCGCCTAGTCGACGTAGACGCGCGCGCTCCGTCCCCTACCCATCGAATGGGTGGCAGCGAAGCTGACGCCTAGTCGAAGTAGACGCGCGCGCTCCGTCCCCTACCCATCGAACGGGTGGCAGCGAAGCTGGCGCCTAGTCGACGTAGACGCGCGCGCTCCGTCCCCCACCCGTCGAACGGGTGGCAGCAAAGCTGGCGCCTAGTCGAAGTAGACGCGCGCGCTCCGTCCCCTACCCCTCGAAGACGCTGAGGGCGTGGCGCGGGATTGTGAATGACACGGCCACGAGTGTTGACCCGCAGGTGCTGCAGGCCTATGGTGCGGGGCGCCTCGAGGACGCTTTCGAGGTGTCTGGGGTGAGGGTAAGTACTCATGGGACCACGCCTGAGCTTAGCTGAGTTTGCTAAGTCTTTTCCCTTCTACAGACACTTGTGCTGGGGCAGGCCCTGCAAACGGCCTATGCTCGTAGCCAAAAGGCACTCGAGGATAGGCTGCGGGCCGCCGAGGAGGAGCTGCGCGAAGCCTCTGGCGCCCGCTCTGCCCAGGACGCCCGTATCCGCCAGCTGGAAGCGGAATGCGCTGAAGCGAGGGCGCACGCCGAGGGACTTGTTGCGTCGGCGCAGGAGTCGGCCCCGGCAGCTGCTGAACAGAGGTTTGCGGCGGAGCGAGACGGGCTCCTGGAGCAGGTCGCCACGCTAGAGAAGGAAAAAGGCGAACTTGCCTTGACTCTAGCGGAGCGTAACCAGACGCTGGGCGACGCCTCGGTGGTTGCGTGGGACGCCATGCAAGCGCTGGAGAGCCATCTTCAAGGGCTGGTAACTAAGGTGCCGGACTGCGCCTTTGGCCTGGAGGAGTTGTCTCGGACCCTCCGCTGGGTCGGGGATGCCGCCAACGTCGCGCGCGGCGCCGCGACGTCCTTTGGCACCCACTGCGCGTACACTTCGGCCTGCTTAGTGTGCGCGCTCCTCCAGCACCGCGGCTGTACGCACGTCGCCGGGCTAGATGACCCCCAGCTGGAGATACCTGGCGGGGCCGGAGTAATGTCCGGCGCCGTCCGCTCCGCTCGCCGTGCCCTCGGGCCCTTCTTCGACCGGATCTGGGATTACGTCGGGCCGGATGCTGCACGGATCGAGCTCCAGAAGTCGCTCTACGGGACGGGGAGCCTCGGCCAATTTCTGGACGGGGTCCCTCGACGCAACGATGGCGGCGCTGGGCCCTCCGAAGGCGCCGGGAACCCGCAGGTCTGACGCCGTGGTGCCTAGGTGTAGGCGTGCGTTGTACTGTTCCTTGTCTTTGCGAATAAAGTACGCCCTTGCTGCATGCATTCTGACTTTCGCCTATATCCCGGGCAGCTTCCTCGCTGGGGCCGGCTTCTTGCGGCCGACCTTTCGACCCGGCGACGCCTTCGACGCTGGCGAAGGGCCGAAGAGTCGCTGGACTTTTGGGCGAGCCGGCCGTCTTCGAGCGAGGCCCCAGCTTTAGCGCGTGTTAAGGATGAACCCGCGGGATAGCGGCTTAGAGCGGCAGGGATGTTGCCGAACCTTTGTACTTGTGATTTTTCCGGTATGCAGACTTCCTGGTATTTAGAATATGCGCTGTGTGTTGATGCCACCGTTGGCGAAGTAGCTGCGCCGGGGTTCCTTAGAACGGACAGCCCGTAGACTGGCGTGTGCGGAGGCGGACCTCCGCACTTTGCCTTGTTATCGTCCGTAGACTGGCGTATGTGGAGGCGGACCTCGGCACTTCGCCTTTCTTTATAGTCTGGAGACTCGCGCGTGCGGAGGCAGACCTCGGCGCTACGTCTTACTTTATAGTCCGGAGACTCGCGCGTGCGGAGGCAGACCTCGACGCTACGTCTTATTTAAAGTCCGTGGACTGGTGCGTGCGGAGGCGGACCTCGACGCTACGTCTTACTTTATAGTCCGGAGACTCGCGCGTGCGGAGGCAGACCTCGACGCTACGTCTTATTTAGAGTCTGTGGACTAGCGCGTGCGGAGGCGGACCTCGACGCTACGTCTTACTTTATAGTCCGGAGACTCGCGCGTGCGGAGGCGGACCTCGACACTACGTCTTATTTAAAGTCCGTAGACTGGTGCGTGCGGAGGCGGACCTCGACGCTACGTCTTATTTAAAGTCCGTGGACTGGTGCGTGCGGAGGCGGACCTCGACGCTACGTCTTATTTAAAGTCCGTAGACTGGTGCGTGCGGAGGCGGACCTCGACGCTACGTCTTATTTAAAGTCCGTGGACTGGTGCATGCGGAGGCGGACCTCGACGCTACGTCTTATTTAAAGTCCGTGGACTGGTGCGTGCGGAGGCGGACCTCGACGCTACGTCTTATTTAAAGTCCGTAGACTGGTGCGCGCGAGGGCGTCCCCCCGGTGCGTCTTTTGTTTATACTCAGGCCCGTCACCTTTTGGCTACGGCGAGTGCATACGCGAACGTGCGACTTCGGTTTATACTCAGTCCCGTACCCCTGGCTACGGCGAGTGCACATGCGAACGTGTGTCTTTGGTTTATACTCAGTCCCGTACCCCTGGCTACGGCGAGTGCACACGCGAACGTGCGTCTTTGGTTTATACTCAGTCCCGTACCCCTGGCTACGGCGAGTGCACGCGCGAACGTGCATCTTTGTTTATACTCAGGCCCGTCACCTTTTGGCTACGGCGAGTGCACACGCGAACGTGTGACTTCGGTTTATACTCAGTCTCGTACCCCTGGCTACGGCGAGTGCACACGCGAACGTGCGACTTCGCTTTATACTCAGTCCCGTACCCCTGGCTACGGCGAGTGCGCACACGAACGTGCGTCTTTGGTTTATACTCAGTCTCGTACCCCTGGCTACGGCGAGTGCACACGCGAACGTGCGTCTTTGTTTATACTCAGGCCCGTCACCTTTTGGCTACGGCGAGTGCACACGTGAACGTGCGACTTCGGTTTATACTCAGTCCCGTACCCCTGGCTACGGCGAGTGCACACGCGAACGTGCGTCTTTGTTTTGTACTGCGGGAACGCGCGTGTTGGCTAAGCCTGCGCGCGCCTTCGTCGCGTACTTGCGCGTGATAAAGAAAGATTAGCGACAAACGGCGATCTTCATTACATCCCCGTTTGCGCGGGTGAGCAACTACAAAGGATGGATATACTAACCATTTGCCCTTGGTGCGGCCGAAGCCTCTAGTCGCTAGACATCTGCAGGGCCCGCCCAGGCGCGCGTGAATGGCCCCGCGGACCTCCGCGCGGTGGCGCCAGCTCTAGGAGCGCCGTTGGGCTTCGCGACGCGGGCACCTGGTACCTGGCTCGATGCGTCGGGCCATATCCTGGTCGCCTCGGACGGTGATGATGGTCCGGGGACCCGGGATCTTCATGCATAGGTAGCCGTGATGCGGTACCGCGCCGAAGGAGTTGAGGATTGGGCGTCCCAATATGGCATTGTAGGGGTACGGAAGGTCGACCACGTCGAAGGTGGCATCTTCGGCCCGCAGATTGTCATCTCGGCCGAAGGAGACTTGAAGACCTATTTGGCCCAGCGCCCGCAGGGGCTGTCCGCCGAAGCCCTGTAGTGGGATTCCCGAGGGCCCTAGGCGGCTTCGAGGGATCCCCATCTGGTCGAAGGCCGCCGCAAACAATACGTTCGCGGAGCTACCGCCGTCCACCAAGGCGCGCCCCACGTCGCATCCCGTGATAGTGACCCGGATGACCAGGGGGTCCTGATGAGGGAAATCCACACCCTGGGCATCGTCGGGTGTGAATGTAACTTCGTGCTGTGCCCAATCTGGCGGTGCTTGCGCTGGGTATGCCGCCACGTGATGTAGTCTTCGCGCATAGGCCTTCTGCTGCCGTGCCGAGGCGAATTCCAGCGCAGAGCCTCCGGATATGACGTTAATGACCCTGCGGTAGGTTGCGTCCGGGGCCTGCAACGACAGGAGGCCCTCCCGAGGCTGCTGTATGTGAGCTTGGATCCGTAAGGTGCCTTCCTGGGGTTGCATCCCTTGCGCCTGTACCTGCATGGGGGCCTCGTATGGGAATTGGACGTGGGCCACCGCAGGCGGGCGCGCCTCCGGGTTCCTGTCCCTAGCGACGCTGTCGCGGAGCGCCGCGATGGAGGTGCAGGCGCGGGTATCATGATTGCCGCGGCCGTGGACTACGCACCACAGTCCCTGATGCTGGTCGCCGTAATCTCTACGACCCTTATCGTCGCGGCCCCTGCCACGGCCGCGCCCCCGGCCACGGCGCCCCCGACCGCCTCGGCCCGCGGGAGTACCTTCGTCGGACCCGCCTTCGATGTCGAGGACGTACCGGTTTCGCCTCGACCTCTGCTGGCCGCGCTTGGGCTGATCGGACGACTCCTTGTGCGAGGCGTCCCTGCGGTCGGGCGCGTCCCTGGACGACTCCTGCTTACGTTTCCCTTTCGAAGGACCACCCTTCGGCGGATCTTCGGCTTTTGCCGAGGCTCCGGCCTGGTTGGTGTCGGAGTCGTCACCTTGTCTTCGCCGCGCGTCTTCCTCCGCCCTGGCATATTCTTCCATTTTGTCGAAGAGCTTCGCCACCGTCTTGATTGGCTTTCGCGCGTTGTACTCGGCCATCGGGCCCGGGCGAAGGCCTTGTATGGCTGCATTAACGATGGTGGTTTCGTTAACATCTTTCACTTGGCATCGAATCTTGGCGAAGCGTTTGAAGTAGTCCCGGAGCTTCTCCGAGGGTTTTTGCTTGACAGCAAAGACTTGGTCCGCGTCGACCCGGTCGACGTAGTTTCCTTGGAAGTTGTTGTGGAGGCGGACGCAAAGCTGCTCCCACGCGTAGATGGAGCCCGGCTCTATGGTAAAGAACCAAGAGAGCGTCACTCCTTGTAGCGCGAGGGGGAGTCCCTTTGCCTTCGTGGTGTCGTCTCCGCCCGCGGCTTCGATCGCGGTTTCGTACACGCGCATGAACTCGCGGGGGTCCGTGTCGCCTTTGTACGAGTCGATGGCGCTAGGAAACTTGAAGTCTTCGGACCATGCCGCCTGCTGCAGCCCCGCCGAAAGCGGGGACTCCGGATCTATGCGCCGCAGCGGCACGCGGCTAGATGTGGGGGCTTCGCGACTGTCCGCCCTCTCCGGCGTGGGCTCGGACGCGATTACTGGCGCGGCCTGCTGACTCCGAGCCTCTTGCATATCTCTGACGGCTCCGCGAAGGTCCCCTAGCTCCCGCTGGAACGCGTTGAGGGCCGCCAGCAGGGCACTTTCCACCGCCTGTGCAGGCAGGGTCGCCGGTACTCCCGACGGGCGGATCGGCGCGGGGACGACCGCGTCGCAAGGTCCCGAGCTGCCGGTCGCTCCGTCGTGGCTACCTCGAACTGCCCGGTCCGCGCCACCGGCGAGGATTGCAGTGGGGGCGGCGAGGTCGGCTGTCGTTGCTTCGGCGGGGTCGGTTGTCGCCGCACCCGCGTCGACGTCTTCGACCGCGGGGTCCGTCCTCGCAGCGTCGGTGACGGGGCGGGTCGTCGCGGTGCCGGTGACGGGGTTGGTCGTCGCGGTGCCGCTGGCGGGGTTGGTCATCGCGGTGCCGGTGACGGGGTTGGTCGTCACTGCGCGAACGTCGACGTCTTCGGCCACCGCGCCTGCGTCGCCACCCGCGTCCGCCGCTGCCGATGCCGAAGCCCTGGTACTCATACGACGCTCCGGCCCGGCCGCCTTCTTTCCCTTCGCCGCCGCTGAAGAAGCTTTTTTCGGTGCCATCCTTCTTCTTCGGTCTTCAGGCTTGTCCTGTCCTCCCCACGGACGGCGCCAACTGTTGTGGCTACAGACCAAACAGAGAGAGAGATGGTAGTGGAGAGTGATGAAGAGAAGTGTAATGGCCTGGGTCCTCCCCATGGCTTGTACTCATATATATATACACACGAGGAGTGCTTTTACAGTTATACCCTCACATCTGGTTATCCCCTCTGGGGGCAGTTATGTCATTACATATGGCCTATTCTGGGCCTTATAATCTCCTACCAGGCCTGCCGGGTTTAGGTGGGGGCCATCCCTACGACAGTATGCCTTGAATCAAATCTTATTGAAGTTTCCAATAATACCTGGTGATTAGATACTGGTACAACTACTCATGTGTCACACATTTTACAGGGATTCCTTTCGATCCAACCCACAAGTGGAACTAAAAATTTCCTGTATATGAGAAATAGAATGAAGGCACAAATTAAAGGCATTGGAACATATCACTTAATTCTAGATTCCAGATGCCACTTGGATCTTAAAAAGTGTCTTTATGTTCTCGAATGTGCTAGAAATTTAGTTTCTGTTGCAAAGTTGGATAATATAGGTTTTAAGTTTAAGATTGGAAGTGGTGTATTTTCCTTGTATAAGTATGAGTACTATTGGTTGTGGTACTTTATTTGAAGGATTGTATTGCTTTAATCTTAAAAATGGATTTGTTGAATCTCTATTTAATGTTGATCTTTCAGTTGGCAATAAACGTATTGCACATAATGAATGTTCTGCTTTCCTATGCCATCAAAGACTTGGTCACATATCCAAGGAAAGAATAATAAGGTTAATGAATAATGAAATTTTACCTCAATTGGATTTTGTCGACTGGAACATATGTGTAGAATGTATTAAAGGAAAGCAAACCTCACATATATCAAAACATCCTGCCATAAGAAGTAATGCACCATTAGAGTTAATACACACTGATATATGTGTTCCTTTTGATCTTCCTTCCTAGGGAAATGAAAAGTATTTTATCACTTTCATTGATCATTAGTCACGTTATTTCTATTTATACTTGTTGCATGAAAAGTCTTAAGCAGTGGATTACCTAAAGGTATTCATTGATGAAGTTGAAAGGCAACAAGATAAAAAGGTTAAAGTTGTGAGATCCGATAGAGGTAGTGAATATTATGGCAAATATAATGAAAATGGACAATGTCCAGGTCCATTTGCTAAGTTCCTTGAAAGTAGAGGTATTTGTGCACAGTATACAATGCCTCGAACACCTCAGCAAAATGGTGTAGCTGAAAGGAGAAATCGTACTCTCATAGATATGGTAGAGTATGATATGTAATATAAATGTACCTATATCCTTGTGGATGTATGGATTAAAGATTGTTGCATATATTTTAAATAGGGTTTCTAGTAAGTCAGTTCCTAAGACTCATTATGAACTGTGGATAGGAAGGAAACCTAGTTTAAAACATCTTCATGTTTGGGGTTGTCCAGCAGAAGTAAGGATATATAATCCACATGAAAAGAAACTTGATGCAAAAACCATTAGCGGTTATTTCATTGGTTATCCTGAAAAATCTAAAGGATATAAATTTTATTGTCCTAACCATAGTACAAGAATAGTTGAGTCTGGAAATGCTCGATTCATCGAGAATGGTCAAATCAGTGGGAGTAATGAATCTCAAAGAACAGTTAATGAGATTCGAATAGAAACTTCTTCAACTAATATTTCTCCTTCGGATGTTGTTTTAAAGTTACCAAACAATTCGGAAAGATAAAATTTAGTTGGTGAAAAGTCGATGGATAACATACAAGTCATGAAGGAAAAAGATATACCACAAGAAATAGTACTAAGAAGGTCTGTAAGACAGAAAAGACCAGCAACTTTGGATGATTATGTGGTATACTCTTTAGAATATGAATGTGACATAAGTATAGATGAAGATCCGGTCTCATTTATACAAGCCAAGAAAAGTAATAATTTAGAAAAATGGTTTAATACTATGGAAGATGAGTTAAAATCAATGGATGACAACAAAGTCTGGGATTTGGTTAAGTTGCCTAAAGGATCAAATCAAGTTGGTTGTAAATAGGTCTTTAAGACCAAACGCAACTCAAAAGGCCATATTGAAAGGTACAAAGCCAGACTTGTTGCTAAAGGTTATACTCAGAAAGATGGCATTGATTATAAAGAGACTTTCTCTCCGGTTTCTAAGAAAGACTCTAAGAATTATTATGGCTTTAGTTGCATATTATGATTTAGAACTTCATCAAATGAATGTAAAGATCGCATTTCTGAATGACGATCTTGAAGAGGAAGTTTATATGGATCAACTAGAAGGTTTTAAAGTCTAGGGAAAGAAAAATTTAGTGTGCAAATTGAAGAAATCAATATATGGGCATAAACAAGCATTCCGCCAATGGTATATTAAGTTTAACAATACCATTACATCGTACGGATTTACAAAAAATTCTGTTGATCGATGTATCTATCTTAAAGTCAGTGGGAGCAAGTTTATTATATTAGTCCTATATGTTGATGATATTTTGTTAGCCACTAATGATAAATCATTGTTATATGATGTAAAGAAATTCCTCTCTATGAATTTCGAAATGAAAGATATGGGTGAGGCATCCTTTGTTATTAGAATAGAAATATTCCGTGATGGAAAACAAGGATTGTTAGGATTGTCTCAGAAAGGATATATCAATAAAGTTTTAGAGAGGTTTAGAATGGATAAATGCTCTGCCGGCATAGTTCCAATTCAGAAAGGAGACAAGTTTAGCAATATGCAATGTCCAAAAAATGATTTGGAACGAAAAGAAATGGAATCTATTCCATATGCTTCGGTAGTTGGGAGTTTAATGTATGCTTCAATATGCACTCGACCAGATATTAGCTTTGCTGTTGATATGTTGGGTCGATATCAAAGTAATCCTGGGATGGATCATTGGAAAGCTGTGAAGAAAGTTCTAAAGAGTATCAAAAGGTCTATACTTATGTCACATTCATATTCTAAAGAGTATACCAAAAGGTAGGAAGAAGATGGAGATAGAAGTGAGGGGCTGATGGGTGGGCTCTACCAATTTTTAAGATTTATTTACTTATTTTGTTGACCAAGCTACTTAGATATCAACATCCAAAACCCAAAATCGGCTATTTTTGCCCACGTGGTTGCCACGCCGTCACCACATCAGAGCAAAACAGCCTTCAATCGGCCTCAAGGGTAATAAATGGTATTGGTACTTAAAGGTTGTAAAACATCCAATTTTGTAGTTAGAGATTAAAAGTTTAGAAGGGTAAAGTAGACTTATTCCTAAATATATTGATTAAGTCCACCGATAGATATTATGTATTAAAGAAGTGATTTCTATAATTATTTCTACATGATGTAAAGTGTATAGATGACCACTAAAAATGCCCTAACTACACTCAACAAATACCCAAATCCCATTTTTGGTACAAACCAGTCTATTGTCTTGTTTTTTTTAACTTTTCAGTAAACTTTTGATTTCGACTTCTTTTAATAATCCCTATTTAACAGACTATCTCGCCTCCTGTAGAGAGGAGCCCCAGCAAAATCTTGCGCTCGGGTGCGAGATCAAAAGAAGGAAACAAAGGTGATTTTCCCACTGCTCGTCCGTTTTAATTTGTGCAAAATTAGTTCCAAGATTCGATTTTTACGACCTGTTTAGTGTCCCGTCTCTGTGATTTAGTTTTATGGAGAGGTAACTCCGTGATTGGATTGGAAACTCTTGGCCCAGGAGACTCATCGGGGTTGGGGGATGCTTTGGTTGCGATCTTTTTTGTTAAAGGCAGTGATCTTTTTTGTTAAATGCATCCTTATCGCGAATTGCTTTACAAACAAAGGGGTTCTACTCTGCAACCCCAGGCATTATTTTGGAAATTTGTGTGCATGAACTACAAAAGCTGGGAATTCGATGGGTTTCTCGTTTTCTCGTCGAGAAAAGGGAGATTAAATCGCGACTCCGGAGACCCAAACTTTCTTAAGTACAGTTGTTACTATCAGGTCGAATTGGTGACCATGAGTGCTCGTTTTGGGATCCATCATCTCGGCTATTTCTAGTTTTCAACATGCAGATTAATCAGGTTCTTTGCCTTATGAGTTGCTCAAGCTGCTTCCTGTATTTTGGCCAAGCACAACTGCCCTGCACGTCTCGAGATTCTTTAATTGGGAATCGATTACTTGAATTACTGCTATACCTTTCTGGATTATGAAATTCAGTTTGGAGTTCTTTCTATATAACACTGCAATTAGCTCGTGCTAGTTTAGGAGTGATCTGATTATCAGATTCTTTATAGGTTCGCCCCTGTATCGCTGTGGCACCTCTCTTTGGATATTTCTAGTTTTGTACAATGCACCTGTTGAGTTTTTTAACTCCTGATCAAAGTGAGGGTACTGATGCTTACTGTGAAAATTTTAAATTTTAATTGCCCACTGCACACATTCCTATCCTGTTTTGACATCTTGAGAACGGGATAGTTCATAAATTTGTGCCAGTGTCTTGTGTCCATATCCATTGAAATCTTTTATGTTCATTTTGTGTAACTCCCAACATTCAAATTGTACATAATTTGGTTTTTTTGTATGGGATGACATGTGTGCAAGCTTGATATGCTTTTACTTCTGTTTTAGTTAAAGGGCATATCTCCAGTTTTCACTTTTCAATAGAAACTGATGGATATGATTATTTTTCTTTAATTAATTTGTCATGGGATGCTGTTTACATGGTATTCGTGCTGGGGTTACTTTCTGGATGACTGGGTTGCACAAAATAGTCTTGATTAACCCCGGTGGACTATTGCCACTTACATAACAGTAATTAATTAATTGCTTAATTGTTCGTGGACTGCCACTTTCCATTGTTTGAGCTCATGCAACCTGGAATTGATGCTGACACCTATGATTTAGCATGGTAACTATAATATTCATACATTTTATTTCAAGGAAATGGTTTTAAGTTCATATTTGATATGTTGCATTAGTTGCTTAAGCAACAATCTTGCTAAAGGAAGTGCTTAAACTTGCTCTTTTTGGTTGCTTCTGTCTGCGTCAGAGTTCATCCCTGAGTTGTTCTTTGAGGTGGCTGAGTTTCAGAAAAATATAGAGGGCTATCTTTAAGACATCGAGAAGAAAGAAATTTTAGTCATGAGAAGAGGGCCATTTTCAAGCTAACTACTAGATTGTTCAAGGGAAATTAGCAAGTTATTAATGTATTTTGCAGCTAAAAGGGAGGCTTCCGCTATTGGTTCTTCAGTTTGCATGTCATCGGGCACTATAGCATAAGTATTTTGTATATCTTGCTTTCACGAAATGTAGCTTCATCTTTACACAGCCAAAAGTTGCTTACAGGGACTTTTCTTTACACAGCCAAAAGTTGCTTACAGGGACTTTGATAGGATTTGTTCCTTCTGCTGAAATATTTTTCTAACCATCACCCCTTCTTTTGCAGTAAATTGGTGATTTCTGCTGTGCCATACTTATGAGTCTAGCTTGTCTAGTATGCCATGGCATGAGCAGCCCCTCGCATTCCTTTAGAAGCAATTCAGTCTCAAGCTCCGAGGAGGAAAACCGATGTGCGTGGGAACGTCAAAGGTGACCCCTTTTCCTCTAATGGCTACTGGCCAAGGCACTGAGGGTGCTCCTCGTCTTCAACGGAGCCGTGCTGTTTCAAGGGACCTCGTAAGAGACTGGAACTTCGATGAGATCATCGTTGAGAACTAGAGTAGGGCCAGCAGTTCTTTCCATGCTGGACATCAAACTATCAGCTGGCAGGAGACACCAATCACTTTATGTACATTTTCTAGCATACATCTGGATATCTACGTACTATATCAGTACACATTCAATCGAAGAGCAAATTATTAAGAGTACTGGTACTTACAGGGACTCTGGTTTGTTATATAGCTGCCAACTTGTGTAGTTACGTAAGTTTTTGGTTTTTGGTTTCTGACTTATTTTTTAATATTCAATCATTTCATTTTTTTTTTAGCTTTTTTGACGGTTCTATTTTTTCCTATATTCGTTTATACTGTTCGTGATTAGTTAACCTATTTTTTTTCTATTTTTAATTTTTTTTAAATTTAATTACATCAAATAAACCACCGTCAGCTATAATGTTTTTTCGGTTAGCTACAGAAATTTTCAACCAAAAGTTACTTAAAATAAGCCCTTATGAGCAGGGCCAAACCAGATAAGAATGATATTTTTTCGGGGGGGGAGGGGGGGAGCCTTTTCTGATGTAATGGTGTAAGTGTCCATCCCTGAGGGCCATGAGGAATGCAGGTGCCTGATTCTTTTTGGCTAGTTTTGTGAGCTCTCTTTGTACATCTTGATATTGTTGCCTGTTGACCTGCCAAAAATCCTGGCTGAGAAACAATTGATGTGCTGATGCGTTCCTGATATTCTTTTCCATCAAAATGTCGCCAATTAGAACATATTTCTGCAATGGAAATTTATTTGCACAGAAGAGAAAACTCACTATATGGGCACAATCTGGCTTCCTTATTAAAAAAAGTAAATACATTTTCCATGTGCTTACATGTAATAGATCCGTAACACTGCAGAACAAAGTTATAAATAGCAAGATCAAGTATATCATAACAATGCCAACGTTGTGGTTTAAATGGTACAAAATTGCAGTTGAAGGTGCCTTTAGTCACTCACTGCAATATAGTAATTTCATATTTTCGCTAAGCAGCAACACGGGGCTTGATCAGAGCAACCGCTTCTTTGATTTTTGCCATGGCAGTTTGAAGCGTAGATAGCGCTGCAGCATATGAAATGCGAATGCAGCTGTCATCCCCAAATGCATCACCCGGGACAAGCGCAACCTAAATGCAATCAACAAATAGTGATTATTATATTTCAATAAGCTTCACTGAAGAATGTATAGAAATAAATTGCTGATTCATACCTGTGCCTTCTCTAAGAGGAACATGCAGAAGGATTCGGAGTCATTGATAGTTCCAAAACCCTCTACTTCGGATCCATAGTAGGAGCTGAAGTCAATGAACAAATAAAAGGCACCCTACAAATTTGAAAAACTTAGAATTTGTTCGGAGTGTTCAACTAGGTTTAGACAGAACACGTGTAATCTTACTTCTTACCTGAGGCTCTGATATTTTCACACCTGGCAGTTCCTTGAAGCTTTTTACAAGGTAATCCCGGCGTTCCTGGAATGCTTTGACCATAGTTGATACTGCTTCACCACCAGCGTAACCAAGGTTTAAAGCTGTGAGTCCTGCCTTCTGTGATATGCTACTGGCACCTGAGGTGAACTGCAGTTAACATGCAAGGCATTGGTGTCAGAACAATCGCAGACCATGATGATTATTCTCCATGACACTGAGAATTTACAGAAGTAAAAGGAAGCTAGCGCAGCAAAGGTTACAACATGAAAAGGTTTGCAGTTTGAACGAAGTGATAGTTTTGTAAGAGTGCAGTATCAGTCAGCCTTACATATTAGAGATACAAGAACAAGGAAGATGATGTGTTTACCTGGCTTTGGATCTTTCCACACGCTGTGACAAAATGTTTAGGGGCAGCAAGGTATCCAAGTCGCCAGCCCGTCATTGCAAAAGCCTATAAAATTTCCAGCATCAAATATTCAGCCTGCTCAGTTGCATACCCAAGGGCCAACTTTTGATTTTGAATATTGCACAGAATTGAACTAGGCATGGGTCTCTTGCTATGGTTCTGAAGAACGGTATATGTTTTGTAATTTGGAAATCCATATAGCTAGAAATGCTCAAGGTTGTTTTTGAAGAGTGAATGGCAGTAAACAGCAACATATCTACCTTTGAAAAACCATTTACAGTTAATGTTCTTTCCCACATTCCAGGCAATGAAGCAAAGCTTGTGTGTGTTGCAGGGTGATAGATAATATGCTCATAGATCTCATCAGATAAAACCTGAAAATCATAAATAAGATGATATGTCATAATCGTCATGCAGTGAAGATGTCACATAACCTAACTAAAAGTCCAACAATCAAAGCACTTACCAGAAGTCTAGGATGCTTCTTGACTATACAAGCTATTTCTTCAAGCAACTTCTTTGGATATACCGACCCTGTTGGATTAGATGGAGAGCAGAGAATCAAAAGCCTCGATTTCTCATTGATCTTCGCGGCAAGCAACTCTGGTCTTAACAAGAAATTCTCTGATATGCTTGTAGGAAGGATCACTGGAATTGCACCAGCCAATGTAGCCATCTCAGGATAACTGACCCAGTACGGTGCTGGTATCAAAACCTAAAACAAAAGGATCTCTGAACATTGTCAAAACAGAACAACAGCACAGAATATTTTAATTCCAAGCACAAGAAACATCAGTGAGGACATGACAAATTTCGCAGAACAAGCTTCAGTGACAGCAATCTCTATTTGCAACTACTTACAAAGATATGCAGTGATCTGATGCAAATTATTTTAATGATGTTAAACAAGGAAATTATTATACAGGTTACAGCACATGTCATACATGAACAAAACCAAAATGCAAATTATCCATGAGTGACATACTTGTGCAACCAACAATCCAGTCACCGGGTATTTTCTGTTGTATTTTCTAGACAGGTTTGATTGGACATTTGACCTTATAACATAGACTGCAAAAGACAGTCCTCATGATTTCTGCAAAGGATGACCGGAAATTAAAAAAAATGCACCACTGTTTAGTAAGACAGAGGGCCCACCTCATCACCAGGTGAACAAACGGCAAGCACGGCTTGTGTAATGCACTGCTTAGCTCCATTACTAACTAGCACCTGATCTGGGCTGTAGGATATCCCATTCTCCTCTGTACATTCATAATAAACAAAAGTTATTAAATCTTCTTAACAAAAGTGGTAACTCTGCGAACAAGAAATCCATCCATACGCACCCTGGAGTTTATTGCAGATAGCCTTTCTAAGCTCCAAAGTCCCAGCATTAGGAGTGTACCTTGTAAAACCATCCCTAATTGCATTCATCCCAGCCTGGATCAAAGCAAGCAACAAGAATGTTTACCTGCTGAGATATTTCAACTTGCTAATGACAAAGTCGTTGTTATGCGTAAATCAACTACAATGTTAGGCTGTAAGGATTAAAAGTTTCTACACTTCCAATTAAGATACTGATCAAATAAGCGCAATGAACCACAAGGTCCAAAAAAATTTCTCCAATTTAAGTGGCAGTACACACAACGAGAAAAAAAAGGTAAAATGTGAGCTTTGGCAGACTCGTACCAAAATTAGAGAACTAAATGCGAAACCTACTAAGAATTCGTACTAATTACTCGGCAATGTTAACAAATCCCATGTAATGCTCAGAACCCAAAACTTGGTCACAGAGATCATGACTTTTCCCCCATTCCAGCCTAAATTTCTCCGGAAGGATCGGAACCGAGAGCAGTCAACCACCTCGGCAATCGCAGCCGGCGTGTCGAAGTCGGGCTCCCCCGCGGCAAGGCCAATGACCGGCACGCCGGCCTGCTTCAGCGCCGTGGCCTGGTCGGTGATGGCCATGGTCTTGGACGGCCGCAGCGCGCTCACCGTCGGGCTAATTGACGCGTCCACCGCCTCCGCCCTCACCACCGCCATCCTGGCCCTCGCCGCGGGCCTCTTCCCCCACGCCCTGCGACGCAATTTTCACCGTCACTCACAGATCACCGCAAGAACCAAGAAAAGAGAAGGTATTGATCCCCGGAGCTCCGAAGAGGTTGATTGGTAGCTCACCTGGCGAAGCAGACGGAGCTAGGATCGGAGGCGGATCTGGTGGGTACGGAGAAGGACGGAGCGGAAGAGGAGGTGGTGGTGGCGGCGGCCATCGAGGGTGTGGACTACCGCTTGCTGTCACTAGTCACCCGGGTTTTATATTCGAGCGGAGGCAGGAAGGTGGCAATGGTGGTGGTAGGTGGGTGCGCCCGCCATGCCCAGGACCAGGAGCGTGGTTTTGGTAGGTATTGAAATGGGTGGTCGGAGGATTAGACCTCGATTTCTTTGCTTCCCCTCCCCCCGCGGCGGGCGCGGACCCTCCTGTGGATGTGTTTGGTTGGAGAGATGGGGTGGGATAGAATGGGATGGGATGAGATAGTTCTACAAAAAAATGGAACCACATGGTCCAGCATCTAAGAAGAATATCCTCTAAATTTGCATAGGCTCATCCCACTTTGGACCATTCCATCACACCTCATCCCTCCAACCAAACACACAGATAGACTTGGTCAAAGGAACTATCCCATCCCATCCCACCACATCCCTCCAACCAAACACATCCTTGGTGGATAGACCCTCCCCCTTGCAGATTTGCAGTGTCGGTCGGAGGGACGGAAGGCCTGGGAGAAAGCATCAGACCACGAGTAATAGATATTGTATTCGCTACCATTGCTTAACAATAGGCTAGTTAAAGACTTATACGTTGCAACGAAGTTATAAAAATGAGACGAAACTTACTAACTGATCAACTTCATACATCAAACATTAGAAAGTAAGCAACAAAGAAAAAAGGGTGGCCAAAATACGCGAGGAGATTGGGAAAGTGGAGGGGGTGAGCGGTTGTATCCTGAGAGGAAGAGGAAGAGAGACGAATGGTCCAGATCAAATCGAATGGCTGAGAAGAGAGAAGAGAGAATGGACCAACCATCAACTCACACTTTTATAATACTAAAGATAATTATACAATGATAGTAGCTCCGCTTCAAACGGCTCATTTCTAGTATCTTTCTCTGACTTTTTTAGTTTTTTTAATTTTTTTCTCTTATTTTTTTCATTGATCGTGTTGATATGATGTTTTTTTATTTTTTATTTTTAATTACGTAAAATAAATCAACAACAATTATAATATAAAAATAAATTATAAACTCTAGTTTACAAGCCAGTTAAACCGTAACCTTGCCTTTCTCTCACGATTAACCTGTTGGGAAATAGACATCAACACATAATTTTGGAGTTCTACTTGTTCTTGCGAACCTCCTACGTTCCAAACAGGCCCTGACGAGGCTGGCGTATACCGCAGCAGGAACCGTAGCAACCTCAAAGCTTCATATGATTTGATTTGAAGCCAGCTTGAGGCGCGCTTCTGTTAAATGATTGGTGCTCGATGTTTCAACATGCTGCCCAGTTGATTATCTTGCGAGTTCTTCATTGCTCGCTGTGGGTGCAGTTGTCCGAATGTGTGATGTGTCAAAACAGATTAAATTATCACCTGTTAATCTGAAATTGCAGGGGACTGCACCCTGTTACTGGTGCTATCTTCATGTTACTGTCATGTCGCTACGACAGCTCAGATAAAAAAACAATTCCTACATATATCTTACAATTGGGGCTATCTCAATCTATATGAAAAGATGAAGTACTTGATCATTATTGATGACCACAAAATATAAGTACACTTAAGAAAGAGGCATGAACTAAAATGGCCCATTCAACAGAGGAAGAACGAGACTAGCATCATGCATGAACAACATACATAATGGTCACCATGGCCATCTTCGTCATCATCAACGGTGACCTCGATCAGCTGTCTCCGTTCTGCTGCCCAAAACCGCACGATCCCGAAGGCAGGAAGGAAAAGGGATTCTCGGAGACGTCGAATCCAGGGCGAGTGAAGTCATCAAGCCCGCCAAAGCAAGGATCGAAGTTCAATGGCGAGAAATAACCGCGTGTATCATCAGCCACTTTCATTTCGAGGCTCGAAATACCATCAGATGAGCTACCGGGGAAGTTATACCCCAAGCTCCCTACCATGTCGTTCATCGCCTCGCTGCTCTTAGGTTGCTCTGATGTTCCTGTTGCTTTGATATCATCCATTGGGAGCGCTGGTGTGTGCCCTTGGAAGAGAGCAACATGCCCGAACAGCTTGTCCTTTCTTGAGAAAGTGGTTCCACATGAGCAGAGCCACTTGTCGCGCCCACAGTGCTTCTCGTGAGTCTTCAAGTCAGCAATGACCGAGAACTTCTTGGTGTTGCACCGGCTGCAAGTGTAGCTCTTGTCGCAGTGGCTTCTCTTGTAGTGGTTTTTCACACACAGGATTGTCTTGAGAGGCAGGAACTTCTTGTGCTCTTTGTTCCGCTTGCAACCGACAAATGGGCATGAGTACCTTGTAACTGGTGCAGGCTCTGAGCTAGAATCTTTTGTGGGTTTGGCAAGAGCTGCAGGAGTCTTGTACTCGTCTCCATGGCCCCTCATGTGCATCCTCAGGTTAGCATCTCTCTTGAAACCCTTGCCACAGATCACGCAGAAATGAGTGTGTGGCGCTAAAATCTCCTCCTTTTCCAATTGCAAGACTACATAAGAACCAGGGGGGAGGTTCTCCCCCTCACCGCCATCATCACTCTCCTTCACATCATGGTCTTCCATTGGAATTAGTTCAGACCCTTCCCCACCACAAGGATTTGGGCATTTAATCAGATCATCCCTTTCATCATGAGTAGTATTTATCATCAGCTCATCATAATCAGAGGTCTTGGTAATGTCAGGTATGGTGGCCTGGTTGTTTGTGCTTGGTCGCTGATTAGCATTCGAGCCAAAGCCCATAGGAGAACCAAGTGTGTTGCTGAGCTGCCTGACTGCGGGATTGCTGCTAAGGAGTGGGTTCTTCATTGAAGGAAGCAGGGAACCAGCTGTTGAGATAAGCTGAATAATAATGCAAGTGAGATCAGCAGTTACAAGTTGCTGCTTTGCTGCTAGCTCGCAGGAACCACCAGCAACTTGGCTCTCTCGATTGCTCATGGTCTGCACGATATCTTTTACCTGCTTGATCTTCTGCTCAAGGAAGGATAGGTTGCTCAGCATTGCCTGTGGGTCCCAATCTAATGTAGGATTATTCAGTGAGGGATTCGATTCAAACCGGTTGCCGACTTTAGCTTCACTGTCATCAGGGAGATACAAGCTGGAAGACTGAGCCGCAAAGAATGGAGGGAAGCCAGGGAACGATTGGCCGGGTCTTGCAAAATAAGACTGATCCAACGAATTGAAACGTACACCCTGTTGGGCAGGGTCAGTATTCCTTGATGCGTCACTTGCCATTGATGACGATGCTTTCATGGGAGTATCTGAACTTCTCATGCCACTTTCCATTTATTAGATTCGCTCCTGCCCGAATTCTACTTCAATGTGCCCTTCTATCTCATGGAACTATCATCCTCCAACGAGGAATTGATCTATAGGGCAAGCATGAAACCCTGCAAGATCATATGAACGCCAAATTAAACACTAACACAGCCAGCAGTTTACAAGAACAACCTATTAGACATAGCATACTCGGAAAGAAACCATGACTAGTCTTTTTTTTCTTTTTCTTTTGGCGGGATGAAACATGACCAATCTCCTAAAGAAATGGACCTTTCTAGTTCAGGAGGAGGAAAAACTAATCAAAAAGAGAAAAGAAACAAACAAGAAGACTATGCCTATCTCTAGTTGTATACTAAGACACAAGAATCCTGCCTCTTTCACAAGTAACATGAGAAAACCCCCGCCCTTTAATAGAAATTTATCCGGAAGCAACTGAGAAGATAAAAGAAATCTATTTTTGGAAGCAAGGGAGAAGATAAATGCACAGAAAAAAGTTATATGAATAATCCCACCTACCAACCAAGCTGACTAGTCAGAAAAACACACAGCTCATCATCTCCAAGACTCCCAACTACTACAACTAACTTGATATGTTGTTGCTAATGAATTCCCCTTTTACTCGCATGTAATCCTCGACAATCTAATCAGTATTCAGTAAGCACCAATAGATCTGTAGCCAGAAGAATAATGAATCACAAAATTCAGACCTTAGCAATATCTAGCAAAAGAACTTTTTACTCTGACAGAAGCAAGAAACTGAACAATCCAAAGGATGGAAAGCTGGACAGATTCACAAGCTAAAAAACAATAGAAGAGAATAACAACGTAGGAATTAAGCTTTGCTGGTCTATTTCAAATCAAAGATCCTAAATCAATCAAATAGAAGGTCCTAAGTCACCTAATCTACAATAGTTTCAGCACACTACTTTCCCCTGGGACAGTTCTATCCCCCTAAGAACATCAAGAATATGGAACAAAGCAACCCCAAGAACAAAGCACCACACCAACAGATCTCTAATTTCCTCTACACCATCCTTCTCTCATACTTCAAGATTAACAAAAGCAGGCAATATAAAAGGGGAAGATCTCTAATTTCCTCTATACCATCCTTCTTTCATACTTCAAGATTAACAAAAGCAGGCAATATAAAAGGGGAATTGATCTATAGGGCAAGCATGAAACCCTGCAAGATCATATGAACACCAAATTAAACACTAACACAGCCAGCAGTTTACAAGAACAACCTATTAGACATAGCATACTCGGAAATGAACCATGACTAATCTTTTTTGTTCTTTTTCATTTGGCGGGATGAAACATGACTAATCTCCTAAAAAAATGGACCTTTCTAGTTCAGGAGGAGGAAAAACTAATCAAAAAGAGAAAAGAAACAAACAAGAAAACTATGCCTATCTCTAGTTGTATACTAAGACACAAGAATCCTGCCTCTTTCACAAGTAACATGAAAAAACCCCCGTCCTTTAATAGAAATTTATTCGGGAGCAACGGAGAAGATAAAAGAAATCTATTTTTGGAAGCAAGGGAGAAGATAAATGCACAGAAAAAAATTATATGAATAACCCCACCTACCAACCAAGCTGACTAGTCAGAGTAACACTCAGCACATCATCTCCAGGACTCCCAACTATTACACCATATGTTGTTGCTAATGAATTCCCCTTTTACTTGCATGTAATCCTCTCTATGACAATCTAATCAGTATTCAGTAAGCACCAATAGATCTGTAGCCAGAAGAAAAATGAATCACAAAATTCAGACCTTAGCAATATCTAGCAAAAGAACTTTTGACTCTGACAGAAGCAAGAAACTGAACAATCCAAAGGATGGAAAGCTGGACAGATTCACAACCTAAAAAACAATAGAAGAGAATAACAACGTAGGAATTAAGCTTTGCTAGTCTATTTCAAATCAAAGATCCTAAATCAATCAAATAGAAGGTCCTAAGTCGCCTAATCTACAATAATTTCAGCACACTACTTTCCCCTGGGACAGTTCTATCCCCCTAAGAACATCAAGAATATGGAACAAAGCAACCCCAAGAACAAAGCACCACACCAACAGATCTCTAATTTCCTCTATACCATCCTTCTCTCATACTTCAAGATCCTAACAAAAGCAGGCAATATAAAAGGGGAAGAAGAGAGAGAGACCACCTCCTATGAAATGAAATATATAACAAAAGAATCTAAAGAACCATCCAGAGGCAACCAACAATTCATGATTAATTTCCCCCTAATTTTCTTTGCCCCAACTGGTACTCTTGTTCCAATAGAGCAGGCCGGAAATTTGCTAGAGAACGTACAAGTAATAATTCGTCAAGGTATGTACGCTCGGTAAGAAGACGGACTTACGCAGGTAGAATTTTGGGCTCCCGGGCAAGAAAATGGGACTACGGATGGCGGGCGGGGTGGGTTTATAGGACAGAGGAAGGAGACCCGTTCACTAGCGTGGCCCCTGTACCCATTTTTTCCCCAAAAAATGGCTCCTAAATATTTATTAGTGTAAAAATAGTCCTTTTCTCGAGCTTGAAAGTGGTGTAAAAGACACATGGCACCTACTGTGTCCCTTGTTCGACAGAATGGGGCAATCACGGCACGAGGCTCGGGCACGATAACAGGAGCCGGTGCGGCAGGCTGGCACCTACCCACGCGCGGTTGCATCCAAGCGCACTGTAGTGCAGTATTAGTGCTTTAATTAGCTCTAAGAGTAATTAATTAGTACTACTTATAATTAAATAGTATTAATAGTAGTTAATTAGTGCTAACTAAAGCACTAAGGGCCTGTTTGGTTCATGACCAGAAGTTGCCTAGCCACAAGTTAGGCGTGCCACAGTTTTTAGGTAGCTGTTTGGTTCACTGACGCAACTGTGGCATGCCACACTTTCTTAGCACCCGGCCCCACACATCATAGACTCAGTTTCTTGCCAAACTTTGCCACAAGTGTGGCTTCGATTTTGTTAGCCACACTTTCTGTGGCAGCCACACATTGCCTAAACTTAGGCATGGCAAACTTAGGCACCAACCAAACAGGCCCTAAATTCATAGTATTTTAATTCGTACTAATCATATTTAATTAGCGCAAATCATGTAGTGCTAATTAAGCATGCACAATATTTTTATTGCACTCGCAATTAATTAGTAATAATGACATTTAATTAGTGCTTTAATTAGCGCTAATTAAAATAAATGTATTTCATGAGATAAAATTTAGAATATCTCGCTCTGAGGATAAAAGGGTCATATGTACATAACACACCTCACTCCTGTTACGCGCACATATCTCTCTCACACTTTTTTCACCACTCACCCCTTCTTCTAAAAGGCAATTATTATTTATTTTTAGCAAAAAGCCAGAGGTTAAAATTAATTACTATTAGTACTAATTAATTACATTACTGCTAATTAATTATGCTTTGCACTAATTAAAGAGCTAATCATGGCTGCACAGTGCACTTGCATGCAACCGTGCATAGGTGGCTCGGCAAGAACCGATATGCCATGCCATCTTGCTTGTTGTTGTGTCCGAGCCTTGTGCTATGCTTGCCCTATCCTACCGAGCAAAGGGGCACGGTAGGTGCCATCGCGGCCTCTGAGCTCGGGGAGGAGGTTATTTTTACAAAAACAGATGTTTATGTTGGAAATATAGGTAATATTTTAATTTCAGATTTTATTAGGAGGCAAATATTACAAATAACTAATGATGCATAAAGCAGTTCTAACAATAGGCAAATCATTGTACTTCAAAAAATATGTACAAATAGAATTTAAACAAGTTGATCGGTTACACGAACGACTTACAAGTTGGGTGTGAGGAAGAACAGGAAGCAGTGCAGAATATAGATGTTGCAGCGAAGCAAGCGATTGCGCAGATATGTGCTGCCCAAAAATCTTATTGTCGCCCCCACGCAGGTCTTCACGACAGCACCAACTTAGAGATACCGCTCCCCTTATTCATAGTGCATGCCGAAAAGAAGAGTCGACAAGATTCAGATGGTGCAGTACAACAGTACAGTAAAGGCATGTAGGAGGAAGAAATGGAGGCAGTGATTATTGGTTGTATATTCTGGACATCTCCAGGCATATATAGACAGACTGTGTGAACTGATATAATTGAGCAGCCATTTATCCACTGGTAACTGACACATTTAACCAGCTATTTATCCACTGGTAACTGCTTGTCATCAAAACCTAATAAAGTTTTAAATTCAAACGTTTGAATCTTATTCAAACAGAGAGAGAGTGAAGCACGGTTCGGCAAAAAATAAGGTAGACTTGATCTGCCAAGCGGGGCGCCACATGACAGCGCGATCACGCATCATAAATCACATGATTTTTACGCGAAAATAAGCGAATACGCACGCACATGCGTGTACACGTGCGTGTGTGATTAGCAAAAGCCCTCTCACGCACGCACGTGTGCGCGTGTGTGATTAGCAAAAACCCTCCTCATGCCTTTCCAATTCATGTGTCATATAATTCAAAAGGTGGCAAGAACATTACCTTATAAATTATTTTTTTTCATTTTAACTTAGGTATATGGTATTCAATCATGCATACTTTAAAATTATAGAAAATAGATCTCACTTGTATGTATCTATTTCTAACCGTTTAGGGCTATTCTTGAAAAAAAAAACTGCTACGCAGCCATGTTAGTGAACAGATCGAGGAAGGAGCCCTGCCTCTTCCTGATCCTCGTTGACCTTGGGAGCCCGGCTCCTTTGCTTACATCGCTGGAACCGGATCCTCTGATTGTGCAAAGCAAAAAAAGTCACGGTGACCGTGACTTGTCTTCCTAGCTATCGGATAAAAAACCAAGGTTGAGATTAATCCAAATGCTGTAGCGAAGATGACGCGGCATGTACGTTAGCGTGTGTACTAACGCTGCTCTATAGCATCTGATCTTGACCGTTTATTTTTCATCCAATGGGCAAGGGTTTTCAAAAGTCACGGTTACTGTTCGTCGCTGTCTTCGCTTCTCAAGGTTAGATTTTTCAGTCCTACTTTGCTGTGGGAGCTCCGGTGTGGTGCACTCTACCTAGTGCGGCGTCTTAGTTTGTTCCAGCATTACAGCCTATTCTACATCATTACAACCTAATATATTATGCCATGAATTTTTCAATGAATTTTTCCATAAACTTTTGTTGACTCACTGACAAGATAAGTCTAGACCCATGTGGAAACAAGGCAAACTTTCGGTAGCATACAAAAAAAATTCACCTATATTATACCCTCTCTATGACCATCATATTATCTTGTCTGCCTTAGTTTTATTGCGGAAGTAATTTGAGTTTATGCTAATAATATTGGCTCTTATTCGACAGTTTATATATGTCACCAACTCATGCTAATGCTAAAAAGGTCTGCGTTTCTACCCCCATGACTAACCTGTTTCCATCTACTACGGGGATGTTTTTTTTACTACCATTAATGGCTTTTAGTTACAACTAATTGTGTTTTTTCTGCCTTTTGTGACACAGCAACATATAGCAAAAATGCCGACGCAGATGACGCACACAGTTTTATGCTCAAGAATCCGTTTAAAGAATCCGCTTTAAAAAGTTGTCCTATTTCAACATTTAGCTTTTTAATTTTTAAAGAAATCAAAAACCAAAAGATAAAAATAACAGGCCGACTTCGAACGCTAACTCACAATCATTATCCTCTCCTACCAAACTTGCAACATGGGCACCGTCTTCGTCCGCTAAATTTGGCCCCATATTCTTCGTAAGCAGGGATTTCTCGGGATTAGCGATGCAACGACCAAATTTCAACTCGATGTTTGTCATCACCGTTTTGTCATCTCCAACGTCAATGCCCTCGATGGCTAATCGCTTAGATTGATTGCCATCTTCCAAACCGCCAAATACGCGACAAGTGACAATGCCATTGATTTTATTCTACTTGCCTTTGTCGTAGTCATCAACTTACCCAACATTGATCACTTGCTGAATGGCCACTTACCCAAATTCTAATGCTCAAAGTTTATCGAACCCTACAGCAGATAGGCAGACAGCTCAAGATGTGTGCATGACCGTATAATTATAAATCCATATCAGCGGTAACTATGAAGTAATTTCCACACTTCAGCTATCCGTTGGTAAATTTTTGTCACTTCGTCGAATGAAAGCTTACGTATGAATCTCCCACCGTTGAATCTTATAAAAATTGGTAAATTGTTGGTACTATAATAATTGTGTTATAATGTTCCGAAATACTATGCAAAGTCAAAATAGCGCTCATTCCTTCTCTCAAAGAAATACTGATTGTTTCGCCATCCTTTGTTCAACGGTTGCTTATCCCTAGATGACAACGAAAAGGTCAGGATATTAGACCAGTCTCATCAGTGGGAGTTTCATGGGCATTAAATACGCTGACATGACACTGTATTGATGAAGAGAGAGATGATAAAAGTTTCATGGGAGTAGAGAGAGTTTCATAGGGATGAAACTCTTCTGCACTGTTTCCAAAATATAGGTGTATTGGAAACTGGAACATGAAATCTCCACTGAGACTGGCCTTAGTGGACAAGGGGTAAGACGTTGGTGATCCCGAAGCCCCCCTAAACGTTAGGTTATTTTTGACTGGGATAAATTTACTCAAGTTGTGAAAATCAAGTACTGAGACCAGGTCGTACATGCTAAAGCCCACAAAGAAGAGAAGGGAAAGGTAGCGATCGACCAAAATATGTACAATGAATGATTGCAACCATGACTTCGAAAAGACGCACATGTATCTTAGCTGTAGTTGGGGTTGACGGTTCACGCATGTTGCCATTTGTATTGTACGAATAGTGCAGCAAACATATACACCTAACCAAACCCTATGCATCATATAATTCGCACTTTCATTACGAAGTGCTTTGTCGGCCTACATAAGATCCATTACGACAACTGTTTGCAATAATGTATCTCTACTACTTAACACAGGGAGTTAGTGATTGTGGTTTATCTGCTCCTCTGGACCCCCTTGCACCTTCCTAAAAAAGTGCTACGCACTCACGAACAAAACAGTGTCCGCATAATAAGATTTCTTAATGCGTATCAAAGCAAGTGTTTTTAACTAGTTTGTACGGATATTCACCTAATTAAAAAACTAAATTTACCGTGTGTCACTGCCGACAGATGCTGCAATCGAGTGCCTCGGTCGCCGAGCCCCCCTGTCGGCTCGGTAGCGCCTTACTGAGTAGGGACGGCTCAACAGGCAGCTGCCGAGCAACTAGAGCTCAGTGGCGCCTGGGCCCGCCGACTGGCATGCCCTCCTACACTCACTCCACTTGTCGTGCGCGTCGGTTTCTATCAAGCTCCCAGTCACGACAGGTGACATGTGTCTACCGTATCTTCCGAACTCAAAGACGAGTCTATTTTTGTAAAAATAAGTGTTTGAAGGTCAAAATTGAAAAAAAAAACACACTACAGATTGAGATACGTGAACGGTTCCGAGATACAGCGGTGCAGATCATACCAACCAATCCTCAGTTGGGCACAGCGCGCACCACAACGGGCAACGTCCCAGAAGAACCATCCGAGCCGGAATCCTTTTGACATCATCAGTGAGGTCACTCGCGCGGAACAAAATACGAGAAGCACACTGGGCCCCGTTTCTGTTCCTGCGATCTCAATCATTGTGGGGTCGTGATTTAGAATAAATATATCGCGTTCCAATCCCATTTGTCTTGCCAACCTCAATGTGTAATCGCAGGAGTTGGTACATTTTGCCATAATTGGATCAGCGTTATATTATTATTATTATTATTATTAGCCATAATTGGATCAGCATCTACATTATTATTATTATTATTATTATTATTATTATTATTATTATTATTATTATTATTATTATTATCGAGCAGTACTTCTATGCTTTTAGTTGACCAGAATATTTAGTCTTCTGAAATCAGTGCAAACCGCAACAGCGAAATAATTCATGCAACAAGACAGCAAATCACCCTGTGAGCAATAGCAGTGACTTGCGTAACAACAAATAAGTAAGTCCGATAATTTAAAGGAATATGCAAAGTATATCTCAACCAACTTATAACAGAGGTAAAACATCTTAGGCCTTGTTTGATAAACTTATTTTCGTTCGGGACCCACAAAAATAGGCCGCGATTTTAAGAATGAGCCTCCCAAACAAGACCTTATCAAAATGAAAGACAGGGAATATGGGTGCAAGACCAAGAATGAAAGTAAAACAGAGGCAGGGAATATGTGTGCAAGACCAAGAATCAAAGTAATATAGAGGAAGGGAACATGAGTGCAGGTCCAATAATCAAAGTAAAATAGAGGCAGGGAATATGAGTGCAGGGCCAAGAATCAAAGTAAAATAGGGAAGGCTGAAAGAGATGTATCACTAGTCACCGCTACAAAAACGTGCACGTACCAGTACCACGCAACAAACGATGCAAGTAATCGGTACCAAGGGGTTGTTGGGACCATAACACCATAGTTACATGAAGGGATACATCAGCCCCTTTCATACTGGACCACACATCATGATGTCCCAGTATCTTTTCCACTTCCAGCTGGTTGATAATTTTACCATCTATGCACCACCACTCTCAGCCTAACTTGGATTAAAAAAGTTCCAAACTCCCCATTATCCACTTGTTTCTTACAGCAACGTGCAATGGGAAGACCATGATGACAATATTTGTTTATTCATGATAATACAGATGTAAGTAGTATTATTTGGATGCAAATACAAGAAAAGGAACAAGGCAGCATAGAGACTTGTCCACACGACTTCCTGACAATACCTGGGTAACGGAATTGTACATATGAACTGTAAAGAACTTAAGTGAAATCAAATGGCTGTACAGGCCTTTTAAGTAGTTCTAGGGTTTTACGTGACACAAATGGAATAAATATGTGTAGGCACAACGAGCACAGTTTATTTAACTTCTTAGCCATTTAGCTGGCAAAGAATTCCTGAACTTTTTCCTAAACGCGATAAAAGCTAAGGAGCCAAGGAGTGGCCATGATGTTACAAAAGCAATGTAGGCAAGCAACCAGACTGACCACCCTTGGTATCGAGTGAGTTGGTTTATGGATCTCTTAACGGGAGCAATGGCGTCGTGGATCTTATTAACATAGTGTTCCTCTCCTTGCTGTTTTGCAGACCCTGCAGGGCTTTGGGCAGGCGTTACATTTACTTTTGTACTGCTTTTGCTCTCCACTTCCTTGGTGTGATCATTCTGTTGTGTAACATCCCCATTATTTAGTTTTACTTCATTAACCATCTGATTAGAAGGGGAGTAATCATGGCCAGGGCCATCATTTGTCACTGGAGCTACCATTCCATCTTCCATGATATTGACATATGGGCTCTTATCAATGGATGACTCCAAGGAAGAGTGCAAAACATGATCTTGCGCCTGCATTCAATTATGACATAAAACGATGTAGCCACAATACCAAAATGTGAGTGGCTAAGATGGGAATTTCCATCCATGATATAGTGACCACACCTTTTGCTGATGCATGCAGGAGCTGTCATGCAGAGCACAGAGGAACTCGGAAACAGCTCCAACCCACCTACAGAGTATATCAAAAGACCATGAATTCTGAATATCCATCAATAGCACATACACATACGAAAAGATATAATACACAGAATAGTAAAATAGATCTTTTAGATTTAGTACAGACACCATACCATAGTCTTTCAGCAGTTAGTCCTTGAAAAAATGCAAGATGGCCACCATTCGAAGTAGTTGCCAAAACAATGTTCTTGTTGGCCCTAAAACAAATCAAAATGCTTCTGATTAATTAAAAAGAACACTCAGGAGCATGACTTTGCAAGGCCAAAAAATCACCTGCATTCATCCCAGGGAATAGCCTCCCTTGTGCAGAGGGGATCATCCAAAGCACTGACACAAAGCAAGGGAACTGACACATTACCTACGTAACTAGCACTGCTGCACCGGCGGTAGTAAGTATCCACCGTCTGAGATAATCAATCATTACATAAGTGGTGTGATGGGATTCTTTCACATTATTTAACAGCATGAACTGTTACAGCAGCAGTTCTGGATCTTATCATTTATTATAAAGCAGTGATGCAAGTCACAGTAACAGCGAAACATGAATGCTGATTTAATTGGGGATAGAATCAGCAAAGGTAGGCACTGGTGCCATGAAGGGTACCTCATATTTTGCAACAATGCAAGTGGCATGGTGGTCAAATTCCCGGATAGAGCGTGACTGGAAAAATAGAAATAAAAGAAAATAAGTAATGACACACAAGTCATGCAGAGCCCATCCATATGAACTTATGAAGTACATAAGTAGACAGTTGGCAGCTTGAAAAAAATCCTTTACAATGATAACTAACTAGCAAATTACTTCCTCTGTCCACAAATGTAGGTCGCCATGGGTTCCGTTTGATTAAGTTTTTCTATTTTTGACCATTAATATATGTTAAAGTATATAGATTGGCTACATGAAAATAATACCATTAGATTTGCCTTGCAAAATTCTTTCATAATATATTATTATTATTATTATTATTGCTAGTATATTATGATAACAAATCATAGTCAAAGTTTTGCATTGGAGACCGTAAAAAGTCAAGAACGAATTACATTTGTGGATGGAGTATAAGACAGTATCCTTACAAGTCAACATGGAACTGTTCTATCTAAAAAATTGAAATACACCAAAATTTACAGAATGCTGGTTCAATATAAATCAAATTTATGAACTTAAATATTGGTCAATTCAGTGCCAACCAAAAAATTGCAGCAGAGTGAGTCAAACCTTTTTAATACCTTCCCAATTCGCAAGTCGAGCCAAGACAGGTTGATGTCTGCAAAAGGAAAAAAAAAGAAAGGTATCTAAAAAAGGATCCTCTTGCTCAATAGTCATCTTGTTATTCAATTACAATTTCAATTGCTACAAGCTACCACTTGGTTCTCTTGTTATGATATCTGCAACTACTATGCAGTAATTACTACCATAGTGGGAACAGATCAGCAAGGGACAGAATAGATACCACTTGCACCTAGTGCAACCAACAAGTGGAGAACACAGAACCTCTCTTGGTCCTGTTCAAGCTCCAGACAGGTATTGGAATCACTACACTTGCATAGACCAAGCATCCAAGTACACTGAAGAAATTATTGGATAATGGAAATATTGTCATGGTCGCTTGTACATTGCTGTACCAAAAAAAAAAGTTTTTCCCATTGTACATCGCTGTCAACCACTAAAAGATACAAACTTCATGCCAAGCTATAAATAAATTAACACTACAAAAAAAGGCTAGCATAGTTGATCTAAGGTTGCATAGGGCTACCTGTTATTCTCAAGTGGAACTTAATTTATTCGAAAGAGTAACTTATTAGGTTCAAGAGAGGTAAATAATAGAGATCTAAAGGGGGGAAGAGTATGGCACCACAGCCAACAGTAAAGGATCAGTATAACATTAAAGATGGAGATTCCATATAACGAGTCTTGTATAAATGCTTACTGAGGAATGGATACTTACAGCTTTGCATAGCCCTTTAGACCAAACGCAAGGGCTTTGTCATAAAACCGTTGCACAAGCTTGCGGGAAATAAATCTGTCACCCACCTACAAATTTAAGTGAAATGACAAACAAAACGAAGTTAAGGGCCAGTTTCGTGTTGCTGTGCTGTGCTAAGCAACTGTATAAACTTAGTTATAGAGAATCCTTGCCGATTCTACTGAAACATTTTTTTTATGGCTCAAAAAAGGAGGTTGATTATTAGTTAATATAATAATATATCCAGAAATTGTAAAACAAAAGCACTTTTTAAAACCCACCTCAATGCCAAACACACCCTAAGTTAGAAATTAATTAAAACTTGGAACACAGTATAGATCTGTGAGCACAACAATGTACAATGGATCATCATTCATTGACTAAGGCATTTGGGAAGGTGTCAAAACTGAGATGAAAATTATTGATCCACGAGTTGGTCAAAAATTTTACAAAATAAACATGCAGGTAAATTTGGATATACTGCTGTACGTATCTGAAATTCTAGTGAATTAGGTCCAGCAACTAACCACCAGATCCCATGGAGAACAAATAGATGCAGCACCAGCCACAGGAGCATGCTCACCTTCTTCTCCAAGATATTTGACCTGAACAATGATGTGGATTAAATATATATTGTTAGTATATCAATTGCAGTATGCTCTAAAATCTAGTGACATTCTTTAGCATTTTTTAATCGGTGTGGGTGGGGTTAGCGTTAGGGATAATAAGAAAGAGCAGTATGGAGTCTATGCACACACAACAGAAGAAAGTCCACATTGTTAAAATGATGAATCTGACCAAGATTGCCAAATGACTGACCATCAAAAGTGCATAAGAATGAACCACCATGCACGCACTAAAACCCAACAAAAATAACCCACCGACATGTGTACAACAGTGAGCTCAAAGAAAGTAAAGAAAGAGATGGATGACTATGGATAAATGGGGTGCAAAGGCAAGGGTTCAGAACTTGGTAACAAATCAACTCATAATTAAGCTTCAGTAAACCAAGTGCTTCAAATATATTTAAAGAATGTTAAATTTGCACTAATTGTGCACAAGTCTTAAACGAGTCAAACCAAGTTTTGTTCTTATCTTGAAAAAAATACAACATTTAACAATGTATGTAGAGAGGAAACTATAGAGAATGGCTGGCTTCAGCCATTTTCCTGCATAGCCCGTTCATGATTGTTCTTGGCATAGTTATAAACTAGTTATGATTAAAAAAGCTAAATCAAACTTAAACACTAAGCTTGTCCATGTACATGACTCATGACTGTATTGAATGAGAAACCGCTACCATCCATTGATCAGGAAATACCTGCGCCAATTTCTAGAGCCATTGCCCATTGGTATAGGTAAACCATACAACTAGCACTTCTCAACGGTCAGTGGCAGAAAATAGTGGACTGTCATAATATCAAATCTTGAATATGCAAAAAGAAAGAAAGAAAAGTTTAGATTAACAAGGTAAAATTGTGTACCAGAATATTGGCACCTATGCTTGTACCAACACAGAACATTGGAGCCTTTGGATACTTGTGATGAAGATAATTAACGACTTCTCGGATGTCTTCTGTCCATCCACCATTGTAGAAGCAATCTGACTGCCAGGAAAAATAAATACTATGAGTTGAGTGATGGTTACTAACCAAATCATTCGGATTGCATTTGGTGCCTCTAAAACTTCGTCTTACAGTATCACCAGAGAAATTATAACTAAATACAATTTTCAGCAGTTTCTATCATCATTTGGTGGTAATTAGATTTATGGTTATAGTAACAGCCATAACATAAGAAGAAGATTTAGGGGCGATGTTTCAGTCTCTCGGCTCAGATGGCATGATGTAGGGCTTAGGATTTTAACCTTGTAGATTTTATCACAAGACTCTCATTTGTTTGACCTTGAGACGGTTTCATTCTTAGCTTAACCCAACTTGCTTGGGACAAAAGGCCTTGTTGTTGTTGTTATTGTTGCTGTTGTAACAGCCATAAATCTCATGCACCAATATTATGCTTGACAAGCTAGCTCCAAACAGTAACCAGGAGTGTGCAGCAAAGTTTAAAGTGTACAGGGAGTGAAATTCTAATAACTGGAATTTTACATTAGATAACTTACAGTAATGGACACACCACCAAGACCCCTGTGGTTGCTTACAACAACATTCCAACCTTTTCTGGCCATGGAATAAGCCAAGTGCTTTACATACTGCAAGGGATAACTACATCATAAGATCGGCTAACAAATGTAGTAATATGTTAAGCAATGGCAAATCCAAGAGCTCTTCAAATATGCAACACAGATCCAAGCTAACATCAAAAAATAAGTTAGGGACTAACAGCAGCAGCAGAATCACTAGTTAATCCAGGTACCACAACTACAAGGGGTGTTGAAGCATCTTTAGAAATGATCCCATCTGCATCTGCATAACATAGTTAAAAAGGTCAGAAATCACCATGTATGACATACGAATTTACACATTCTGTGAGCCTCATACCCTGCAAATCAGATGCCAGCAGCCAATCTAGAGCAATGGTTCCACCGTCACGAACTGTGTACAATTGCCTGAAGTAAAGAGAATGTATGCAGTCCATTGTCAAGTGAAAAGTAAGAAAAGTGCATTCTACGCTCCCCAAAAGAAATGAGCATAGATCCTGAAGACATATGTTGAGGGGTACACCACATGTACACATGTATTAGAAGTTGTATAGTTTCCTTTTAGCAAAGCATAGAAGCACTTTTCAATAAGAAAAGTAACATCTTAGTCTCTTACTAATACTAATAGTCTTTCTTTCCTTTTTCCCCCCTTCATGCCAAACTTAATTACCAAGGCATAAATTTCCCTAATAACTACTGGAGTGACCAAAATGTTAATTCTTGACATATCAACAAACTAATTGCTAGTGTTAAAAACAAGAAACATAAGGATGCCTAGAAATTCGCTCAGAGCTCATACAAGCTGATTGAGACATACATCTTCAGCCTGCTTCACATTCTCTAGTTCCCACAATCCACATCACAGCTATTTAGTAGTTCATTATTGTCTTCTGAAAACATACCAAAGAGCAATAGAAGCAGCAAGGATTCATTGCCAAATTAGTTCACAGAAGTTAACTTTGGGCATGTAACCATCAGCCAGCATGTACTTGAAAAATCACTGGTGATGTATAATGTAGAAGAATAATTGACAGTGTACATTGTACTCAATTTTACATAGGGACGCTACAATCAAGTATGGTAATCTACAGGACTACAATGTAACTCATCTCCATATGGAGTGTGGACCGAGTATAACCTCTTGTAGGTGAATGAAGGCGGCCTCCCGGAGATGCCCAGGAATAATGTCTGCAAATGTGGGCTCGCCAACCACGGTGTCGCCAGGTACCTGCATTGTTAAACAACAAATCCATCATCACTCCCAACTTAACGAGTATTCACAAAATGCACATAACCCCTCCCATGATTCAGAACCCCAGCTTCCAGTTCCATCACAACTGATCCCACTCTAGGGACAGGAGTCGTAGGAAAACACAATCAAGCGCACCAATGCTACTTCTACCACAAAATTGCAGTGACACGATTGACTAAATTGTAGACGCCAAGTACTAATAAGAACGAGTATTCTCACGCGATCAGGTGGAGAGAGGCAAAGCCATACCTGCCATGGAGGGAGCGGCACTTGGAGGCGACACGGTGGTAGACCTCGGAAGCGGGGTGGAAGGTGAGCTCGACGCGGCCGCCGCGGAGGCCGCGGAGGAGGTCCCCGAGGACGTGGAGCTCCAGGAACCGGTAGGCGAAGACCGACACGACGACTAGGGCCGCGAGGGCGTAGTGCTCCCGGGGCACCAGCGCCGCCGCGCGGAGCAGCAGCTCGCCGGCCGACTCGCCGCCAGCGACCGCCGCCGCCATGGTGGGGTCGGGGATGCGCTACTACGCGCTAGGGTTGGGAGCGACGCGGAGGAGGGGGAGAACAACGGGAGTCCGCCGCTGCAGCCGCCCTAGCCCTAGTCGCCGTCGCGCGCTCCTCGAGCTCTCCTCGCCTCTCTCGCTCGATGCTGGGAGGAGACCGGTGATCCGCTTTCGGGGTTAATTGAAGCTCTTCGAGCGGCAATTTCGAGGAGAAGCGGAGCACACGATTGACGGAGATGCCGAGTACTCTCGTGACTCGTGTATTCTAAAAAACCAAACACTCACAAAAACCAAACACTCACGGGACCCCCAACCTGTGGGACACGAATGTCAGCGAGGGGGAGGGATTGGGTGTGGCGTGGGAAATGTCGGTTTGGGACACGCATGTCAGCGAGGGGGAGGGGTTGGTTGTGGCGTGGGAAATGTCGGTTTTTTCGCCGCGTAGCGGGAGGGAAGTTGACGGCTGCGCCCAGTTTCCACTTTCCAGTCGATGAAAAAGAGCTGATTATATAAATGGCATGGCAACTTTTTTTTTTTAATTTGAGACAACCGTCCTATAAATTTAGTCCTTTTCTTTGAACCCAACCAGTAACTATGAGCCAAAGAGTAAGGGCCTGTTTGGCAGAGCTCCACCAACTTCAGATCCACCAAAAACAGCTCCACTCCACGAATTTTTACCCAAACGCTCCAGCTCCACGAAATCTAGATCCACCAAAATACTGAATCTAGCTCGAGATTCATGAAATCCATGGAGCACCTCAAGGGGTGCTCCACGAAACCTTGTTTCGTACCTACTCGTGGAGTTGGGTGGTAATTACCCACATTTTGCCACTGGTTACACACCTCATCCTATACCACCATAAAACCCATGGGCAAAACAGGACATTCCCACCAAAAACTCAGTTTCATGGATCTGGAGCTGCTGTGCAAGCCAAACAGTTTTGTCTAGCTCCATGGTGGGATCCCAGATTCACAGTGGAGCTGTTTTTGGTGGATCTGCTGCTCCAGATTCATTTTTTCAGTGGTGAAGCTCTGCCAAACAGGCCCTAAATCTGAAACTGGGTCTGTTTGGATCCATCCAGATTTTAAGAATCTGGCTTTTGAAAACTGGGTGGGATCCAAACAGACCAGTTTTTGGGGCAGTTTTTAAAATCTACCTACCTAGATTCTTAAAAACCAAGAAGCTATTGATACCCAGCTTTTGCCAGTTTTTTTTGCACAAATACCCATTTACCCTCATTAAAGACCACGCGCAGACGCTTCCAATCATAAATGTAAGGGTATAATAGTCTATTAGCACCAATCATAAATGAAACCAGCTTTTAAAAACTAGAAGTAATAGCTGGTTTTTAAGAATCTGAAACTGATCCAAACAAGGCCTAACTAACTACTGAGCTTCCTTAGCTCGACTGAACGCCCAGCTAGCCTCATATTTTAATTAGTTTTTTTGCCTAATTAATACTAATTATATTTAATTAGTGCTTGAGCTCCTGTAGCACGGTCTGTCGTGGCTGCCAAGTTCAAAATAATTATTCATAGGTTAAATTTGAAAAAAAAACTACAGTACCATCTACCATCTGTGTAAACAGTCTGGGACTTTGGGTAACAGTTCCCATGTAACGTGAGTGCTATCTAGAATAGCGGTTGAACAACCACCACGCGTGCTTGTCATGAATTTCCCATCGGACGAAGGACAATTGCCTACATTGTCCGGTACTGTCGTTTTTTAGCATTGGATTGGTACTTCCAAAATACAAATGTTATAGATATATCTTTACTATTTAAAAGAGAAAATTAGTGGTGGTGGTTTATCTACACCTCCCAACTTTCCCTTACATCTTCATAAAAAAATCTCTAACAAAAATAAAAAATAATATACTAAAAAACTAATTTCACCATCCTACAAAAAAAATAGCTCTACCGGATGCTCAGTAGAGCCAAAAGCGTGGAGGCACGATGCGGCCGAACGCGGAGACGAAATTGATAGCATGGGCCATGTAGTCTAATCCTGACAATATCAACTTGATATGCTAGGATAATATGATTTTTTATTCGTAGCAAAATACGGACATTCAACCATATTGTACATGTTCCAGGTCAAGGTTTGCAAATTATAAATTTGCTCTTGTTCATATGATGTTCCAAAGCTGAGTCTTGCACATATGAATTTCTCACCTGTGCAGAAGGATGAAGTTTCATGAGTTGTACATATATATATATATATATATATATATATATATATATATATATATATATATATATATATATATATATATATATATAGGACGCTGAAATGGGACACCTAGGTGCCCAGACACCTAGGCTCCCTGCCGTTAGATTGCTTTTAGATACGTGCTAGAGCAATGGTATGTATGGTATGTAATATATTAGGCATGCTAAATCAATCATGGAAGGAAAGTCTTAATCATGCATGGAAAGTCTCAATCACACTAGCACGCATCTAAAAGCAATCCAAAGGTAAGGAGACTAGGTGTCCAGGCACCTAGGTGCCCCTGTTATTTATACTATATATATACACACACACACACACTACTACTACTTAAAAGATGAAGTTGGTGGTGGTTCATCTATCCCTCCAAACTCTCTTACATCTTTTTAAAAAGCTCTAACAAAAACAGAAAAACAAATTTCACCATCCTATAAAAAACCCGCTCTACTGAGTGTGCAATAGAGCTAAGGGCGTGGAGGCACGACGTGATTGAGCACAGAGACGGAGCTGATGGCGTGGGCCGGACAGATTAATCCCGACAATCTCAACTTGACGTGTTGAGATAATATAATTTTTTATCCATAACAAAATACGGGCATTCAGCCATATTTGTATATATTCCAGTTCAGGGTTTGCAAATTTTAAATTTGTTCTTATTCATATGAAGTTCCAGAGCTGAGTCTTGCACGTGTGAAATTCTCACCTGTGCAGAAGGATGAAATTTCGTGAGTTGTACAGAGATATATACATTTATAACTTTATTTTTTTCTCACGTGTTGTCAGGTTTAATATTGTATTTGCTGAAGGCTCAGGTGTGCACATGTTTCAAGCCAGTTTTGCCAGCTATGAGCTGTGTGGATGTATCTGATCGTTGTTTCCATATTTCAGGATAAGTATACATGCCCATTAGGATGTTAGTAGTACACATATACAGTTCGTCGCAGATCAAGCATTTCCAGAATCATATACTAACTCTCCCACGTCGCCACGGTACCGACTTTGCAAAAAAGTTCTTTTTTTTCTGTAATTACAAATAAGTCCTTATTTTTAATATTTCTTACACATGTCCTTGCTTTTCTAAAAAAAACTCTCCGTCTAATCGCGCTTGCGTCGGCCGTCCGATCGCGTTACTTTCGTTGCGCCACGTGTGTTCTTGTGAATCTTTGTGTTCCTTTCGTCGTGGCGCACCGTGAGAACCTTTTTCGCAGCTTCTTCACGTCGCTTTCGTCATAGCGCCCCACAAGTACCTTTTCTGCAACTGTGCCCGCGTCGTCCGCTCTACTGCCCTCTCTTGCCATCCCCTACCTCCTCCTCCACTCTCGCCCTTGCTTCCTATCCTATCGTAGCTACCGCCACCGCTCCCTCCTCCCCACCTTCCATGCTGGCCGCCCCGTCCTCTCTTTTGCCCGCATCATACTCGTCGCCCCTTCCTCCCTTTACTTGCGCCGCCCTCCGCCTCTTTGGCCATGCCGGCCCCATCGCCGTACATCTCCTCCTCTCCCTCTTTTTCTCTCATAGGTCGCGCTTGCTTCCTTCTTTGTCGTAGTTGCCATTGTCATTCCCTCCTCCCTACCTTCCACACTGCCGCCTGATTGGGTTCTTACTTTTTTGGTTGGGTTATTGATTTGTATTCTTAGCCCGTTTGTTCAGTCATCGATCCCTCTCCGTCCTCGAATCGATTTAACCTGCTTTCGGTTTTTACGCTATTCTTTCGGTGAAAGATTCCCCTTTTTTACGATTTGGGTTCTTGCTTTTTTGGTTGTGTTCTTGATTTTTTTTGTTGTGTTCTTTATTTGTGTTCTTGGTCCATTTGTTTAGTCGTGGATTCCTCTCTGTCCGCGATTCCATTTTTACCTGTTTTCAACCACGACGCTGACCACGGGGCCTCATGGGTTCCTCTCCGTGTGCGATTCTATTTCTCCTATTTTTGTATGGGTGCCGACCATAGCTCCGCTCACGCAGCTTCGACGACTGCGCCACAACGGCTCGACGACGGCGCTTCGACCACAACTTTAACGACGGTGCTTTGACCACGGCTTCGACTACGATTTCCAGTTCCACAGCGCCTTTCCTCCTCCTCTCTGTCCCTCTTCTTCTCCACTTCCCTGTGCGGTTAGACCTCGCCCCCACCCTCGACACGCTCCTCACCAGTCCTCGCTCACGGCGCCCCTTCTTGCTCATTCCCACCCAAGCGCCGCCGTCCTTGCCCTGCTCAAGGCGCTATCGCCACCGCCCTCTTCCCATCGGCCTTGCTTTTCCCTTTTCCACTCCTCTACCAACCACTCCCCTCCTCGCTCTCGAAGATTCCTTTCTCCACTTCGCCTCAACGCGGCGCGTTACGAGTGTCGGTTGTTTCAAGCACGTTGCCCGAATATAATTTTTCGATCACGTTAGTTCGACTACATTTGTCAACAACAATGTTGGTCTCAACAACGTTGGTCGATCATAATGTTTCAACCACCTTAGTTGACCATGATGTTTCAACTACGATGTTTGCCTCAACAACATTGTCGACCAAATTGGTTTGAGTACGTTTATCGACCACGTTGTCTCGACCATATTTATCGATCAGTATGTTTCAACTATGATGTTTTCAAGCATGATGTTTCGACCATGCTGTGTCAACCATGCAAATTTGACCACGTGGGTTCAACAACGATATTTTCGATCGCGATATTTCGACCACGATATTTTCAATCGGGATGTTTCAACCACGTTGGCTTGACCATGTTTGTGTCGACCATGATGTTTTGACCACTTTGGTTCGACCACGTTGGTTTGACTAGGTTGTTTCAACCACGTTGTGTCGAACACGATGTTTTCACCACTTCAGTCAATCAGGATATTTCAACCATATTATTTCGACCACGTTGTGTCAACCGTGATATTTTCGGCCAGCATATTTCGACCACATCGATCGACCATGTTCATTCGACCACGATGGTTCGAGCACGATATTTTGGACCACGATGTTTCGACCATATTTGCTCGATCTGATTGGTTCAACCAGTTGTTTCGACGATGATATTTTTGACCACATTGTTTCGATCAGGATATTTTTTACCACATTGTTTTGATCACTTTAGTTCGCCCATGTTGGTTCAACCAGGTTGTTTTGACCACATTGTTTCAACCACATTGGCCGACCACGCTGGTTCGACCACTTTGGTTCGACTACGTTGACTCGACCACGATATTTTCGACTATGTTCATTCGACTAGGTGGTTTCGACCAGGATGTTTCCACCACTCCGGTTGACCACGATGCTTCAACCATGTCATTTCAACCACATTGGTCGACCACGTGCTTTCGACGACGTTGTTGACCAAATTGGTTCGAGTATGTTTATTGACCACGTTGTCTCAACCATATTTATCGATCAGCATGTTTCGACTACGATGCTATAGACCAGGATGTTTCGACCACTTTCAGTCGACCACGCTGTGTCAGCCACGCAGATTTGACCACGTTGGTTCAACCACGATATTTTTTATCACGATGTTTCGACCATATTGGGCCGACCATGTTGTTTCGACCACACTGATCGGTCACGTTGGGTCAACCACGATATTTTGACCAGCATGTTTCGACCACATCGATCGACTACGTTCATTCGACCTTGATGGTTCAAGTATGATATTTTAGACCATGATGTTTCGACCACGTTCGTTTGATCAAGTTGGTTCGAGCATGTTGTTTTGATGATGATATTTTCAACCATGTTAATTTGACTATGATATTTTCGACCATATTGTTTCAATCATTTTGGTTCGACCACGATATTTTTGACCACGTTCGTTCAACCAAGCTGTTTCGACGACTTTGGTTCGACCACGTTGGTTCGACCATGATATTTTCAACACGTTCATTTGACCAGGATGTTTCCACCACTCTGGTCGACCACATTGCTTCAACCATGTTGTTTTGATCACTTCGATCGACCACGTTCGTTTGACCATGTTTGTTGTGGCTACAGACCAAACAGAGAGAGATGGTAGTGGAGAGTGATGAAGATAAGTGTAATGGCCAGGGTCCTTCCCATGGCTTACTCATATATATATATACACACACATGAGGAGTGCTTTTACAGATATACCCTTACATCTGGTTATCCCCTCTGGGGCAGTTATGTCATTACACATGGCCTATTCTGGGCCTTATTATCTCCTACCAGGCCTGCTGGGTTTAGGTGGGGGCCACCCCTACGACAGGAGCCTCTCATGGTGAAGGGCTTCACAGGGCCGAAGCCATGTCGCCGAGTCCTTTGGCCCCCTCCGTCCCCTGCGGCCTGTGAATTCCTCCAAACTTGTGGTTGGGGAGCCTGAAGTCTGGGATGGTGTTAGTGGAGGCGGACGCCTGAGTCGAAGCAGGCGCGCGCGCTCCGTCCCCTGTCCTTCGAACTGGTGGCAGCGAAGCTGGCGCCTAAATCGAAGTAGACGCGCGCGCTCCGTCCCCTACCCTTCGAACGGGTGGCAGCGGAGCTGGCGCCCAAGTCGAATTGGACGCGCGCGCTCCGTCCACTACCCTTCGAACGGGTGGCAGCGAAGCTGGCGCCTAGTCGAAGTAGACGCGCGCGCTCCGTCCCCTACCCTTCGAACGGGTGGCAGTGGAGCTGGCGCCCAAGTCGAATTGGACGCGCGCGCTCCGTCCCCTACCCTTCGAACGGGTGGCAGCGAAGCTGGCGCCCAAGTCGAAGTAGACGCGCGCGCTCCGTCCCCTACCCTTCGAACGGGTGGCAGCGAAGCTGGCGCCTAAATCGAAGTAGACGCGCGCGCTCCGTCCCCTACCCTTCGAACGGGTGGCAGCGGAGCTGGCGCCTAGTCGAAGTAGACGCGCGCGCTCCGTCCCCTACCCTTCGAACGGGTGGCAGCGGAGCTGGCGCCTAGTCGAAGTAGACGCGCGCGCTCCGTCCCCTACCCTTCGAACGGGTGGCAGCGAAGGTGGCGCCTAACTCGAAGTAGACGCGCGCGCTCCGTCCCCTACCCTTCGAACGGGTGGCAGCGGAGCTGGCGCCTAGTCGAAGTAGACGCGCGCGCTCCGTCCCCTACCCTTCGAACGGGTGGCAGCGCAGCTGGCGCCTAACTCGAAGTAGACGCGCGCGCTCCGTCCCCTACCCTTCGAACGGGTGGCAGCGGAGCTGGCGCCTAGTCGAAGTAGACGCGCGCGCTCCGTCCCCTACCCTTCGAACGGGTGCCAGCGGAGCTGGCGCCTAGTCGAAGTAGACGTGCGTGCTCCGTCCCCTACCCTTCGAACGGGTGGCAGCGGAGCTGGCGCCTAGTCGAAGTAGACGCGCGCGCTCCGTCCCCTACCCTTCGAACGGGTGGCAGCGCAGCTGGCGCCTAACTCGAAGTAGACGCGCGCGCTCCGTCCCCTACCCTTCGAACGGGTGGTAGCGAAGCTAGCGCCCAAGTCGAAGTAGACGCGTGCGCTCCGTCCCCTACCCTTCGAACGGGTGGCAGCGGAGCTGGCGCCTAAATTGAAGTAGACGCGCGCGCTCCGTCCCCTACCCTTCGAACGGGTGGCAGCGGAGCTGGCGCCTAGTCGAAGTAGACGCGCGCGCTCCGTCCCCGGTATGGTTGCGCTCCGGGGCTGTTGTGACCTTGCAATCTGGTAGTGCGCTTTTAATGGCGGCTGGAATCACGCCGACGCCTGGCCTGGCAGAGGGCAGGCTGTCGCGTCGTGCAGCCTGCCATGCTGCAGGTGGGGCAGGTGGCGGCTCACGACTGGTGTGTCGTGGGATGTGAGCGGTTGCGTGACCGCGGCCGTTCGCCTCGTTCCCCGAGAAGTTGGACGCGTGTTGGAGATGTGGAGGCGTTGTGCGCTGCTTGGCCACCTACCCGGCACGGCCCTCTAGGTCCCGGCGGTTCTTCTTTCCAAATCTTGGACAGCCGAATCGCTGGGAATTTGATCCGTCTGTGCGCTGAGCCACAGAACAGGCGAGCGGCCTTTATAAGGTGCTAGTGTTGGGGTGGAGGCACCCTTTCTTACTTGGCCTTTTGATCTGCCGCTTCGCTTCCGCCCGTGCTAATTGTCACGCCAGTTGCTACTTTGCCTGCTTCTTCTTCCCCTGTCACGAAGAGCGATGGCTAGCCATGACGACGCCACCTACCATCCCCGCAGCGGTTCCTTGCCTAGCCAGGGCGAGGTGACCCATCCTTCCAAGGAGTACAAACTGGTTCCGCGGGGGAGCTCGCGCGCCAACAAGTGGTGGAACGCCATGGAGCACTCGGGAGGCTCCTGCTCCCGTGTGCTGGGGAAGAGCCGTATGACTGAAGGGACGCTGCAGCGACTCGTGGATGAGGGGAAGATCGTGGATCGCAATGGGGCTCGCCTACCCCGCCGGGACGAGACGGAGCCGAAGCCCGGGGCCATGGAGGCGATTGTCTTCGTCGCGTTCTTCGATGCCGGCCTTCGAATGCCCTCCACGTTGTTCGTGGGCGAAGTCCTGCGGGCCTACCAGTTGGAGCTAGCCCAGTTGACGCCCCACGCGATACTCCGCCTAGCTGTCTTCACATGGGCGATGCGGACAGAGGGGTGGCGTCCCAGCGCGAGCTTATTCGCCGCCCTGCACGACGCACACTGTCGACCCAGGAAGGTTGACGGGGCGGTGTCCAACTTCGGCGGTGTGGACTTCGTGCTCCGGGCGTCATGTGCGACGTTGTTCCCCGTGCCAGCGTCGTCAGGGCAATGGGCGTCCGGCTGGACGTGGTGGTGGTTCTATTACACCGTGACGGACAAGAGCAGAATGCAGTGCCGAGGTGGGCCGATCTCGTTTAACAGTACGCCGAGTCTGAAGGCGGAGATCGACGACACGCAAAAGCTACAGAGCCTTGTCGGTGTCGCCCGTCGAATGAGCGTGCGCGACCTAGCCGAGGAGTTCACGATGTATGGGGCGGCGCCACTCTCCTCCCGGGGGAAGTATGTTGGACAGAATGGCCCCCGCGAGGACGGGTTCGACCCATCCATATCCCGCCTGCTGTCGCCCGCCGCCCCTTGTAAGTCGCCCAGCACGCTTTACGCGCGCCCTTGTATCTGTTTGGCTTCCGCCTGACTGATGTGATCTCCTGCGCAGTGGCTCGGCTAGAAGATGCGGAGCGCGCGGTTGCGGCACTCCTCGGCCCGTACACGCTTAAGGAGCACCGGGCTCGCGAGGCCGCAGTCAAGGCGGCTAAGCAGGGGCGGATAAACCGCACCTGCGAGGCTGTGGGCATTACCGTGCCCGAGCGTGCGGTGCCGGAAGAGCTTCCCTCCGGGACTCCGGGCGCTCAGGGCGGTGATAGCCCTGCGGGGGTGGTATCTTCGCGACGCCGGGCCTGTTCCCCGGCTGCCGTATGCGACCCGACAGCCCCCCCGGCGGTTAGCCCAGTTGAAACGGGGCGTGCGACCGGCGGTGGGCCTGGCCATACTGCCTCGGAGGGGCGCAGCGCCGCGGATTCCCCGGCACCTTCTGCCGACGCCCACGAGCCCGTGCTCGGGCTCGCGGCCATCGTTGAGTTGGAACTTGTCAACCCGGGGGGTGGCGTAGTTCCTGGCGAGCAAACCGCAGTGGAAGGTGCGTTATCAACCACAGCGCCCGACGAGGGCGTGCCCCCTACAGAGGAAACCGTGGGGGCGGCGGTAACCGGAGCTGGTCCTGCCATGGAAGAATCGCCTGTGCCACCGCAGGCGAAGCGCGCTCGGACTCAGTCCCCGCCGCCAACGAGGGGTCGATACGCTGTTGCGGGGCCTTGCCGCGGGATTACGGTGTCTGGCGTGGCCGAGAAGACCGTCGCCCCGACTGTTGAGGCGCCCGCCTCCCCCTGGGTGGTCGAACCGGCGCCACCTCCTACCGCGACGAGGGGCGCAGGAGGTAGGCGTGAGTCCCTTTCTTCACTTGACTTCGTGAGACTTTCTCCGATCTGCTCGCTCATTCTGCCAACATCAGACGAGACGAAGTCTCCCGGACGTGGCGAAGGATCGAGCAGCGGAGGTATGCGCGAAGTCGGAAGCCTTGTGCAGGGTGCCCCGCAGGTGTCCGCCGTTGTTGACGTGGCCGTGGCCTCGGTAAATCCTGGTGCGCTTGGACCGGGGCTTGCTCGCTCGGACTTCTTCCCTCGCCCGGAGATATTTTGCGACCTTACCGCAGCCGCAGAGCGTGCCGACAACGGCCTCAACCGGGAGATGTTGTCGTCATGCGAGGGGGAACTCCTAGCGCTCGCACTACAGGCCTCCGAGATGAGGGTAAACATGTGCACTTCAGCTTTGTAAGGTACTACTGGACGCCTGCTGATTTTGTTGTGTTTGCCAGACACTTGCCCTCAGTCGGTCCTTGGACGAGGCCCGCGTTCGGGAGCGGAGGGCTCTGAAAGCCAGCCTTCGTGAAGCAAACACTGCTTTCACCGCGAAGGATGAGGAATGTCACGCGCTGGAGGGCGCCATGGCGGCCGCACAACTCGAGGCCACGGAAGCTCGGCGCGCCGCGGCTGAGGAGCGCGCCGCCTTTGTGCAGCAGATCACCGCCCTAGAAGGGGAGAACGCCCAGCTGGCGGAGTCTGTTGCCGAGAACCGTCGCGTCTTGGAAAATGCGTCCATGTCGGCATGGCGGGCCATGGAGTCTCTGAACCAGGCCCTCCGAGATCTGTGCGTCCATGTGCCGGACACTACGCACAGGCCGGAAGCCCTGTCGAAGACGCTCGGGCTGATCGAGGAGGGGGCCGGCGTTGCTCTTCGTGGCGCCAGAACCTTTGGCGAGCACTGCAGCTATGTTGGTGCGTGCTTCGCCCTCGCCCTGCTTCACACTCGTGGGTGTAGGCATACCCATGAGCTAGCGAATCCTCAACTGGATCCTCCCGGCCGGGCAGAGGTTATGTCGGACGCCATCCGCTCCATCGGGGCTAGCATGCAGAACTTCCATCAACGGATCTGGGGCCGCTTCGGGGAAGATGCCGCGAGAGTCGCCGTGCGGCAGACGCTGCATGGGGAGGGGGACCTCCTCCAGTGGCTTGAAGGGGTGCTTCGGCGCCGTGGCGACGACGGCACGGGCCTGCCTGCACCGCGCCAAGGCTGAGCGGTTGGTCGGGTAGGGCAGGGTGATGATGTACTGGTTCTTACGCTTGTAACCGTGTATCCCCTTTGCTTTTATAATGAAACCAAGTAGTACCTTATGCTTGGTGTTACCTGCCGCCGAATGCGGAGGGCAGGTCTGCGCATCACGTTTATACTCCGTGGAGTGGCGCGTGCGGAAGCGAACCTCGACGGTACGACTTCCTTTATAGTCCGGAGACTCGCGCGTGCGGAGGCGGACCTCGACGCTACGTCTTATACTAAAGTCCGCGGACTAGTGCGTGCGGAGCTAGGCTCGACGCTACGTCTTCTTTATAGTCCGGAGACTCGCGCGTGCGGAGCTAGGCTCGACGCTACGTCTTATTTAAAGTCCGTGGACTAGTGCGTGCGGAGCTAGGCTCGACGCTACGTCTTCTTTATAGTCCGGAGACTCGCGCGTGCGGAGATAGGCTCGACGCTACGTCTTATTTAAAGTCCGTGGACTAGTGCGTGCGGAGCTAGGCTCGACGCTACGTCTTCTTTATAGTCCGGAGACTCGCGCGTGCGGAGCTAGGCTCGACGCTACGTCTTATTTAAAGTCCGTGGACTAGTGCGTGCGGAGCTAGGCTCGAGCTACGTCTTCTTTATAGTCCGGAGACTCGCGCGTGCGGAGCTAGGCTCGACGCTACGTCTTATTTAAAGTCCGTGGACTAGTGCGTGCGGAGCTAGGCTCGACGCTACGTCTTCTTTATAGTCCGGAGACTCGCGCGTGCGGAGCTAGGCTCGACGCTACGTCTTATTTAAAGTCCGTGGACTAGTGCGTGCGGAGCTAGGCTCGACGCTGCGTCTTCTTTATACTCCGTAAAGTGCGCGCGAAGGCGTCCCCCCGCTGCGTCTTATTTATACTCCGTAGAGTGCGTGCGGAGCTAGGCTCGACGCTACGTCTTATTTAAAGTCCGTGGACTAGTGCGTGCGGAGCTAGGCTCGACGCTACGTCTTCTTTATAGTCCGCAGACTCTCGCGTGCGGAGGCGGACCTCGACGCTACGCCTTATTTAAAGTCCGTGGACTAGTGCGTGCGGAGCTAGGCTCGACGCTACGTCTTCTTTATAGTCCGCAGACTCTCGCGTGCGGAGGCGGACCTCGACGCTACGTCTTATTTAAAGTCCGTGGACTGGTGCGTGCGGAGCTAGGCTCGACGCTACGTCTTCTTTATAGTCCGCAGACTCTCGCGTACGGAGGCGGACCTCGACGCTACGTCTTATTTAAAGTCCGTGGACTGGTGCGTGCGGAGCTAGGCTCGACGCTACGTCTTCTTTATAGTCCGCAGACTCTCGCGTGCGGAGCTAGGCTCGACGCTACGTCTTATTTAAAGTCCGTGGACTCTGTTCTGCTCAGCGCGGACAGGGGATGCTCTGGGAACAGCAACCTTTATTGAACTCCCGTTTGCGCGGGCGAGCATCGCATAACAAAGGGCTGGTGGCTCTACGCCTGCCGTCCTGCTTCTAGACGTAGTACCGCCGCAACCTGTCCGCGTTCCATGTGTGCCGGAAGGCTTGTCCTTCGAGCGTGGCGAGGCGGTACGCCCCCTTCGGCAATGCCTCCGTCACGATGTACGGGCCTTGTCACTTGGACTCCAGCTTGCCAACGGTCTCCACCTGGAGCGCCACTCTGAGGACGAGATCCCCAGGCTTGAACCCCCGCGGACATATAGAGCGGTTCCGAGTACGCATTATCTGCCGCGCGTACTTCTCGACATGGTGGGCTGCGTCCGCCCGTATCCCGTCAAGGAGGTCCAAGGACACACGGCGCTCCTCTTCGGGTGCTTGGACGAGGACCCTCCGCGAGCCGGCCTTGATTTCCTCGGGCGTCACCGCTTCGTCACCGAAAAGGAGCTTAAACGGCGTGAATCCCGTCGGGCGCGTTACCGTTGTGCGAAGCGACCATAGAACGCTGTGAAGCTCGCTTGGCCACTTGCCCTTCGGCAATCCAACCAGGCGCTTTTTGATGGCGGCAGAAATGACGCCATTCGCCCGTTCGACCGCCCCGTTGGACTGGGGATGCCCTACCGAGGCGAATCGGAGGGTGATGCCCATGCTGTCACAATAATCTTTGAAGAGGGTGGCGTCGAACTGCAGGCCATTGTCGACCGTGAGCTCCCGGGGCACACCGAAGCGACATATGATATTTTACCATAGGAAGCGCTGTATGGCCGCAGAAGTTACTTTGGCCAGAGCGATCGCTTCTGGCCATCGGGAGAAATATTCCAGCGCGACTACCACGAACCAGAGGTCCCCTAGAGCTCGGGCAAGTGGCCCTACTATATCGAGACCCCAGCGCGCCAGTGGCCACACAGGGGGAATGGGGTTGAGGCTTGTAGGGGGCCTGCGGATGATGCGCGCCATCCACTGGCACCCTTGGCACCGCCGGACGAGGTCCTGGGCGTCAGTGATGGCAGTCGGCCAGTAGAAGCCTTGTCTGAACGCTTTGCCGACTAACGACCTCGGCGCCAGGTGGGATCCGCATACGCCCGCATGGATTTCCGCCAAGAGCTCCTTGCCCTCCTCCGTCGAGAGGCAGCGCAGGAGCGGCGCGCAAATCCCTCTCTTGTAGAGTGTCCCTTCGAACACCTGGAAGGACCGTGCGCGGTGCTGCAATCGTCGCAGCTCAGCAGGGTCCTCCGGCTCGACGAGGCCTTGTAAGAAATTGAATATGGGCTCTCGCCAATCTCCTAGCCGATCAATGCGGTGGACGAGTGCCGCGTCCCGGTTGTCCTGCGCGATAGCCGCCTTTGTTAACATCTCGTAGAACGCCCCCTCGGGGGGGGGGCAGTTGCTGGCTGGCCGCTTTACCGAGGGCGTCGGCTTGCTCATTCTCCGCACGGGGGATGGCGTTGACGGTGACACCCAAAAAGTGCCTTTCCCTCGCCCTCACCACCGCGAGGTACTTGGCCAACTCAGGGTCCTTGGCTTGATATGACTTGTCCACATGGCCAGCCACCAAACGCGAGTCGGTGCGGACCAACACCCGTCTCGCGCCGACTGCCTTGAGCTTCGCCAAGCCAAAGAGCAGTGCCTCGTATTCAGCCGTGTTGTTGGTGGCGGGGAAGGCAAGGCGTGCCGAGTACAGCAAACGCTGTCCTTCGGGCGTGACGATCACAGCCCCTACGCCCGCGCCGGCGACGCTGTAAGCTCCGTCGATTGTAAGCGTCCAAACGGGATCATCGTGCGTCTGGACGGGTTGGGCCGGTGGGGTCCATTCGGCGAGAAAATCCGCCAAGACTTGGGATTTAATTGCCTTTCGCGAAGCATACGTCAAGGAGAAGGGAGCGAGCTCGGCAGCCCATTTGCCGATGCGCCCTGTGGACTCCTTGTTGTGTAGCATCTCTGCCAGGGGGAATGAGGAAGGTACTGTGATCGGGTGGGCCAAAAAATAATACCGAAGCTTCCTGGAGGCCATGACAAGCGCGTAGGCGAGCTTCTCAAGCTCCGTGTATCTTGTCTTGGCACCTTGGAGGGCTTCGGAGACAAAATAGACGGGCCGCTGCGTGGCGCCTTCCTCTAAGACGAGGACGGCGCTGACCGCGGTGGCTGACGCGGCTAGATAGAGCAGGAGGGGAGCCTCTGGTGCTGGGGCGACCAGAGTAGGGAGGCTTGCCAGGTGCTGCTTGAGCTCGTTGAAGGCCTTCGCGCAGTCTCCGTCCCAACGAAATCCATCGCACCCGCGGAGTGTCTTGAAAAACGGCAGGCCCCGCTCCGCCGCCCTGGATAGGAAGCGGCTTAATGCCGCCATGCGGCCTGCCAGCCTCTGGACCTCCCTCGTTGTCTTGGGTGGCTCCATACCCAGGATGGCGCCTACTTTATCGGGGTTCGCCTGGATGCCCCGCCCAGACACGAGGAAACCTAGGAGTTTGCCCGCCTGCACCCCGAAGACACATTTGTCAGGGTTGAGCTTGATGCCCACTTTCCGGAGGTTGTCGAAGGTCTCCTGGAGGTCCCGGCCGTGCAGAACAAGCTGCCGAGTTTTGACCACCACGTCATCGACATAGGCTTCGACGTTCCTCCCGAGCTGGGCGGCCAGGGCAATGGCGACGAGGCGGGTGAAGGTAGCGCCTGCGTTCTTCAAACCGAAGGGCATTCTGACGAAGCAGAACGTCCCAAGTGGTGTGATGAAACTGGTCTTCTCCTCGTCGTCTTCGGCCATGTATACCTGGTGGTAGCCGGAATAGGCGTCCAGGAAACTCATGAGTTCGCACCCAGCAGTGGCGTCGACCAGCTGATCGATGCGCGGCAAGGGGTAATTGTCCTTCGGGCACGCCTTGTTGAGTGCCGTGAAGTCGATGCACATGCGCCAGGCCCCGCTGGCCTTTTTGACTAGCACCGAGTTAGCGAGCCACTCTAGATGGTAGACCTCGCGGATGACCCCGGCGCGAAGAAGCTTTGCCACCTCTGCTTTGGCCGCCTGCTGCCGATCCATCGACATACGCCGAAGCCTTTGCTTGACCGGCTTGGCGTCGGGGCGGACTGTCAAGCGATGCTCGATTACTGCTCGGTCTACGCCCTTGATGTCCTCCGGGGACCATGCGAAGATGTCGACGTTGTTCTGAAGCACTTGGAGCAGATCCCGTTCGACCCCCGGTGGGAGCCCCTCGCCAATGGACACAAACTGCCCCTCCGCCTGGAGCGGCACCTTCTTGACTCCGCCTTCGGGCCGAGGCTTGGGCGTCCACCCGGGGGCGGAGGGGCCATCACCGAGCGCGCCGGAAATGGCATGCACCGGGCGATGCGGAACGCGGCTGCCGCCTTCGGCACGTCTGGCCAGGTCCTGGTCGCCGAAGATGGTGATAACACCCTCCGGGCCCGGGAGCTTCACACACAAAAACGCGTGGTGCGGGATTGCCTCGAAAGAGTTGATGGCGGGTCGCCCCAGTATGGCGTTGTAGGGGTGCGGGATATCTACGACATCGAAGGTGACATGCTCGGTCCGGATGTTACCTTTGTTGCCCTCCTGACGGAAAGTGACAGGAAGGGACACATGCCCCAAGGCCTACAGCAGTTGACCCCCGAAGCCTTGAAGTGGAGCTCCTGGCTGCTCTAGACGACTTCGGGGGATCGCCATGCGGTCGAGGTCCTCGGCGAACAAGATATTCGCGGAGCTTCCCCCGTCGACAAGGACGCGCCTGACGTCACAGCGTGCTATGTGGGCCTGGATGACTAGAGGGTCTTGGTGAGGGTACTCCACGCCCTGGCGTCGTTCAAGTCGAAGGTGATGTTGCGGGGCGGCATCCACAGTTGCGGCTACTCCCCAGGGGCTTTGGAAGAGGAGCCTCCGGTGATGACGCTGACGGTGCGATGCTGCGCACCCTCCATTGCGGTGGCTCGCATGGGGCTATCCCTTGGGTGCCCCACGTGGGCTCCGGCGGGGGGCCGAGGAGGCGGAGCCCGAGATCCGGCCGCCACCCTCCGCAGTTCCATCACCGCGGTGCATGCCCTTGTGTAATGGTCGCCGTAGCCGTGTACGTGTACCTCGCACCACTTGCTATAGTGCAGGAGCTCTTGCTCTGCGTGGGGTTGGCCGCCATAATCAAATCCGCCTTCCGATCCTCGGTCTCCCCTCCGTGAGGCGGGGTCTGGTCCTTGGCGGGCGCTCTCGGTGTTGAGGACGTGACGGGAAGCCTGCGACCTGCGCTGGCGGCGCTGAGGTTTAGGCCTGCTCCTTGAAGAGCCGTCCTGTACCCCGGCCTTGCTGCCTCGGGGAGGGCCTCCTCGGGGCTCTCGGCTGCGGTCCGACTTCGAGGAGAGACAACCCGCCCCCACTTCGCGTGGGGGGCGCTCCTCATGGGCGAGGCCGAGGACGGTAATGCTGCGTCCTCGCGCGTCCTCCTCCACCCGCGCGTACTCGTCCATTTTGTCGAAGAGCGTGGCGATTGTCTTGATTGGCCTCCGCGCGTTGTACTCGGCCATCGGGCCCGGGCGAAGGCCCTGTATAGCTGCATTAACGACGGTGGTTTCATTAATATCTTCTACCTGGCATCGAATCTGGGCGAAGCGTTTGAAGTAGCCCCGGAGCGTCTCCGAGGGTCTTTGCTTCACAGCGAAGAGTTGGTCCGCATCGATTCGCTCGACACAGTGTCCTTGGAAGTTGCTGTGAAGGCGGTCGCGAAGCTGCTCCCACGCGTAGATGGAGCCCGGCTCTATGGTAAAAAACCAAGAGAGCACCACCCCGTGCAATGCGAGGGGGAGTCCCTTCGCCTTCGTGGTGTCATCTCCGCCCGCGGCCTCCATCGCGGTTTCGTACACGCGCACGAACTCGCGAGGATCCGCGTCGCCTCTGTACGGGCCGATGATGCTAGGGAACTTGAAGCCTTCGGGCCATGCCGCCTGCTGCAGCCCCGCCGAAAGCGGGGATTCTGGATCTACGCACCCCGGCGGGACGCGGCTAGACGTGGGGGCTTCGCGGCTGTCCGCCTTCTCTGGCGTGGACTCGGGCACGATTACTGTCGCAACCTGCTGGCTCCGAGCCTCTTGTATATCTCGAACGGCTACGCGAAGATCCCCTAGTTCTCGCTGGACCGCGTTGAAGGCTGCTAGTAGGACACTTTCCCCCGCTGGTGTCGTTGAGACCGCCGGAACGCCCAGCGGACGGGTCGGTGCAGGGATCATCGCCTCACGATCTCCAGATCCGCCGGATGGTTCGTTGCGGCTACCCCCGGCCGTCTGATCCGCTCTACCGGCGAGGGTGGCGGGGACTGTCGTTGCAGTGCCAGCGACGGGGTTGGATGTCGTCGTAGCGGCGCTGGCGGGGTCGGTCGTTGCCGCGCGAGCGTCGAGGCCCGCGACCACGGCGCGTACGCCGCCGCCAACTCCTTCGGCGGCCGATGCCGAAGCCCTGGTGTTCACGCGCTGCTCTGACCCAGCCGTCTTCTTTTCCTTCGCCGCCGCTGGTGAAGCTTTTTTCGGTGCCATCTTTTTTCTTCGGTCTTCGGGCTTGTCTTCGTCCTCCCCACGGACGGCGCCAACTGTTGTGGCTACAGACCAAACAGAGAGAGAGATGGTAGTGGAGAGTGATGAAGATAAGTGTAATGGCCTGGGTCCTTCCCATGGCTTACTCATATATATATATACACATGAGGAGTGCTTTTACAGATATACCCTTACATCTGATTATCCTCTCTGGGGGCAGTTATGTCATTACACATGGCCTATTCTGGGCCTTATTATCTCCTACCAGGCCTGCTGGGTTTAGGTGGGGGCCACCCCTACGACAATGTTGTTTCGAGTGTCACATTTTTTACCACGATGTTTCAACCACGTTCGGTCAATTAGATTGTTATGATCACATTGTTTTGACTAGGATATTTTCGACCACATTCGGTCGAACAGGTTGTTTTGACCATGCTATGTCAACTTGATGTTTCCACCACTTCGGATGACCACGATGTTTCGACCAGAATATTTTGACCACATTGGTCAACCACATGCTTTCAACCATGTTCAGTTGACCATGATGTTTTGACCACTTTGGTTCGATCATGTTTTTTCAAGCACGATATTTTCAACCACGTTGTTCCGACCACTTCGGTCGATCACGTTGGTTCGATCATGATGGTTCTGTGTTTCGGCCACTTGGGTTGACCATGTTGTGCCGGCCAAGATGGTTTCACCACATTGATTCGACCACGCTATTCTTGACCAGAATGTTTCGACCACTTCGGTCGACCATGAGATTTCGACCAGGTTCGTTCGACAACCATGTTTCCACCACGATGGTTTTGTGTTTCGACTACTTCGGTTGACCACGTTGTGTTGATTAGGATGGTTCAACCACGATATTTTTGACCACGTTGCATCGACCACGATATTTTGGACCACATTGTTTTGACCACTTGGCTCGATCACGTTTGTTCGACCACGATGTTTCTACCACGGTGGTTCAAGCACGTTAGGTTGACCATGCTGTTTCGACCACTCAAGTCAACCACGTGCCTACCACGCTGGTTTATCCACATTCGTTCGACCACGTTGGATCGATCAAAGTATTTTCGACCATGATGTTTCGACTACTTTGCCCCGAACACGTTGTTTTGAGCACAACATTTTCGACCATAATGTTTCGACCACTTGGGTTCGATCACGCTGTTTCGACCACGTTATTTTGACCACTTCAGTTTTTTCAGGGAGAACCTCCTTTTACGCCATAAAACCCCACGGTTTTATCGTTATTACGTATGGGCCCTTGTTTTTGCAAAAAAGCCCTTCACTTTTTGGAAATTACGTATAGGTCCTCGATTTTCCAGGAAAAGCCCCCACAAACTGTCGGCTCTTTTGCTTCGGTCCACATGGTAGCTAGCGCGATGTGGTGCCACGCTTCCACTACTAGTTAGACTACTCCAAGACTGAATTGAATACAAGAATGTGCATAACGATCTGAAAGATCCCACTACATCAGGACCCTTTCGACATTGCACAAACGCCATTACTTTACATTCAGCTAGCACTAAAAAGGCTTCTCCTAGTAGAGGTGGTAGAATTAAACAAAGTATTTCCGCTGAAACAGCTCTAAACTAGCCAACTCAGGTTCGATCATATTGACTTTTAGCTTTTACTTTGATTTATAAATAGTAATAATTTATGTTCGATCATATTGACTTTTGGCTTTTACTTTGGTTTATAAATAGTAATAATTTACAGAGAAAACACTCGCGTACGATTTTGACTGATATAAATAAAATCATTACAATGTATTATAGTCAACTAGTAGATCTCACCTTGAAAAGACACTTCGTTTGAAAGCTAAGTACTATAGAAAAAAATATTTACTATAGTAAAATAACTTTTAGAAGTTAATACGAACAGGACCTCAAAAGGTGGCAAACAATGCAAATTACGTGTGCACGAGAATTTGTAGAATCTGACTCACATTGTTTACTTTTGTGGTGGTTCAATGTCTTCTCCGGCTCCGACGACAGTGATTTAGCGCTGGGTTTCGTCAAGTTAGAGTTTGGGTTCATCATGACTGGCCATAGAGGAAGGCGGTGGTGGAGGCATGGAGGTGGGTGGCATAAGCGGCAAGGCGATGATGGTGTGCCACCGGCTGCCAGGCATGGAGGAGGGCAATAGACAGCGGCGAGCGGTGTATAGACACATTGACATAAGTTAGGATGGTCGGGGTGGAGATAGTGACCACACATCACAATCTGACAGAAGCGGATTTGATCGGACGGCACAAAGTTCAACTAATTTTGATAGAAAAATTATATCAACTGCGATATAGACAATTCTATTTAGGTGCGGAAAGACCAAGACATTTGGGTCGTCCACTAGGTAAGTGCGGAAAGACTGAAGACTTTGGGGTCGTCCACTAGGTAAGTGCGGAATATAATATTTATCTGCTCCGATTTCTCCCGATGTTTTGTCTTCTGGACCTACTTAGTTTACTGCAGTGCAGTGACAAGCACATTATGACAAACGACAAATTCACGGTGCAAGCAACGGAGACAACATTTTTTAAGCACATTATGACAGACGACAAATTCTTTGTGCTTTCCATGATTACATCGTGCTTGCAAAGCTGATTATTAATACTTGATAAGATTAGTTGACTGAACTGAAGACTCGGCTGGGTGTGCAATGTCTATATCCTCTAGGCCTACCTTGCACGCGTGCTTATTGAGGTGACGATAATCATGTTGTTGAATCATCTCTCAGTTCTTACCATCATTATTCATTACTTGACGTATTTCCTATCCACAAGCATAGCATGTTTTGTAAGAAAATCCTAAGCGGTAACCTTTAGCTAAAATCGTTTCAACATAACTTTGATTCAACCTGTAACAAACCAAAATTTTGAAATTTCATGAATTTGATTTTCTCTCCTAATTTGACAACCACATTTGACTTCCCCCTTCCCTTATCCATCATTTCTGCTTTCCCTCTCGCCAGCACATTTCTCCCTTCCTGCCTTCTCCCTTGTGTGCCACTCCAACCGTCTTCACACCCGCGATTGCCGCTGCCACTCCAGCTCACCACCTTAGTGTCCTCGCAATACCGCCGCTTGGCCAACACGACTACTGCGCATTAAAGCGCCGTCTTCACCGCGCCGTCCTCGCCTCGTGTGTCCCGCCTCTGACTGACCCAGCATCACGCCCGAGCCATGCGCCACCGACCCGCACACCTCACACCCATGCCCTGCAAGTCCAGCACCTCACCCTCTCCAATGAGACGAGCTACCATCAGCGCGCGCCAACACCCATGCCCTGCAAAATCAGATTTTTTTCATCCATAGCGTTAGTTATTATAAAAGAGAAGGTTTAATGGGCAAACGGCCACCGGGCACCAAGCACTGCACCTGAGGCAGCAAAGTTGCCAAGCTAGGGCAGGAGCCAGGGGAACTCGGCAGCCTTGTGAGCCCTACCGGCACCGAGCCAAGCCACCTCCTACCATGCGCACGCCCTGCTATAGTCCCTGAAAGCATCTAGGCCCCTAAAAATAATTTTAATAATTAATAATAACAATAATTAATGGGACTAACTTGTTTATTGAGATGATTAAAAGATTTAGTCCCGGAATTTGATAATGTCATGAAAAAATGCATGCAAAAGTGATCAAAAGTTCGCGTGGATCAAGATAAACCTCAAGGCAAAAGCAAATTGTAGTATAAGAACCTCTTTATAGCCTTTTACCAGTCTCGGTATTTGGATAAAAGACTGGGATTGTAAAATAGTGTCGTACTATAAAAAGGGATCATAGCTAGTAGCTTGAAGCTTAACCTGTACCGCTTTGATCAATTTAGTGTTTATGCATGCATTTGAAGTTCATTTAGAACCTTCTTTGTTTTTCTTGTAGAAACTGGTATGGCCGCTTGTCATTGATAGTAGTACCGCAGATCGGTACTAGCAACCTTTACATGCCGGCAGCTAATTTCAAGAGACATTCTTTTGGCATTTCCTGAATCGGTACTACCGCTTGTGTTGCGCGGTAGTACTACAGAGCGGTATGACTGCATGATTGGTAGTATTACTGGAAATCGATAGTACCGAAATTTACATGGCAATAGCTAATTTCCAGATATGTATGTTTTGGAGCATTTTCTCTCCTCTAGAAATTGGTACTACTACAGCTTGGGTGCGGTATGACCGCGCGATCGATACTACCGAACCTTGTGAGGGCAATATTGCCGATATTTGGAGTAACAAGTTTGTGCGCATTTTATAAACCTCAAATAGCTATTGAACAGTGGGTGCAGTAGTACCGCAAATCCCCTTTTTCAGGGAATTTGACCCCAATAGTCATCCTAGTTGAATTTATTGAATACCCTTGAGCTCATTGTGCATTCTCTACTACGCATTTTCTTATATTTCATATTTCGAGATAGTTGAGAGCATTCAAGTGCATTGCATCATAAGTTAATCTTTGTGGCACTTGATAATCTTCAAGCAAGCACTGTGATTCTTTACTCTTGGTGGTTGTCGACATTTAGACGGCTTGAAGAAATTGTACAGTGATCTCTTCAAAAGAAAATTGTGAGGAGGTCCGGCACTATTTGTGAGTGGTGTGGTGCTCTTAGGAGGGCGACTACCCCTGCGGCCCTGGTTCTTCCGCTTGTAGCACTGCTGAAATGTGTGATCATTGCGATCACAAAAGGTGTATTGAAGACCCATAGTAGAGGCTGCTGCCACCGGTACAGATGGAGGCACGGGTGCAGCGAGAGTAGGTGCTGGAGAAGACACCCTAGCAGCCAAAACAGATGCGGGCTGCAGTTGGCCTACGCTGCGAAGATGAGTCTCCTCAGCACGAACAGCGGTAAGAGCCTCTAGCATGAATTGATGTGGCTAACGAGTCAAGAGGTGAGCACGCACAGCGAATGCCTCGTCTAGGGCCTCGGCGCTTTTTCTGGAAACTCGGATGGGCTATCTGCAAAACTGATGACGTGGATAGGGTGGGAAGGCCGGCATTCTTTCGTCCTTAATAGTCAGTTCTATGATTCAATAGGATTGCAATAACCAAAAAGGTAATTTATGAGTCGCATAGAAGTGCATTTACCAACCTGAATCTTGTCACTACTACAGAAAGCCTAATACTAGACGGCCAATCACAGACGGTTTGACAAAACCGTCTGTGATTGACACTAACACAGACGATTTTAATTTGGACACCGTCTGTGTTAGTGGCGTCGGATAAAACGAGTATCACAGATGGTTTTTATTAAAAACCGTTTGTGATAATCTGGAATTATCACAGACGATTTTTTATTAAAAACCGTCTGTGTTGTGTAGACTATCACAGATGGTTGTTGTTAAGAACCGTCTGTGAATGTTCACAGACGGTTTTTAACAAGAACCGTCTGTGATGTCCCTTTGTCTGTCATATTCTGTTCATGATCAGAGGTTAATATATAAGTACACATTGCTTCTAATAACTTAACTACAGAACTACTGAGACAAGAGATCACATATTAAAGGCAAATTTATTAATTTCAATTAGAGGCAAATTTATTACAAAAGTCGCACAGGTAAAGAGTTTCCCAGATTATAATCTTTTGGGCTTCGTACGTTTCTTCTTCGACTTTGGGACTTGGAGGATCAGCCACTGACTTCTCGAACGCCGTTAAGATTGTCCTTGTCCTCAGCACTTCCTCCTCTAGCCTGGGCAAATAATCAGTAGCATAGCCCATAATGTCATAGAGGATAGAATGAAAAAATTCCTCAGAATCTGCCGTTTCTGCTTGATCGGCAAGGCTATCCATCAGTCTCTCCAATGCGTGTAGAGCTTCTTCCGCTTTGCGCACATTGTGGAGAAGAACCAGGGTAAGGGTTGTTTCCCTTTCTTGAGCGGCAGCGAGACGCCTCCGTCGACGGCGGATGATCAGGTCGAGCTGACGGATGCAAGAAAGTCGGGGAAGGAGAGCAGGGCGTGTGCGGAGAAGCTGCTCCAGATGCAAATTGCTGGCCGCCTGTGTAAGGTTCCGACCGAAGAATTCTTGATGAACAGATGAGAGGAAGGAGATGATCACAAGAATAGTAGAAGCCATATTGTACGTATGTAGAAGAGACCTGGATTAGGCGCGCATATTTAACCTTTAGCACAGACGGTTCGTATACCCAAACATTAATGATATAGACGCTTCGTATAACGATCGAGAGACGTTAATTAGACGATCGAAACACGAAGCGTTCTGACATAAAGCTTATGACAGACGGTTTTTATAAAAAACCGTCTGTGATAAGATTTATCACAGACGATTCTACGTCTAGAACCGTCTGTAATAAGCCTACCTATAAATACCCTCTGGCTAGGGTTTTCCCCGTATGCTGCAGTTATATTCTACATCTAAATCCTTGCCGCCGCCGCCTCCCCGAGCCCTCGCCGACCGCCTCCCCGAGCCGTCCGCGTTCGAAGACCGACGCTCGGCTCGCCTCCACGCCCGGCGCCTTCGCTCGCCCGTCGCCTGCGGTCGCCTTCCCGAGCCGTCGCCGGCCGCCTCTCCGAGCCCTCGCCGGCCGCCTCTCTGAGCCCTCGCCAGCCGCCTCTCCGAGCCCTCGCCGGCCGCCTCCCCGAGCCGTCCGCGTTGGAAGACCGACGCTCGGCTCGCCTCCACGCCCGGCGCCTCCGCTCGCCTGTCGCCTGCGGTCGCCTCCCCGACCCTCGCCGGCCGCCTCCCCGACCCCTCGCCGGCCTTTATGTGATGCTATGATTTGCTTTTTAAAAAAATGATAGTAATTGAGTATAAATATGTTGCATGGTGTGGAGCCTTGATAGAACTTTGTTTAGAGACTTTGTAGTTATAATATATGCCACATAGACCTTCAAGGGGCATGAAGCAAGTGACACACTCTAGTGTATCCTGTTCAATGAACCGGATACACTAGTTTGTGTCATTTGCTTCATAGAACTTTGTTTAGAGACCTTGTAGTAATAGTATATGCCACATAGACCTTCAAGGGGCATGAAGCAAATGACACACTCTAGTGTATCCTGTTCAATGAACCGGATACACTAGTTTGTGTCATTTGCTTCATAGAACTTGTTTAGAGACCTTGTAGTAATAGTATATGCCACATAGACCTTCAAGGGGCATGAAGCAAATGACACACTCTAGTGTTCCCGTTCAATGAACCGGATACACTAGTTTGTGTCATTTGCTTCATAGAACTTTGTTTAGAGACCTTGTAGTAATAGTATATGCCACATAGACCTTCAAGGGGCATGAAGCAAGTGACACACTCTAGTGTATCCTGTTCAATGAACCAGATACACTAGTTTGTGTCATTTGCTTCATAAAACTTTGTTTAGAGACCTTGTAGTAATAGTATATGCCACATAGACCTTCAAGGGGCATGAAGCAAGTGACACACTCTAGTGTATCCTGTTCAATGAACCTGATACACTAGTTTGTGTCATTTGCTTCATAGAACTTTGTTTAGAGACCTTGTAGTAATAATATATGCCACATAGACCTTCAAGGGGCATGAAGCAAGTGACACACACTAGTGTATCTGGTTCAATGAACCTGATACACTAATTTGTGTCATTTGCTTCATAGTATTAGCAACTAAAGTTTGTCACCCACGCATTCTTCAACATCATCGCCGGATGCATCCCCTTATATATGTACGCACCAATTCTAAGGTTTGCCAATCTTCCCACATTTATTTCATACTTGTTAGATTATATATGTACGCGCATTGATATTCCTATTGACAGGCTGCGTCCATCTCTACAACTGCATTGAAACAGCCGGACTTTGTAAAAATTCGAGGAGAGTGCGCTTGGTTTTTGTGGTCTAAAGTCATAAGACCAGATGGAGAGTTCCACTGCGCACAATGATTTTTTTATTGCTCTTATCACTCTGTAATTGTGAATTTGTTAATGGATATTTTATTTCATTTCAATTAATTCATTTGCGAAATGGATGCCTTATGTCTGTGAATGAAATGTGATGTGAATTGTATATTATATGTTTGTCAAATGAATTGAGATGTGAATTGTATGTATACATATACTTGTTTATCTGCTTATTTCAGAGGGCATGGCTAGCATTTCCTGAGGCTAGCCAATAAACACAAATAGATTTATGGGTAGAAAAGAACATCACAGACGGTTTTTAGTTACAAACCGTCTGTGATGATATATCACAGACGGTTTGTAACTAAAAACCGTCTGTGATATATCAATATCACAGCCGGTTTTCAGTTAAAAATCGTCTGTGATATTGATATATCACAGACGGTTCGACAACCGTCTGTGATAACCTTCGATTATCACTGACCCATAAATTCAGACGGTTCAGAAAATCGTCTGTGATGACGTTTTTGAACCGTCTGTGATGACCTTTTCTGTAGTAGTGTGTAGTTTTGTTCTATGCGTAACAAATGACTGCAAGAACACAAATTCAGAAAAATTTTAAATCGTTATGCAATTATCATTAATCATTGATAAATAGGGACCACATGGCAACACAAAAGTGTGCACATCAACGAAATGAAAAGTAATTTAAGCTAACTGTTAATTTGCTGCAGAATATATCTTATTACATCAAACTACCTTTTTAGTAAGAAAAGGATAGCACAGACCTGCCATCTGACAGCATGTATTCTCCACATGATGTATTTCTTTCTTCCTCCTGGCCTGAATACCTTAAAACTGTGGAATTCTCTTACATATATTTTGAAGTACCCCTAAATACCATAAAACAACCAGCCTCTTTCAAATTTTCATTTTTATTGTGTACGAAGAAAAACCCCAGTATAATGACCACAAAACCGTGATATGTGCAATGTAGGAAAATGTGTTGATTCTAAACAGATGAAATGCATAGTCTCTAGGTCATAAAAACATTGCACAAAGCACAGAGCCACATGAAATGAACTCTGCTAATTGAAACAGTGCTAGCAATAAGAAAATGGTTTTAACAATGCAAGTACTCAGATAGTACTATTTCATTATCGCCAGCAGAAAGTTACTACAGATGTCGTGGAATGAAGTCTTTCACTTGAATGTTTTGACTGGTAAGGAACTATGATCTAATAGTTACATACTGCAATATGTTGAATCGGATTAAGTTGAAGTTGTTAACGTTTGTTAGACATATAAACGTGCACAGCACGTATATGCCGGACGCGCTACAGCGCTGTCTGACAATGGGCACACGTGAACAGCGGGAGGCCATCCTTTCCTCGACTGATTAGCGCTACTCTTGGAAATGATAACTCAGGAGCACCTTCTTTCTATTCCTATGTGCATGTAATCTCCTATTTTGTTTCCTTTTCAGTTACACACCATATAATCTATATATGCGCCAATCTTGGCTAATGTAAAATTATTGCGTGATTACACAAACATTCTGCTTTCATGGTATCAGGCCATCGCCTACTGCGATTGGCTCGCTTCCACCCCTCCCCTCCCCTCCCCAGGCGCCATGGCCGGTAGCGACGACGAGCGCACCCGCCGCAAGGCTGAAGAGCAAGCCCGGTGTGACGAGGAAGAGCGCGCCCATCGCGAGGCTGCCGCATGCGCCCTTGCCCTCGCCAACACGCGCGCCACTCTCCACGCCCAGGCTGTCACCGTGCATTCCATCAAGACGTTGGTGCCTATCGTTCTTGACGTCGACTCCGCCAATTACAGCAAATGGTCCAACCTCATCCTCAACACCCTCGGCAAGTACGCCCTCGATGACCATGTCCTCTCCGACGACGGTGATTTCGAGGATGAAGAATGCTTGCGACGTGACTTCACCATCAAGTCCTGGCTCTACGGCACGATTTCTTCGAACCTCTACGAGCTCGTCATGAACCGCAAGTCCACCGCCCAGTCCGTAGTTTCAGCCCCATATAAGGCGATTAGAAGGAACATCTGCTGCACATATTTGGTTATCCCATTTCAGATAGGGTTCTAGGAGTGCCACATTCGTGGCTGCGGCAGTACTGACACACCCGGCAAACACGCCTCCAGAGGTTGTGAGGTCTCATCTAGTTGCTTATTTGCTCTTTATATTTTGGTGGGTCTTATTTCCTATGACTCAGGGAGATTGGGTGTACCTTAGCAACATCCACTTCGGTGAGTCTTTAGTCGACGCTGAGCCTGGTGAGGTCCCGTTGTATAGTTGGGGGTTTGTATTGTGCACGACCTGCAATGGTTTGTGCGACAGCTCGCAACATGCTACTGGCAAACTGAACCTTGTCGTCTGCTACACTTTGTTGCAGCTATGGTCGTGAGAGCACTTCCCTATGGGTCGACCATAATTTCAGGTGTAGATGCACCCAAACTAGTTGGAGCCACAGTTGATCTTTGATTAAAATAGGTTCTTGACATTCTGGAGAAGATGTTATCAAGTTTCAAGTGATTTGGAGTCTCAATTTGAGAGTTGGCTTATTTTGTAATTTGAACCCTGTGTTTGGTACGACTTGCTTTTGGTTTGAAAAAAAATCAAAATTTTAGAAAGATTTGTTTTGATTCTTTGTTGGATTAGGTTCACAATATCCTAGGCATGTTGTGTACAAAGTTCTAAGTATTTTAGATCTATGAATTAAAAGTTACATCGATTTATGGTTTTAAAATCGTATGGATTTTCAGTTTTGTTCTGAAAGAAAGGTCAGACCATTTAGACAAGTTTTGGCTCATTTGGCTTGGGGTTTTTTTTTATATTTCATTATAGCTGTCTAGACTCTAATATCTATATCTGGACATAGCTTTTAATCACTATTAAAACAAAGAGTCTTGATTTATTATTGGAAAAAGATTTGAAAATTAATTGTTTTTGTGTAGGCCCGTGTTCACTCTCCTCTAGTCGTGTTTGGTGCTCCTGAGCCAAACTCGGCTAGCACTACTACAAAAGAGGCTATACTGGACAGCTACATCATAGACGGTTCCGTATAAACCGTCTGTGATTAAAATGTCACATACTGTTTATACTGGCCACCGTCTGAGATATTTTCACAAACGGTTATTAACACGAACCGTCTATGATAATTGAGACATCACAGACGGTTCGTATTTAAGAACCGTCTGTGAACTTTCACTGACGGTTCTTAATACTAACCGTCTGTGATAATTTGGACAACACCGCCAACCGTTTGTGAAACTATCACAGACGGTTCTTAATACGAACTGTCTATGGTAAACCTGACAGACCGTTGTCGTATGAACTACAGAAGCTAAACTGAGACGAGAGTCAAATCAAGGCAATTTTATTACAAAAGTGCAAAAAAAGGGATTCCCAGATTTGAATCTTCTGGGCGTCATATGCTTCTTCGTCGACTTCTGGAGTTGGAGGATCAGCCGCTGTGTTCTCGAATGCCGTCAAGATTGTCCTTGCCCTCTCCACTTCCTCCTCAAGCCTGGACAAATCATTAGCATGTTCCATAATCTCAAACAGGATACCATGATAAGCTTCCTCAGAATCGGCCAATTCTGCTTGATCGGCAAGGTTATCCATGTGTGTCTGCACTGCCGCATGATCTTCCTCCGTTTTGCGCAAATTGTAGAGAAGAACGAGGCTGAGGGCGGTTTCCCTATCCTGAGAGGCAACGAGACACCTCCGTCGGCAGTGGATGATGAGGTCCAGGTGACGGATGGAAGCGAGTCGAGGAAGAAGAGCAGGGCGTGAGCGGAGGAGCTGCTCCAGACATAAATTGTTGGCCGCCTGTGTAAGGTTGCGTCCGAACAACTCATGATGGATAGATGAGAGGAAGGAGATCAAAAGAATTTTAGATGTCATTATTTAGAAATGTGGAGATGAAGAAAATGAGGAGAGGACGTACAGTGTGTAGAAGAGCAGAATTAGGGCGCGCATATTTAAGCACTAACACAGACGGTTCATATTCCAAACCGTCTCTGATATTAATATCACAGACGCTTCGTATTCCAAACCGTCTCTGATATTAAAACCACAGACGGTTCGTATTCCAAATCGTCTCTGATCTATCACAGACGGTTGGTATTACAAACGTCTGTGATATTATGGCATCACTGACGGTTTGTGTTAATAACCGTCTGTGATGATTACATGTCACCAATAATTGGCGTATACCCAGGATTTCGATCTCACCCGTCCATTCTCTCCACATCGAATGGCAAGCAGTAGTTCCTCCCACGGTTCGGCCCTTATTAATAACCACATCTACCTTTCCACTGGTACTAGTCACGCGTGAGTTCATCCACTAGCTAGCTTCCTTCATGCATCTCCCCTCCGCTGTGAGCTAGCGCCTCCGTCGCGGCACGGCGGGTGGTTGGACAACACACTCTTGCTGTAAGTGTCGTAAGTGTGTCTTGTTCAAAGTCACCGTCGTGCCATGAAGGGTTCGTTAGCTTGTTATCCTGTAATAGATCTGAATGTGTTGTTGACTTGTTGTGCTTGCCTCTGTATTTGCTTGTTCCTCCACAACGCCGACTACTGCCGTGAGCTAGCGCCTCCGTCGCGGCACGGCGGGCGGCTGGACAACACACTCTTGTCGTAAGTGTCGTAAGTGTGTCTTGTTCAGCCGGACCGTCGTGCCATGAAGGGTTCGTTAGCTGTAATAGATCTGAATATGTTGTTGTGCTTGCCTCTGTATTTGCTTATTTTCAGAGGCCATGGGTAACATTATTTTATTGCTTATTTGTGTACAGAGTGAACTATCACAGACGGTTTGTAGTGTAAACCGTCTGGGAAAGACTATCACAGACGGTTCTATATACGAACCGTCTGTAATACGCACCAATCACAGACGGTTGGTATTGCGAACCGTCTGTGATATTATGGACATCACAGACGGTTAGTGTTAATAACCGTCTGTGATAATGTAGACTATCACAAACGATTATTTATACGAACCATCTGTGATAAGAACCAATCATAGACGGTTATTAATATGAACCGTATGTGATATTGTTGGTATCACAGACGGTGCGTATATAGAACCGTCTGTGGTAATTCATAGACGGTTATTAACATGAACCGTCTATGATATTTTTTTTTCACATACCGTTTGTGGTTGGAACCGTCTGTGATATTCTGCACACTATTAATTACTTCGCGTACTTGCTCGATGTCGACACAGATCTGTCTTCATTGCGCTGCATCGGTGGAGCAAGGCGGCCGGCTTTAGGGAGTTAGGGGTGAAAACATATCACTGTCTTCTTAGTGATCAGATCAGAGGTTAGTACTCAATTACTTAACATTCTTAGTGAGCTGATCTGATCACCGTCTTTTGTTTAATTTAAATCTAGTTAGCTAGCTAGGTTTAGAAAGATAATGTTAGTTTGCTATGTTGTAGCGGTAATGATTATTTTTGACACCCATTTGTTACTTATGTAGCATAGATGGACCGAAACTGGATGTGCATTGAGAACCGTGTGAGTGAAGAATACATTAATGGCGTGTCTGCTTTTAGAAGGGCGGCCGAGCTGGATATGTTGAAGAAGGGGATGAAATATATGTATTGTCCATGAATTGATTGTGATAATCTCAAGATGTTTAGCAACTCAGCGCAGATCGAGGCTCACTTGATTCGAAGGGGTTTTAGAAAAGGGTACAAATGTTGGACCAGTCACGGTGAAGAGAAGAGTACACAAGAAGGTAGTTATGACATAGTCGAGGGAGACAACGATATGCCATATGTGGACTGTTCTTTCGATCATGAGGATAGGTCGCAGGATGACAATCTGGATCAGATGTTACGTGATGCAGAAGGGAACTATAGTGAGAGAGAGTTTGGTAAATTCGAGGGCTTGATGGAGGACTCGGAGAAACCTTTGTTCCCGGGCTGCAAGCCGCAATACACGAGGTTGTCATCAGTTCTAGAACTGCTGAAATTGAAAGCAAGCAATGGTTGGTCCGACAAGAGTTTCACGGCATTGTTAGGTCTCCTAGCGGACATGCTTCCAATGGGAAATGTGTTGCCGAGAACCACCTACCAAGCCAAGAAGATTCTTTGTCCATTAGGAATGGAAGTAGAAAGAATACATGCATGTCCGAATGATTGTATCCTGTACCGTAAAGAGTATGCTAGCTTACATGTTTGTCCGGTGTGCAAAGCATCTCGATACAAGCGTAAAAATGACTCTGATGATGGAAAGGGCATCGAGGTGAAGCAAGGACCTCCTGCTAAGGTGATGTGGTATCTTCCTGTAATCCCCTGTTTGAAGCATTTATTTGCAAACCGCAAGGATACAAGATTAATGCGTTGGCACTGGGAGCAGCGTAAGAAAGACGGAATGATAAGACATGTTGCTGATTCTGCCTAGTGGAGGAACATCAATAGTATGTTTGTAGATTTCGGTGTGGAATCGAGAAATATAAGGTTTGGGTTGAGTATTGTCACATCCCAAAATTTGGCTTTTTGAAAAATTTAAATTCAAATTAATTATTTTAAGGTAATTGGATTTTACTTGGCTTTTATTTGCCTTTCTGGATTTTTCTGGAATTTAAAAACTATTTTTAGAGCTTAAAAAGTAATTCAAAATATGAAAATTAAATATCAACAGTAGTTGGAAATAATTTTATTTAGTCCAAAATATGTCCAGGAGCTTCTGTGAATTTTTCTGGAATTTTTGGAGGTATTTTCATATTTTTCTGAGGCCTAAATAAATTTCTAGCATTTTCTGAAATTAAAAATCATTAAAAATCTCTCCCTTTTCCTCCAGCCGACGCGTGGACGGCCCAGATCCGCCCACGTCGCCGCTCGGCCGATCCGGCCCGCTTTTTCCCCTTCTCCCTCCGCCAAGCGGGCCCGGCCTGTCAGCCTCCCGCGTCTTCCCCCTCATTCTCTCTCTGCCCCTGGGCCCCGGCTGTCAGCCACCCGCGTTCGCATCCCGCCATCCCCTCCTCTTTGGGCGATGCGTGTACAGCCCGCCTCATCTCGGCCGTCCCAGCTTCGCCCACTCTCGGACGCCCGATCCGCCTCTGGGTCGCGTGGCAGCCATCCGCGCCGCCCGCCCGCTCCCTTCTCTCTCTCACTGCACGCGGGGCCCGCCTGTCGGATTCGTCGTCCCCGCGGAGCCGCCCCTTTCCTTTCTTTCCCCCCCCCCCCTCTTTCCTTTCTCGCCGGCCGACCGTACCCGAGCCAAATCCGGCCCTTTCCCTCTGTCTTCTCTCCGGTTTTGGAAGCCCCGGACGCCGCCGCGACCGAATCCCCGATCTTCCGGGCTCCCCTTCCATCGGCGCCCCCTCTTTCCCGTTTCTCCCCTTTCCTTCCTTTTCCCGGCCGACACACCGGCGAGCGATTGCGCGCCCGTGTCCCCTCCTCCGCCCCTATAAAAGCCCCCCTTGGCTCCGCCTTCTCCCGCACCACCTCCTAGCGCCCTCCACTTCTCCCTTTGAGCCCCGAGCGCCGTCGCACCAGAAGCTCCCCGTGCGCGTCCGGTAAGTGCTCCGGTGAGTAATCGCCGTCGCCTCGGTCTTCCCCGAAGCTCGCCGCCGCTACCTCGAGCACCCTCGTGGCCGTGCGGTCCTCCCCGACGCCTCAGCCGCCCCTCCCCGCCGCCGGAGCGCCGTCGCACCGAAGGACCCGAGCCAGCTCCGCCTCCCCCTCGTCGCCGGCCACCTCCGCCCGTCCCCGAGCCCTGCCAACCCCTCCGTTGGATTCGTCTCCGCTCCGGGTTTGCATTTCACGCGTCACCCGAACCCCTCCGCCACTCCCTCGCCGCCGACGACCCTGCCTCCGGCCACCTTCCCCGGCCTCCCCTCCGGCAGGTAACTCAAAAGGCTTGATTGCCCTATATGGGTAGGCAAAGCCTCCCCCTCCCCTCTGGTTAGCAGCGCACTCCCTCGACTCCCCGGTGCGCGTTCGAGCCCTCGGCTCCGCGCGCTGGGTTGAGTTTTTCGTTATTATTCCGCGCTGACAAGTGGGTCCCACCCGTCAGCGGCAGCCGACTGTGCGGGCCACTGTCGTCTGGGCCCCACCCGCCTGTGTCAGCATCTGACAAGTGGGTCCAGATCCCAGTGGGTCCCACATGTCAGTGACCGCCAGTGGTTACTGGTCAGTGGGTCCCACCTGTCAGGCTCTCAGAATTAAAATAAAAGATTAAAATTTGATATTCCAGTGGGCCCCACCTGTCAGAAATTTGGGAATTTCTAGATTTATTCAAATCTGAGATTTTCAAATGAGCATAACTTTCTCATTTTAACTCCAATTCCAGCCATTCAAATTTCTAAATTCATCTAAAATCATAATCTATCCAACTATGGCCTCTGTTGAATTTTTGGATCTTATTTGAATTTTCGTTTGTATTTATTTGCTTTGTTGCATCGTCTTTTCTCGCGTAGATTCCAACGTTGTCAACGAACCCTCTCCACAGCAGCAAGAAGACCCAGAAACCCTGCAAGAAGGCAAGTCTCCTTTGACCATCTTGAACCTATGCTTTTGAAATGTTTTTAAAATATTTTAAATTATGTGCATTGCTATTTACTTAAAGTCACTAGTTCAAATCTTTAGGAATTAGTTATTCCAACCTTGTTATGCCCTTATTTGACTTTGATTGCCATGTACATTGTCACCCTAGAACTCCCTTTGTCTCAATAATGAGATTACTATTAATCTTTGTGAATATTAGAATGGTAGGTTAATGCTTAGTCTTGCTATCTAATAACTTTGGAAAATCTTGAAAATGGGAAATTATGATTTATTATTAAATCCTTGTGTTTGAAAGTGAAGTGGCAATTGGAGTTGTCACTGTGATTTTAAAATAAAATAAAAATGTGAAAGTTGGTTTAGATTAGGGTGGATGGCTGTTTGGGTTGGTGCAGTAAGCACGAGAACTTGTTAAGTGTATGTTCCACCCTAGTCAATTAAGGACCGACGCTTGTGTTTGTCCAAACTGAGCATTAACCGTACAACCACAAGTCTATATGGGTACGACCTAGCTAACTAACCTATAAAGGTGTAGTTTAGATATCACCAGTGGTGTATTGAGTGCCAGGGTGTACTGGTTACTCATAGTGAGGGACAGGGTTTACTGTACTCATATGGCGCAAGAGGGGGCTTCAGATTGGGCGGATTTAACCCTTCTGCGGTGAAACCTCAGCGGGTGGTCTCTAGCTATACTGGAGTAGGTGAAAGGTTTTGTGATATTTTATCTGGGTCTCATGCCAAAGGAAGCATGTTGACTATTAAGATAATTTATCTCTTGTGGGTAAAGTGTACAAACTCTGCAGAGTGTAAAACTATTCGAATAGCCGTGCCCACGGTCAAGGGCGGGCAAGGAATGCATTCACATGGTAGATTTCTGGTTTTGGATTTAAAATCAAAAGTTTTGTATTCCGAGGGTGGAGGGAACTCTCGGAAGGGAATCCTGGCGGATGGAGCCAGAGAGGGTGGATGGAACCCGCAGTTTAAAACTTGACCAATGGTAATTGGTTAGCTAGTGTTGGTAGTTGGAACCTTCACTAGAAAGTTAATTCTGTTAAAACATTTACTTCATTAAATTAATGCCTTCGAAAATAATTAGTAGTAATTGAGATTTCAAATATTGCTTTGTGCAAAAGAACCATATGGCCTTCTTTGTTAAGCCTTGCATCTATGCATTTTTCCCAAGACTTGCGGAGTACTTTATGTACTCACATGCTACACTTAAAAATAACATCTCAGAGGAAGTTGAAGCTCAAGAAGGTGACTACGACTACTGCTTCGCTTGTGGCTGTGATGGATTCTTCCCGGAGGACTAGGTCGCGCTTCCCCAGTCAATTGCCTGTGGCGAATTGATGGGTCATCCTCGAGTTTTATTTGCTTCCGCTCTATTTCTTGTGTGCGAGGTCTTAAACCTCCTTTGTAATAATGAGACCCGGTGGTCAGTACTCTTAATTATTGTAATAAATCGTTGATGGTGACGTTTTCCATTCTGTTTGACTGTGTGCACTAGCTTTGATCTGGGACTAGTGCTGTAATACACAGAGGGTCCGGGTTTGATAATCCGGAGGCCCGACAGAGATGGTATCAGAGCCAATTTGACTGTAGGACGTGACCTAGATTAGGAATGGCAAACCATAAGGACTTATGTTTATAAAAAGAGTATATTAAAAATGTGTAAGCTTCTTTGCTTCTACTCTCTTCCTACTTAGAATCTCGTTCTTGTCTCCAACTCCATTTGTTAAAACTTTTACTAATCTTTTCTTTCACTCAACTTTGTAGATGGCTGGTTCATCCTCCGCTGCCCCGTGGGACTACTACTCACATGGAGAGGATGCTGGAGCATTCGCTAGCCTTCTCCGGCAGCTGATGCAGTGTTTGGAGTACCGTCAGCCGCCCATCTTCAGGGGTCGGAAGACGCGGATCCTGGATCGAGACTCTTGGACGATGGAGGTATTCCTGTATGCACGGGAAGAGGAATTCAAGTCCTACACCTACCCCATCAAGCACCCTCGGTCCCGCTGTTTCGACGTTGTCCAGGACGCAGCACGCCTCGCCATTGACGAGTTGTGCCACCTGCACAAAGATGCTGTACATCAGTCCCCCTTTTGCTTCTTCATCAACCCTCGCCCAGGACAGAGGTATCCAGATCCCTTTGATATTCCAGCTGACGATCCTCGACTGTCACATCAGGTGCAACTCACCCAGGCGATGGCCGTCACTTATGCTAGAGCTCAGGAGGAGATTGGACAACTTCGGATGCTTCTCACTTCCAGCTACCAGCATTCCGACACGCTTCGCACACAGCTTCTCCAGAGCCAGGCAGCTGAGTTTGAGTTGGGACGTCTCCGGGCCGCAGCCGACTACGCGCCATCTTCACCCGTAGTTGACTACACGCCGTCTTCCCCAGTACCAGCCGTCATCCCCAACAACCCGGCCCCAGCTCGACTTTCAGGACTCCACATCAGACTTACAGCACGCAAGAAGGTGCGACGCCCCAGTCCGCCACCTGTCATTACTCTCAAGAAGCGCAAGCCTTCTCCTTCTCGTTCTCGGTCGACTGCCTCCAGTCGTAACCGTGCCTCGGCCGAGTGTGACTGCTCACGTCACCACGTGAGAGAGCGCCAGGAAGACCCGGAGGAGGATCCAGAAGAGGACCCGGAAGAAGACCCTGAGGAGCGCGTCTTTGGAGAGGATTAGTAGTCTTTTGAGTCCGTAGTACCCAAATAAAATGTCCACGTCCTTAGAACGCTTATTGTTATATTTTGGTGTGCTAGATGGACTGTACCAGGCCTATGCGCACTTGTGGTACAGCCATCCTTGGAGTTATCTTGATTTTAATAAAAAGTTTCCCCTAAGTGGTTGCTAGTTCTTTCTTGTGTGTTGGCTTGGGATGTGGTTTAGTTCCCCTAATCTCTTACCTTTGCTATTTCCCTCTTACCTTCTGCTAACCTAAACCGCTTCAGATGGTGAACACGAGGAGCAACCCTGGCAGCAGCCGTGACGCCAACAACCAGCCGGAGGACAACATTCCACCACCTCCTGCTCAGGCCCCCAACTTGGAGCAAATGATGGCTATGCAGCTGCAGTTACTTCAAGCTCTCGCCCAGAACCAAGTGCAGCCAGCCCAGCAGGCACCCAACCAGGCACCCCAGTCTAAATTGGGGGAATTCATGAGGACAAGGCCTCCCACTTTTGCTGGATCAGTGGATCCCTTGGAGGCAGATGATTGGATCAAGGATGTGGAAAGAAAATTGGTCCTAGCTCAGTGCAACGATAATGAAAAGGTGTTGTATGCTGCTCATCAGCTCAAGGGAATGGCTGCCAACTGGTGGGAAAACTACCGCGCCGCCCATCAAAATGCACAAGCCATCACTTGGGAGGAGTTTGTCGAAGCTTTCCGCACTGCCCATATTCCTACGGGAATAATGGAAATGAAGAAGAGAGAATTCTACCAACTACAACAGGGAAACCTCAGTGTTTCCGAATACCTGAACAAGTTCACCCAACTGTCCAGGTATGCATCTGAAGAGGTCACCTCAGAGGCGACCAAGATTTGGAGGTTCACGCAGGGACTTGACCCCAATCTCAAGGTGCAGCTGGTATCCAATGACTTCCCAACCTTCCAACACCTAGTGAACAAGGCCTTTGTCCAAGAAGATGCTCAGCGCCAGCTGTACGAAAATCGGAAGAGGAAGTTTCAAGCCCAGCAAGGAGCAAGTAGCTCTCGATTCCGCCCCAACGCACCACACTATCACAAGCTCTCAGAGTCAAGCGTGCCGAGGACTCCCTTTTCAGGACCCCGCCCAAATCCACAAACTCCCCGGGCAAACAATGGTGGCCAACCCCCGCAGAACAAGACTTCAGCAGCAGGAGTGCAGTGCTTTAACTGCAACAACATGGGGCACTATGCCAGCAACTGTCCCCAGAAACGCCCAGCAATGACTCCAGTTCATTTCAATCTGGGGACTACGCCAGCAAGAGCTCCGACTGCAGGTCAAGGCCGTGGGGCACCACAAACCCCAAGGACTCCACAAGTGGTGAGCAGAGGGCATCTCAACCATGTGACCGCGGAAGCAGCCCATGATGCACCTGACGTAGTTCTGGGTAAGTTTCTTGTCAACTCAGTAATTGCATCAGCATTATTTGATTCTGAAGCTTCGCATTCTTTTGTGTCAAAAGATGTGGTTGAAAGGTATAATTGGGATGTGAGTAAACTACAGAACCCCATGCTAGTCCAGTCCCCTGGAAAGGAAATGAGGACTAACACAGTTTGCCTTGACGCAACTGTGGATATAAATGGAGTTAAGTTCTTAGCAAATCTTATTATAATAGACTCCAAGGGTTTAGATGTAATACTTGGAATGGATTGGTTAACCAAGTATAAAGGGCAGATAGATTGTGCTGATCGAGCTGTTACAATCACTAACTCTGATGGGATTCAAGTAAGGTATAAGTCAAACTCCCCTACCCAGAGCAGGTGTAGTTTGAACAGTGTAAAGGGAGTGACTCTGGAAAAAGTACCTATAGTGAGTGAGTACCCAGATGTATTCCCTGAAGATTTGCCCGGAATGCCGCCAGACAGGGAAGTAGAGTTTGTCATCAACCTAGTACCTGGAACAGCTCCAATTTCCAAGAGACCTTATCGGATGTCTGCAAATGATTTGGCGGAAGTTAAGAAACAAATTGAAGAGCTGCAGGATAAAGGATTTGTAAGGCCAAGCTCGTCACCTTGGGGAGCACCAGTACTGCTAGTAAAGAAGAAAGATGGTAGTCTTCGCATGTGTGTGGACTATCGATCATTGAATGATGTGACTATTAAGAACAAGTACCCTTTACCCAGAATAGATGATCTGTTTGATCAGTTGAAAGGATCATGTGTATTCTCTAAGATTGACCTTCGATCAGGATATCACCAATTGAAGTTAAGACCAGAGGACATACCCAAGACCGCATTTGCCACCCGTTATGGATTGTATGAGTATACAGTGATGTCTTTCGGTCTAACCAATGCCCCAGCATACTTCATGAATCTGATGAATAAGGTGTTCATGGAATATTTGGATAAGTTTGTGGTTGTATTCATCGATGATATTTTGATATATTCCAAGAATGAGGAAGAACATGCCGAACATTTGAGGATAGTTTTGGAAAAGCTCCGAGAAAATCAGTTGTATGCCAAGTTCAGTAAGTGTGAGTTTTGGTTGAAGAAAGTAGCTTTCTTGGGCCATGTGATTTCGGCGGGAGGAGTATCCGTAGACCCGGAGAAAGTTAATGATGTGCTCAATTGGACACAACCAAAGTCAGTATCCGAGATCAGGAGTTTTCTTGGATTGGCTGGTTACTATCGTCGATTTATTGAAGGATTCTCCAAGCTCGCAAGACCTCTGACCCAGTTGCTGAAGAAGGAAAAGAAGTTAGAATGGAGTAAACCATGTGAGGATAGTTTCCAAGAGTTGAAGAAGAGGTTAACTTCTGCACCAGTGTTGACGCTTCCGGACATTAGGAAGGATTTCGAAGTCTTCTGTGATGCGTCAAGGCAGGGACTAGGCTGTGTACTGATGCAAGAAAGAAAGGTAGTAGCATATGCCTCAAGGCAGCTGCGACCCCATGAAGGAAATTACCCAACGCATGATTTAGAGCTCGCTGCCGTAGTGCATGCACTGAAAATATGGAGGCATTACTTGATTGGTAACCGTTGTGAAATTTACACGGATCACAAGAGTTTGAAATATATATTCACTCAACCCGATCTCAACATGAGGCAAAGGAGATGGCTTGAGTTAATAAAGGATTATGATATTGGAATACATTATCACCCAGGAAAGGCTAATGTGGTAGCAGATGCCTTGAGCAGAAAGAGTTATTGTGCCAAGCTGTGGATTAAGGACAGTATGCCTGCCCTTCAAGAAGAGTTCCAACGGCTCAACCTAGAAGTAGTGGAGGAAGGATTTCTAGCCACTTTGGAAGTTCAACCAACCTTAGAAGATCAAATCAGAGCAGCTCAAAAGGAGGACAAGTATGTCCAGGAGATCAAGGATAATATGAAGAAAGGAAAAGCTTCGGGATTTTCAGAGGATGAAAAAGGTACCCTTTGGTTTGGGAAAAGAATTATTGTGCCTGAAAAGAAGGAGGTAAAGGAGTTAATATTAAAGGAAGCCCATGAATCTGGATATTCAATTCACCCTGGGAGCACCAAGATGTACCAAGATCTCAAGGAAAGGTATTGGTGGTCAAGTATGAAACGAGAAATTGCAGAATACGTAGCCTTGTGCGATGTATGCCAACGGATTAAAGCTGAACACCAGAGACCTGCGGGACTTCTGCAGCCATTGCAGATCCCTGAGTGGAAATTGGAAGAAATTGGTATGGATTTTATAACTGGATTACCAAGAACCAAAACAGGGTACGATTCAATTTGGGTTATAGTGGATCGTTTGACAAAAGTCGCCCATTTCATTCCAGTAAAGACCACATACTCCGGGGATAGACTTGCAGAGTTGTACATGTCAAGAATTGTGTGCTTGCATGGGATCCCAAAGAAGATTGTGTCAGATCGAGGAACCCAGTTCACTTCGAGATTTTGGCAAAAGCTACATGAACTTTTGGGCACAAACTTAAACTTCAGTACAGCTTATCATCCACAGACAGATGGTCAAACAGAAAGAGTAAATCAAATCCTGGAAGACATGTTGAGAGCTTGTGTACTGGCAAACAAGAGTAATTGGGATCAGAGTTTGCCCTATGCAGAGTTCACCTACAACAATAGTTATCAATCCAGTTTGCAAATGTCTCCCTTCGAAGCCCTATACGGCAGAAAGTGTAGGACTCCATTGTATTGGAAGGAAACAGGAGAAGGACAAGTGTTTGGACCAGATGTGCTGAAGCAAGCAGAAGAACAAGTTCGTCTAATCCAGGACAGATTAAAAACAGCACAAACCAGACAGAAAAGTTATGCAGAGAATCGACGTAGAAGCTTAGAATTCGTACCTGGGGATCATGTTTATTTGAAGGTGTCACCTCTCAAAGGAATGAGACGTTTTGGAGTCAGTGGAAAGCTAGCTCCCAGATTCATTGGACCTTTTCCTGTTGTGGCGAAACGAGGAGAAATGACTTACCAGTTGGAGCTTCCACCTCAGCTGTCAAAGGTGCATGACGTCTTCCATGTGTCTCAGCTAAGAAAGTGTCTCAGAGTTCCAGAAGAGCAGATGCCTCTAGATGAAATAAACGTGAAGGAGGACCTCACCTATCCAGAGTATCCAGTCAAGGTATTGGAGGAAGCAGAGCGCCGTACGCGCAGCAAGGTTATCAAGTTCTGTAAAGTGCAGTGGAGCAACCATTCAGAATCGGAAGCAACTTGGGAGCGTGAAGAGGATCTAAAAGAAGAGTTCCCCGACCTTTTTCCCAGTCCATCCGAATCTCGGGGTCGAGATTCTTTCTAAGGGGGGTAGGTTTGTCACATCCCAAAATTTGGCTTTTTGAAAAATTTAAATTCAAATTAATTATTTTAAGGTAATTGGATTTTACTTGGCTTTTATTTGCCTTTCTGGATTTTTCTGGAATTTAAAAACTATTTTTAGAGCTTAAAAAGTAATTCAAAATATGAAAATTAAATATCAACAGTAGTTGGAAATAATTTTATTTAGTCCAAAATATGTCCAGGAGCTTCTGTGAATTTTTCTGGAATTTTTGGAGGTATTTTCATATTTTTCTGAGGCCTAAATAAATTTCTAGCATTTTCTGAAATTAAAAATCATTAAAAATCTCTCCCTTTTCCTCCAGCCGACGCGTGGACGGCCCAGATCCGCCCACGTCGCCGCTCGGCCGATCCGGCCCGCTTTTTCCCCTTCTCCCTCCGCCAAGCGGGCCCGGCCTGTCAGCCTCCCGCGTCTTCCCCCTCATTCTCTCTCTGCCCCTGGGCCCCGGCTGTCAGCCACCCGCGTTCGCATCCCGCCATCCCCTCCTCTTTGGGCGACGCGTGTACAGCCCGCCTCATCTCGGCCGTCCCCGCTTCGCCCGCTCTCGGACGCCCGATCCGCCTCTGGGTCGCGTGGCAGCCATCCGCGCCGCCCGCCCGCTCCCTTCTCTCTCTCACTGCACGCGGGGCCCGCCTGTCGGATTCGTCGTCCCCGCGGAGCCGCCCCTTTCCTTTCTTTCCCCCCCCTCTTTCCTTTCTCGCCGGCCGACCGTACCCGAGCCAAATCCGGCCCTTTCCCTCTGTCTTCTCTCCGGTTTTGGAAGCCCCGGACGCCGCCGCGACCGAATCCCCGATCTTCCGGGCTCCCCTTCCATCGGCGCCCCCTCTTTCCCGTTTCTCCCCTTTCCTTCCTTTTCCCGGCCGACACACCGGTGAGCGATTGCGCGCCCGTGTCCCCTCCTCCGCCCCTATAAAAGCCCCCCTTGGCTCCGCCTTCTCCCGCACCACCTCCTAGCGCCCTCCACTTCTCCCTTTGAGCCCCGAGCGCCGTCGCACCAGAAGCTCCCCGTGCGCGTCCGGTAAGTGCTCCGGTGAGTAATCGCCGTCGCCTCGGTCTTCCCCGAAGCTCGCCGCCGCTACCTCGAGCACCCCCGTGGCCGTGCGGTCCTCCCCGACGCCTCAGCCGCCCCTCCCCGCCGCCGGAGCGCCGTCGCACCGAAGGACCCGAGCCAGCTCCGCCTCCCCCTCGTCGCCGGCCACCTCCGCACGTCCCCGAGCCCTGCCAACCCCTCCGTTGGATTCGTCTCCGCTCCGGGTTTGCATTTCACGCGTCACCCGAACCCCTCCGCCACTCCCTCGCCGCCGACGACCCTGCCTCCGGCCACCTTCCCCGGCCTCCCCTCCGGCAGGTAACTCAAAAGGCTTGATTGCCCTATATGGGTAGGCAAAGCCTCCCCCTCCCCTCTGGTTAGCAGCGCACTCCCTCGACTCCCCGGTGCGCGTTCGAGCCCTCGGCTCCGCGCGCTGGGTTGAGTTTTTCGTTATTATTCCGCGCTGACAAGTGGGTCCCACCCGTCAGCGGCAGCCGACTGTGCGGGCCACTGTCGTCTGGGCCCCACCCGCCTGTGTCAGCATCTGACAAGTGGGTCCAGATCCCAGTGGGTCCCACATGTCAGTGACCGCCAGTGGTTACTGGTCAGTGGGTCCCACCTGTCAGGCTCTCAGAATTAAAATAAAAGATTAAAATTTGATATTCCAGTGGGCCCCACCTGTCAGAAATTTGGGAATTTCTAGATTTATTCAAATCTGAGATTTTCAAATGAGCATAACTTTCTCATTTTAACTCCAATTCCAGCCATTCAAATTTCTAAATTCATCTAAAATCATAATCTATCCAACTATGGCCTCTGTTGAATTTTTGGATCTTATTTGAATTTTCGTTTGTATTTATTTGCTTTGTTGCATCGTCTTTTCTCGCGTAGATTCCAACGTTGTCAACGAACCCTCTCCACAGCAGCAAGAAGACCCAGAAACCCTGCAAGAAGGCAAGTCTCCTTTGACCATCTTGAACCTATGCTTTTGAAATGTTTTTAAAATATTTTAAATTATGTGCATTGCTATTTACTTAAAGTCACTAGTTCAAATCTTTAGGAATTAGTTATTCCAACCTTGTTATGCCCTTATTTGACTTTGATTGCCATGTACATTGTCACCCTAGAACTCCCTTTGTCTCAATAATGAGATTACTATTAATCTTTGTGAATATTAGAATGGTAGGTTAATGCTTAGTCTTGCTATCTAATAACTTTGGAAAATCTTGAAAATGGGAAATTATGATTTATTATTAAATCCTTGTGTTTGAAAGTGAAGTGGCAATTGGAGTTGTCACTGTGATTTTAAAATAAAATAAAAATGTGAAAGTTGGTTTAGATTAGGGTGGATGGCTGTTTGGGTTGGTGCAGTAAGCACGAGAACTTGTTAAGTGTATGTTCCACCCTAGTCAATTAAGGACCGACGCTTGTGTTTGTCCAAACTGAGCATTAACCGTACAACCACAAGTCTATATGGGTACGACCTAGCTAACTAACCTATAAAGGTGTAGTTTAGATATCACCAGTGGTGTATTGAGTGCCAGGGTGTACTGGTTACTCATAGTGAGGGACAGGGTTTACTGTACTCATATGGCGCAAGAGGGGGCTTCAGATTGGGCGGATTTAACCCTTCTGCGGTGAAACCTCAGCGGGTGGTCTCTAGCTATACTGGAGTAGGTGAAAGGTTTTGTGATATTTTATCTGGGTCTCATGCCAAAGGAAGCATGTTGACTATTAAGATAATTTATCTCTTGTGGGTAAAGTGTACAAACTCTGCAGAGTGTAAAACTATTCGAATAGCCGTGCCCACGGTCAAGGGCGGGCAAGGAATGCATTCACATGGTAGATTTCTGGTTTTGGATTTAAAATCAAAAGTTTTGTATTCCGAGGGTGGAGGGAACTCTCGGAAGGGAATCCTGGCGGATGGAGCCAGAGAGGGTGGATGGAACCCGCAGTTTAAAACTTGACCAATGGTAATTGGTTAGCTAGTGTTGGTAGTTGGAACCTTCACTAGAAAGTTAATTCTGTTAAAACATTTACTTCATTAAATTAATGCCTTCGAAAATAATTAGTAGTAATTGAGATTTCAAATATTGCTTTGTGCAAAAGAACCATATGGCCTTCTTTGTTAAGCCTTGCATCTATGCATTTTTCCCAAGACTTGCGGAGTACTTTATGTACTCACATGCTACACTTAAAAATAACATCTCAGAGGAAGTTGAAGCTCAAGAAGGTGACTACGACTACTGCTTCGCTTGTGGCTGTGATGGATTCTTCCCGGAGGACTAGGTCGCGCTTCCCCAGTCAATTGCCTGTGGCGAATTGATGGGTCATCCTCGAGTTTTATTTGCTTCCGCTCTATTTCTTGTGTGCGAGGTCTTAAACCTCCTTTGTAATAATGAGACCCGGTGGTTAGTACTCTTAATTATTGTAATAAATCGTTGATGGTGATGTTTTCCATTCTGTTTGACTGTGTGCACTAGCTTTGATCTGGGACTAGTGCTGTAATACACAGAGGGTCCGGGTTTGATAATCCGGAGGCCCGACAAGTACAGATGGAATGAATCATTTTGGTAACATGAGCAGCCGACATAGCACCTGGCCCGTGACTCTGTGCATGTACAACCTTCCTCCTTGGTTGTGTATGAAGCGGAAGTATATTTTAATGTCACTACTTATTCAAGGGCCGAAGCAACCTGGCAACGATATTGATGTGTTCTTAGCACCATTGGTGGAAGATCTTGCAATACTGTGGAACGAAGATGTACATGTATGGGATGCGGACAAACGAGAGAACTTCACTCTACACGCCATGTTGTTCTGCACCATTAATGATTTTCCTGCCCTTGGTAACATGTCAGGATTGAGTACAAAAGGAGCCAAAACATGTCCTCACTGCTTAGATTATACCGAGAGTATGTGGTTGAACAACTCGCGCAAAACTGTGTACATGCGTCACCGTAGGTTCCTTCCAAAGTATCACCCATACCGCAAGATGAAGAAACAATTTGATGGAAAAAAAGAGGATGACTCAGTACCAAGACCTTTTAGCGGGAAAGAGGTGTATGATATAGTCAAGGATATAAACGTTGTGCTTGGAAAGGGACGTAAATTGAGGAAGAACATGTGGAAAAAGAGGTCAATATTTTGGGACTTGCCTTATTGGGAGCACTTAGAAGTTCGCATTTGTATCGATGTCATACATGTAGAGAAGAATGTATGTTACAGTTTGATTGGTCTCTTACTGAACATTCCTGATAAAACAAAGGATGGTGTTAACGCAAGGCGTGACTTGGTCGCTATGAACATCAGGACCGAGTTAGCACCGATAGAGACCGATAAAGGCCGGACGTACCTTCCCCCAGCTTGCTACACTCTGTCTAAGTCCGAGAGAACTGAATTGTGTCAGTCCTTACATGGTGTGAAAGTTCCATCTGGTCACTCCACCAGCATGAAGAAACTTGTTTTCATGGAACATTTAAAATTAATTGGCATGAAGTTTCACGACTGTCATGTGCTAGTGACACAAATGCTACCTGTTGCAATTAGAAGTATTTTGCCGAACAAGATTCGAGTGACAATCATAAGGCTATGTTATTTCTTCAACGCAATTGCTCAGAAGGTCATTGATCCCGATGGACTAGATGCTCTGCAAACCGAGGTGGTGACAACACTATGTCATCTAGAGATGTATTTTCCTCCATCATTTTTTGATATCATGGTCCATCATATTGTCCACCTTGTGAAAGAGATAAAAATATGCGGCCCCGTATTTTTACGTCATATGTACCCTTTCGAGAGGTACATGGGAATTCTGAAGTCCTATGTACGCAATCGATCTCGACCGGAGGGTAACATTATCGAAGGTTATACAACAGAAGAGGTCATTGAATTCTGCATGGCTATATGGCTCAGGTCGAGCTGATAGGTGTACCTCTATCTCGTCACGAGGGGAGGCTAGAGGGTATCGGGACTATCGGAAGGAAAGCAATAACTCTGGATCAAAATACGTATGCTCAAGCCCATTTCATGGTTTTACAACACATGACTGAAGTGACCCCATATATTGAAGAGCACAAGGACATGCTACGTCAGGAGAATGCAGGCCAATCAGAAGTTTGGATCACGAGACAACACAACTGTCAGTTCAACGAATGGTTGAAGGCGCAATTGACTAGGAGGTCGTCAAGTGAAACACTACAATGGTTGGTAAAAGGGCCAAAATTTACAATTGTGACATGGCAAGGATACGATATTAATGGCTACACATTTTATACAACAGATCAGGATAGAAAGATCACAGTGTAGAACTCAGGTGTCCGCATAGATGCCTATGATGCGCACGTCAGTATCGCTGGCCGAAGCTCATACTACGGGCTTGTAGAGGAGATTTGGGAGCTTGACTATGTAATTTTCAAGATTCCTCTATTTCGGTGCTGTTGGGTCCAACTCCCACGGGGTGTAAAGGTCGACAAGTACGGCGTCACTACCGTGGACCTCGAATGTGTAGGATACAAAGACAAACCATTCGTACTCGCAAAGCAAGTTGTTCAAGTATTTTATGTAACCGACCCGACAAATAAGAAGCGCCATGTAGTTCTTCAGGGAAAAAGAAGGATTGTCGGGGTTGAGAATGTTGTGGATGAGGAAGAGTACAATCAATTTGATGATTTGCCTCCATTCGGTGACGGCATCAGGCTCGAGGAAGAATAAGGCGATGAAGCAAGCTATATGCGTGTCGATCATCGTGAAGGGCTTTATTTAAAATGAAATAACCAAGTGTAATAAATGTAACTATGAAATATTTATATTTATGGTTATGCTCACGTTTTTCATAAATGTAACTATGTTCCATTGTAATTGTAAAATGACTCAGGAACTAAGAAATAGTTATATTTATGATTATGCTTGCGTTTTTCATAAATGTATCTATGTTCCATTGTAATTGTAAAATGACATAGGAACCTAGCTAGCTACCAGTATTTATATTGAACTATTATAGGCGGTTTATTGAAAGAAACCGTCTGTGATAACACATCACAGACGGTTTTATACATATAACCGTCTGTGATAATATGCATATCACAGACGGTTATATAATTAAAACCGTCTGTGATAATATGAATATCACAGACGGTTATATTTATAGAACCGTCTGTGATATAACTATCACAAACGGTTCGTTTACGGAACCGTCTGTGATAGTTTCCCTATAAATACCCGCGGAGTCGGCAGTCGCGCAATCTCTAGTCTCCACTGTCCAGCGCCCCTGCTAGCTAGGTTTTGGTCCCTCCCGCCGTCGTTCCCTCCCAACGCCGCTGCCGGTTCCTCCCGACGCCCCTCGCTCCCACCGCCGGTCCCTCCCGACGCTGCTCCCTACCGACGCCGCCGGTCCCTCCCGACGCCGTCACTCCCTCTCGACGCCGCTCCCTACCGACGCCGCCGGTCCCTCCCGACGCCGGTCCCTCCCGCCGCCGCCGCTCCCTCCCGACACCGCCGGTCTGTCCCGACGCCGCTCCCTCCCGAGAAGTATTTTATGATATATGCTTGCATTTTAGCTTTATGATATATGCTTGATATGTTAGCTTTATGATATATGCTTCACATGTATTCTATGATATATGCTTGACATGTATTTTATGTTGTATGCTTCACATGTTAGCTTTATGATATATGCTTCATATGTATTCTATGATATATGCTTGACATGTATTTTGTGGTGTATGCTTCACATGTTAGTTTTATGTTATATGCTTCACATGTATTCTATGATATATGCTTGACATGTATTTTATGTTGTATGCTTCACATGTTAGCTTTATGTTATATGCTTGACATGTTAGCTTTATGATATATGCTTCACATGTTAGCTTGCTACATTGTAGCATATAATATATGCTGCACTTGTTTAGCTCACTGCAGTGATGCAGTCACTTCAGTTAGTCAATCATTAGAACTTTGTCAAAGGGCATGAAGCAAGTGACACACTCTAGTGTATCCTGTTCAATGAACTTGATACACTGGTTTGTGTCATTTGCTTCATAGAACTTTGTTTAAGTTCATACCTCACTGCGTCCACACAGTCGTCCAAAAATTTTTAATACATGCCACATGGACCTTCAAAGGGCATGAAGCAAGTAACACATTCCAAAGTATCCGGTTCAATGAACTTGATACACTGGTTTGTGTCATTTGCTTCATAGAACTTTGTTTATTAGCTACAAAGTCTATTTCGAATGCCCATAGCTCACGGCAGTTAGTTTTTTCTTAGAAGAGAGATGGAGTCCACACAGTCTTTGTCGTCGTCATCTGGGTCTCACGCTCCCAAGATTGCGAAAACTAAGCGTGGCCGAGGAGTATCGAAAAGGCCAGAGGGCCGAATGACCATCACGGTGGTCTCTCCGAATGGGGTCCCTCTGGAACCGACGAAAGCAGCGTTATCATTTCGGACTACCTGCGGGATAATAGGAAGGCAACGGGTCCCCATCACCATAGCAAGCTTAAAAGATTTGACAAAGGATCACAAAAATCAGCTATAGGAGGAAATTACAAATTCGTTCGAGATCCCAGCAGAAGTACAGGGAGTCGTGCAACGACAGGCGCTCCTCGCAATGGGAAAAGCTTGGAAGAATTTTAAGAGCAATCTTGTGACGCATTACGTGGCCAAGGATGTCACGCCCTTCACGAAGTATCCTTTCGTGTCGCCGGAAACATGGGAGGCCTTTATGCAGATGAAGACAACGATCGAATTTCAAGAACAAAGTGCGGCGCACAAGGCTCTCCAGTCACAAAACACTCACCCTCACAGGCTCGGCACCGCTGGGTACGCGGGTAAAATCTCGCAGTGGAGGATGCAGGACGAGGCCGCAATCCAATCGGAGGCCTCCCTACCATTTGCCGGGATCGCAAACGAGCGCGCTCAAAACTGGTTGAGAGCGAGGTCATCAACCATATCTTCGGGTGTCTCTTTCAAAAACCCCGCAGATGAGGAAGTGTCTCAACGCCTGGTAAAATATGTTAAACTACATAGTTGTTAACACCTCTTGAACTTCATGGGTTCAAAAATAACATGATTAATTGCCTCTTGCAGCAATCATTGACTACCGAATCTTCTCGTGGCTCATTTGAAGAATATAGGGAGAGAGATTTACTATCACAGGCCTTGGGAAACAAAGAGCACCCAGGTCGCACACGAGGCATGGGGGTTTATGTATCTTGGAGGCACGGATTTCCAGATTACTCCGAGACATATAGGAGTAGGAAGAGATCCAAGGCGTACCGCAACGAACAAATAAAACAGGAGCTTCGTGCTCAACTTGAGGAACAACTATCTGCTTCACTTCAAGAGCATATTGCCTCACTTCGAGGAGAGATAGATTCATTGAGAGAAGAACTGAGACAAGTCCGCAACCAATCGCAACCCACCCCTACTACTACGGTACCCAGTCCCCCTCAACGTCGCAGTAGCTGCGCGTCCACACCAATTACTGAACATAACAACGTCCGCTTACCTATCGATGACATTTAGGTAATGTACCTCTTTAGAATGGTGCATAGATCTCTCTGGTGGACGCCTTAACTCATCTTGTGTCGTTATGTAGGAGCTCATGCCTTGCATCATCAGAGTCAGGCTTGTTGGCTCTATTCCCATTGACGCTGGGCGCGGCATGGCGTATCCATTGCTGCCAGGGACGCTGGTGCACGGTGTACAAGTAGACACCGGTTTCATAAAGGTCCAGGTGGACATGATTAATGATATTTTTAAGACCGTCCCTCTTGAGAAGCCCCCAAACGAAGAGATTAAGATATTAGGGGATGCCGTCCACACATTCATTCAGTGGCCCAAGAGGGACATCGCCCTCGACTTGCCCATGCCACAATCTCCACATCCAGTGGCCCAAGAGGGACGTCGCCCTGGACCTGTCACATCGGCTCCAGTGGCTCCACCTCCACCTCCAAATCCAGTGAAGTCTGTTGCATCGGCTCCCGCCGAGACGCCACCGAAAACGTATCATAAGCGAGGCTCCAAGGCTCATGCGAAGAAAATTAAGCCGCATCCTGGGCCATGGAAGTTCATTCTAGGAGTGTCGTTGGTGCCCGATTCACAATTATCCCGGCTTGGTTTGGTTTGCAATACATTGCATGCCTGGTACATGGAGTCCAACATGAAGCCAAACCAGCAGAGTGCATTCACTCTGAAATATAAGCAGACGCATTTCCTCCATGACTCGGGCTACATCGTCGTGACATTCGAAGACTTATTCTTACTATTCAATCTCGACAAACTCGACGCCTCACTTCTACGATGATGGACACTGTAAGTGTACTGTACAATAAAGTTCTACATTCACGTTATACAGATAAATATCATTACTCTTTCTTTATGTATAGATACATGATCCAACAAGTCCGGCGATCACGACAACCGGTGGGTTTCCTCGACCCTCACTTGGTCACCGAGCAATCTATCAACCAAGATGCATCCTTCGTGCAAGGTTACATAACGAGATGATTGATTGCTCACAGCGACAAGGAGTACGTCATGGTACCCTTCAACCAAGGGTAAGTACTTTTCACTAGTTGCCACGCATATGTTTCATTTGTACTTTATATGCAGCATGAACTTAGGATTAATCACTATGGCGACACACATGACTAGGCATCACTGGATTTTGATTGTGATTGTACCAAAGTGGAGTAAGGTAATATACCTTGATTCCCTACTTAGGAGCAACCACGACTTAGTCGTGTGCAAGAAGTAATTAACAGGTCAACTCATTTCCTCCATACATAACTATTGTAATATTTCCTTCGTTTGCAACGGCCTTGGCTAACTTTTTTTGAATCACGTAGGTCGTTTGCCGCTTATGTTGCCCTAGGAGGAAGATACGACAAATCCAGTGACACGCTGCGACACAACACGCGATTTTCGGTACCCGCTACGACACAACAATCCTATATCACACTTTGTTATAATGCCTCTAGAATTGACAATACCTATGTATGTAATTTTATTTTTGCAGTGCCACCAGCAGCTACAGGGTAACGTATGTGGATTCTACGTTTGCCGCCATATGAAGGAAATCATGGATACTAAGATCAATGATCTAGAGGTTTGTCAGGTCTTTCCAATAATTATTATTTTCTGATTATATATATGTATATATATTTATACACACATGCTAATTAATGACTTAACATTGCTTATAGCGACAGTGGATGGACTTCGACGAAAGTACATATGATCTTGACCAACTCATAGAAATTCGTGGAAGCCTCTCCGAATTCTTAGTAGCAGAGGTCATAAATAAGGTTGGATAGTTCCACCCCAGCAATGGTGATAATTAGATGTTGAAACATTGGATTCAATTGTACAAGTCAAATAATTCCTTCAATTTAATTCATTTGTCAGATCTGTGTAACAATTTTCATTCTATATATGTATGTGATCTGCTGGCCGTTTGTTACATTCATCTGTGTAACGTATTTTGTTGTAATTTACTTTGAGTTGCAATAAACTTATCTGTCATTTATCTGTAATCTGCTTGCTTGCTTTCAGAGGGCATGGCTAGCATATCCTGAGGCTAGCCAAAAAACGACAAATAAAATGGCTTATGCTCTTGCTATCACAGACGGTTTGTTATTAAAAACCGTCTGTGATACAATATCACAGACGGTTTCAAAGACTGCCGTATGTGGTATGAATGATATCACAGACGACCTTTGTTACTAACTGTCTGTGATATGATTATATCACAGACGGTTAATAAAAAAACCGTCTGTGATATTGTGTATATCACAGACTGTTTGTATAAAAAACAGTCTGTGATAGTCGAGTATCACAGACGGTTTTGTATAACAAACCGTCGATCATAATCGAGTATCACAGACGATTTTTGTATAAAAAATCGTCTGTGATAGTCGACTATCACCGACGGTTTGTTATACAAAACCGTCTGTAATGTGAGTTATCACAGACGGCTTAACCACCTATTATCACTGACGTCTAAACACTGACGGTTCAGGAATCGTCTGTGATAACGGTTCCGAACCGTCTGTAATAGGTCTGTCTGTAGCAGTGTAGTGATCTCAAACCTAATAAGATCTTACTCGTCTGAGCAAACCATCTGCAGGCTAGATCTTGTTTTTACAAGACAACTTAATTACTCCTACGTACGTGTACGCGTACTTCAAGGTCTCACGTACACAACAAGCAAGCACACGCGGTGCAGCGACGCGCACCGAAACAATGGCAAACAATCGCGGCGAGCGCACTGACGATGATCGATCTACTCTTCCTCGTCGGTGATGACGAACTTGCCGGTGCCGGGGTTGATGGCGGCGATGAAGAAGAAGACGACGTTGAAGAGGACGAGCGGCTCGATCTCGCTGATGGGCACGCCGGTCTCGATGTTGAGCTGCGCCAGCGCGCCCTTCCCCGTGATGATCTCCCCGATGATGGAGAAGGCGATGCCCAGCTGCGCCAGCCGCCCCACGAACAGCTCGTTCGCCTTCGTGAACCCAAACAGCGGCCCTGCATATCCAAAGTTAATTCACAAGCAATGTATATCTCCCCGGTCGATGAGCGTGCGTGGCCATGGAAATGACGCAATCAACAATGATCGATGTGAATGCACGAATGATCGATGAGTGTGTGTATATATACCTCCCTCGCTGAGGCCGAGGGCGGAGCGGATGCCCTTGCCGGGGGGGATGACGGCCTTGTCGAGGCCGGTGGGCTCGTCGACGAAGCTGCCGCGGTCGCCGAGAGCGCCGATGGCGCCGAGGAGGGTGAAGAGGATGAAGAAGAGGAGGAGGGGCTCCGCCTCGTAGATCGGGATGCCCGTCTCCAGGTTCAGCTGGGCCAGGATGCCCTTGCCAGTGATGGCCTCTCCCAATATCGACGCCTGGTATTATCATTTAATAGTACTTCATTAGTGAGATCGATTAACCATTTGGTTGCTTCATCGTGTCAAATATATATGTCGTCGTTCAAATAAACGTGCGGCTGTTTCAATTGAGTATCAAAAAAAGAATGTACGTATGAATTATAAGCAGCCTTAGCCATTAACTAGAAACTCCTTTTCTTCTTCCTGTCTCACTCTCTTGTTCCTGACCCCAGGGGCGGAGCTACAGGGTGGTCCCTGTGGGCCGCGGACCACCCTGCGCTCGGTCCAACCAGGGGCGGAGCTACATGTACATAGACTTGCTGAATTTTACCCTAATGATTTTTCAAGCTCTGACTTGCTAAGACTCGACTTGCAACTTGAAACCTTTATTGATGACATGAGAAAAGATGAAATGTTCAAAGGCCTAAACAATCTTGTTGACCTCTCAGTAAAACTTGTTGAAACAAAGAGGGATAAAGTTTATCATTGGGTCTATTTACTTATCAAATTGGTATTGCTTCTACCGGTGGCTACCGCAAGTGTTAAAAGAATATTTTCTGCAATGACCTTTATCAAGAATAAGTTGAGAAATAAGATGGGTGATCGCCTTCTGGATGATTGTCTAGTCACTTTTATTGCGTGGGATATCTTCTTACAATTGAGTGAAGAAGAGATCATCAACACTTTCATGGCTATTAGAAGGCGCAGGCCTGACAAGAAGAAGAAGTAGTGACGTACTGTTCTTCAACTATTATGGGTATGTAATATTTCAATTCTATGTTAAGAATGCTATATTCGTCTATTTTATGAAGTTCGTATGTCCTTTTTTACCTTAATTGTATTTCGTAATTCATATACTTGTGTACCGACATGTTAAATTTATAGCGGTTAAATAAATTTTAGACAATGGACCACCATAGCTACAAATTCTGGCTACGCCACTGCCTGACCCCAATTTCCAATTGCACTGAAAAATATGAAACCGCAAGCCTTACACAGTGACCCTACGGTAGGTCAAATGAAGCGGAGCACTTTATTACACCGGTGACAACACAAAATAGTTAGCACAAGTGCACAACATTTATAAACCGATTACATGAGTATAAGAGATGATGTACTAGTTACCAGTTTCAAAAGGAAATCTGTTCCTAAGCATGCATATAGAAAAGAGGAATTTGATGATTTGCCCCATATTACTTTGCAATCAGCTCATTTGGCATGCATATATAAATGATCCACAGACAAAAGCAACAAAATTGGCATGCATATATATAAGGATGGTTCTCGAGTACTCACCGCAAACCCAAGCATGGCAACGCGACCGACGAACAGCTCGTTCTCCTTTGTGAAACCGATCCCGCCGGACGTGCCGAAGATGCCGTCCTCGGTCTTAAACGTGGGCTTCGCTTCAGCCTGTCCAATTAACACCATCGATCAGAATCAGATGCATCACACAGTTAGCAGTATACTAGTACCATATGGATTTGTGTATAGCTAGCCACGAACCTTTCTTGCAGGCGCGGCTTTGGCCTTGGACTTGCCGCTGAACAGAGCGACTGTCTTGGCGGAGAGGGACGGCATGTGCTTGAAGTAGGACGGCTGCGACGACAGCACGAGCCGCGAGAGCGGCGTCGGCCGGACGGCGTGCAGCAGGCTCGGCCTGCCGGAGGCAGCCGCGCCGCTGGCGCTGGACATGAGCATCGACTGTGCCATGGACGCGCGCGCACTGAGCCGAGCTGGTTCTGTGCGTGCGTATCACTTCGTTGTGGCTACGCGGCGCTTGAGTTGGCCTGCAGCTGTCCGGTCACTTTTTTGAGATCACAGGCGAGAGTGGGAGGGGAGGCGTGGCCCTGAAACATTCAGAGGTGGCGATTGGCGGGCGGCGAGGCGGAGGATAGGGTGCGTGATGGGCAGCCAAGCGCCCACGTTTCCCCGAAATCCGATCTATGGCTGCGGTGCCGTCCTAGGCTCCGAGCTGGCACGGCTCGTAGCCATCTCCGGCCGCACGTACGGCTGGGGTGTGTGGAACGAACAAAACATGAGGCTGGTTGGTGGGCTACACGCCTCACTGAAAAGTGCCCAGGAATGTGTGACATGCTGGTGCTGTTTGATTCGGAAGTTTCGCTACGTAATCCGATTACACACTAGGATGCTTACATTAACTTGTGTTTGGTTCCCTTGGTTGCTGCAGGAGGCGCCGTCGTCCTCAGCGGCTCCTCGACCTCTTCACGAGCTCCCTCGCCACCGCGCCCCGTTCCACCGTTGTCTTCCTACTCCCGGCCACCGCAGCCGCGCGCCCTGTCACTCGGCAAGGCTATCGTCGTCTACTTCCAGCCGGCCGCCCCTTCGCCTTCCGCGGCACGCTTGGCCCCTCGTGCCCCTCCTCTAGCCTCCCGCTCCCAGAAGCCGGCGGCGAGCCGGACTGCCGAAGCACTCGATGGGCCCCTGGAAGCTGGGTGTTTTGCGGTGCCGACAGCGACCAGACGGTGTTGCTGGCGCAGACGCTCTCCTCACCCAGCTTCACGCGCGCAGGCTTCTTGGCCCCCCATCGACGCGCTCCACGGTGACATTGACTTGATCTTCTCCGGCGACGTCCTCGTGCTGCTCTCCAAGTATGGCCTTCAATTTTTTGTCTTACATAACAATTCCATAGCGTAGCTTGACTTGAACCAAACATTGTATTGAAATTTGATACCGTTACATAGCTGAAACAAACATATTTCATTTTGATCCATCCCCTTTACATTTGCAGTGCATTGTGATACCATTTACGTTTCCGATTGCAGTGCTGAACCAAACACTACCTAAGGGGCCAGGGCTGCTACATTGTACTGGCTTGGCTTGGCTACATTGTTACATTTCTATTTTGTTTTACAAGAAAACCAAATGATATTTTTAAATGCTGGCACTTTAGCAACCGGTGCACTGTAGCAATTACCGTAATATAGCAAGTTGGTACTTTAGCTACCAACCTAAAATTCTACATAAGTAAGCTACTCCTTGTAAACTAGGTTGTTGATCGATGTTTTGATGAATATGAAATGAGTGCAAGCCTTATTGGCTCTAGGGTTTGAATCACTGATATCTAGTGAGGATTTGAGTAACTATTACATGTCTTTACAAGTCCTTTTAAGTTTGCTTATAGTGATCTATCGTGATCAACTATTTCGTGATCTTGCTGATGGTAAATTGCGTGGATTGTATTCTTGTGAAGATTATGATACAGTTGTGGTGGTTATAAACTTGTGCTTGTGGTGGTTATAAACTTGTGCTTGACACAAATTTGCTTTCGTTGTCAAATCGTGTTGCCTTCTTCGAATTACTCTTGTAATCACTGTAGTACGATCTTGAATCCTATTATTTCAGTTGAGTTATCTTCATCGATCGTGTGATCATCATCACCGTAAAATCGGATCAACCCTAAGGGTTCGTGTGATCGCCCCTGCATGAGTAACACACTCTCTTTTATTTTATACTAACTTACTCCGGTATATATTGCCATCTATTTTTCAAACCGTTCATATATTACCATATGTATACATCCATATATCATCATCACCATCAAATTTGTCTCCTGCGTTGAACTTTCAAAATTCAAACCACTGTAACACCTTCTTGTCCTTTGCATGAATATAATTTTGAGGTACTTTTAGAGGACTAAGATGGTATATGGACGTCCATGTACACGAGTTCCTTTTCTCATTTATACATGAGTGAATTTGGTGGGTGCCTGATCACTTGTAGTTGTAGAGGAAGGAAATATTTTAATGTTTGCTACTTAAGTAGTTTTCTTTTCTCATAGTCATAGGTCATGCTATTTCGGCTCCAATGAAATTTCTGAGGAAGGTATTCGTCGGATATTCCCATGTTCCATTTAGCTGCCAAGTGCCAAACGGAAGCTAGTCAAAAGAAGAAAAAAAAGGCATACTTTCCATTTGGTGTTCATCCAGGGTAACACACAGAAATATGCTTACCGATGGACCACACAACAAATGGTTCCATAGTGTAGTGGTTAGCACTCCAGACTTTGAATCTGGCGACCTGGGTTCGAATCCCGGTGGGACCTACATACTTATTTATTTTTCTTCTGAAAAATAGTGTTTTTGGTAATACAATGTACCCACGAGTCACAAAAGGTATTCAAGAGTATATATTTCAAAATTCAAATACACATTGCAAACTGTATTGATACAGAAATGAGTTCCATAAAGTTCTAAGCGGGTAACAAGATTTCCTACACAGTAAGACATTCTACAAAAAGGAATTTAGGCATTCAAACAAGTTGCGTAAGCACCTCCGTGGTACATGTACATTAGGTGAAGCTTTGAAACGAAAAGGTATGATACACAATACATACCACTTTCTTCCTAGGTGAAGCTTTATACACAATACATACACTTTCTTCCTTTTCTACTTTAATATGCGCAAATGCTGCATCCAGGTTGTCTATGTGTACATGTTTTCCTAATAAAATCATAATGTAATGTCCACGTGGCAATGTACATACCGGCAAAAAGTCCTTTCTGGTAGGGATCTTAAGACGAATTTAGCATACATAAGAAGTACATATATGACTTGTTACAATCCAGTCTAGAGGCTAATAACACTTGAACACACCTCTTGTCTGCTGATTTACATTGATGCGACTATAACCTTGCCAAAAATTTTGAGTACACTATCAAGAAAGGCACAATCAGTCCTGATGTGTACGCTGGTTTCTCTCTCGCGTGTATGCTTTAAATAGATCAAGCCCTAAAAATATGTTGAGCAGATTCATTCCTGCCATACCAAAAAGAGCTAGTGGAAGCTCAATGCCCTTATCAAACTTGTGGGCATCAATGATCAGTTTGGACGTAATCAGTATGTGGCATATCACCCTTGCTGTCACAAAGGAAGTCCAATTGAGTACCCATTCCAGTTTCACCATTTTTCTGTTGAAATCACGAAATCCAGCCATTCGCCTCACTTTCCTTACATGCAAAAATATGGAGTGCAGCTGCAATCATAAACTTTGTCAATTTGTCTGCTCTCTACGTATAATCACTAATTTCAGATAAGTCATTACAACTAAAGGTACCCCACCCCAAAAAAAAAAAAATAAATAAAAACTATCAACCCTGCTTACAGTGGAGACTGAACTGAACTACTACTCATTTTGATAGATGATTATTCCCTTGTTCTTAAGACAAGACATGAATGACTTTGACTTCATTAATTAATATTCTCTTCTAGCAAGCGGAAGGACAGACTCCTAAGGGAATTTAGCTAACAAAATATCCTTAGAGTTGCAGGACAGCTCTAAGATCACATACAACCCTTCATCAGTTCAATCTGAGTAAACAGTTCTGGTCAAAATGAAGAAGCAGTTGCAACAGGCAGTGACTGAAAACCAACTGGGCAGTCAAAAGGTCACATTGAATAGATATTACTTGCAGTTGCAGGTTCACTGCAACAACGTTGGGCTATAACTGACTATGGACATACTTGTGACAACAGATCCGGAGATCCAAAGGCATTGTTACCGATTTATATCACAAGCCACTGTAGTCAATTGATTGCAATGTAGGCCCGGTGGCTTAAAATTTGTGCAACTTTCTTGACACAGGAAGACACATTCATTCCTTGAATGACAAGTGGGTAGAACAGTCAATTGTTGCGAAAAGGTGGGACATTAAAAGGCCAAGCCATGTGTTGGGGGAGTGACCCCCCACTGTGGCCCGATCGCCTCACCATGCCAAGAGGCCCAATAGAGCATGTAAACCGTATGGCAAGCCCAAAAAAACTGTGACAGAGAAAAGACATGCTTGCCCTCATTATTGTAGACCTCAATAGGGGCATTTTGTAAACAATCTACTCATAGCTATAAATACACTCCTTAGGGTGCCATGGAGGAAAGATGATTCATTTTTTTTTGAGAGAAAGGGCTATAGTTAGACATAGTGCACACATCTTCTACATCCACTCTCCACTGTGAGTTTCCGACTCCGAGCAACCCCTTTGTGGCTTTTCCGTAGCCCCCATTATCGACTGTTTGGTCTATTAGCACAACATTACCAAATTCATTTTAAGTGCAAAAAATAAAACCAACTTGTCTACAAAATTTCAATGCCACCAAGAATGAGAAGAGATAGATGTACCTCGCATACAAGAGAGAGAATTAGGTAGTTGATTGTGACATTCCGATAGAGCGCTAATGTAAAGCAAATGAGTAGAATGAGGTGATGCATGAGAATTCCAGGAATCCATCCACTGTATAGTCGGTAACGGAGCATATCCAATTGGTCATAGGCAAAGTAGCCACAAGAAAAGCACAGAGCAGAATACGCCCCAACCCAACTACCACCACATAATTCTTCATGCTCAAACATGCTCTCGAGGCCCTGATTACGCCATTGATTGACAAGAACAAAGATAACTACAAATACAATGGCATCCTGTCAGGAATGAGTAAATACATCCGCGTCCATACACATTGGACAAAGCAACTTAAAGTTAAATCAAAGCTACCTGGCAACAAAATGGCAGTATTTGCATGCAATACCATTATATGGCTGGCACATTACTTGGAACCATACTACCCCTTGAAACCAACATACCAAGCTTTGTGGGATTAAGCAATCTTGCACAATTTCAACAAAGCAAAGCTCAAATGAAGACAAACGACACCACCACTACGGAAGCAGCAACTAACAAAAACTAAACACAACATCATACATAATCCGTGCTGGTACTGCTCCCCTTTCCCCAACACCGAACCAAAGCATTAAGCATCACCGTATTTACCTACAGTTTATTCTGCTGCGCGCGTCTCTTTCCTCATTAGTACAATTTATAATGCTGAAACTCAACTAAGCGTACGGTTTCTTGGTAGTCGATGAATCCAAAGCACGCGAATGGGAAAAGCGACGGAACCAAAGGCGAGGGTTTGGGGAGAGGAGAGGGGCCATACCGGAGGCTGTGGTGAGGGAGGAGTGGAGGAGGGAGACGGCGGTGTTGACGAAAAGGGGGTCGCGGGAGACGGCGGCGCGGACGGCAGCATTAGCGGCCTGGAAGAAGGCGAAGCCGGCGGCCACAGGCGCCAGCTCGCGGCGCCCCCGCGCGCCGATCTTGAACCCCACTGACACCGCCCACAGCACCAGCGTCGCCGCGAAGAACGCGCTCGTGTCGCCGCCGGCGCGATGGGGCGGCATCGGGAATTCGGGATCGTCGTCGTGGCGAGCGCAGAGCCGCACCGCACTGTTCACACGCTAGGCTCTTCCGTGGCCGCTCGGCCCACACGCTCGATAGCCTTTTACTTTCTGGGCCTGGTCCCTGACAAGCGGGCCGGCCATTGAAATTCGAAATTTATGAAATTAGTCCAATCTCATCCCGACGTTGGATTGGATCCTACAAACTACATTCCTACTGCGGTAAATAAATTTTCTACTCTATCTAATTTTTAAACAGAATGTCCTTTAAAAACAGAACCTACTAATCTATTTTAATACATACTATATTATAATAACTTTATTTATATTAGATAAAATCTTAAACAAATACCTACTAATTTTTTACAAACTATTACTATTTAATATTTATAAATAAAAAAGCTAAAACCAAAACCTAATATTAGACAGATTCGTTTTGGTTTATACATAGTTTATGCTCGTAATGTTTATAGTTACTAGCTTTTAAACGATGTGTTTTTTAAAATAGAATCAATATGAAGATTATAGTAAAAAGTATATTGTATTTAGCAGTACTGATTAATATCATATATAATTATTTTTTATACATATCATCTTCTCTTGAATTTTTTGTACGGATAATCCATTTTTTATTCGAAATTACATAAATATACCCGCGGGAAAATTTTTTACAAAAATAGGCTCCAGTCGCCTAATGGTTGGGCGACTGGAGGCGTTCGCCCAACCACACGGCGACATTTAATGAATCTACTAACCGTTGGGCGATTAATTGCAGTCGCCCCACGGTTGGGCGACTTCCATCCAGTCGCCCAACCGTTAGGCGACTGCATTTCAGTCGCTCAACGGTTCGGCGACTTGTAGTGAGATATATACCGCGCTCGGCCAGGCCGAGCGCGGTCCTGTGTCGTTCGGCCGCCGTCGCAGAGAAGAGAGGGAGAGGAGGAGAAGAGGAGGGGAAGAGAAGGAGAGGGAGAGGAGGAGAAGAGAAGGAGAGGGAGAGGAGGAGAAGAGGAGGGGAAGAGAAGGAGAGGGAGAGGAGGAGAAGAGAAGGAGAGGGAGAGGAGGAGAAGAGGAGGGGGAGTGCGCGATTTTCAGGTAATTTTTCGTGTTATATTTTTTGTTAGTGTAGAAAATTAGTTTAGAAAATGTAGTGTAGAAAATTAGTTTAGAAAATTAGTTTAGAAAATGTAGTGTAGAGAATTAGTTTAGAGATTTAGTTTAGAAAATTAGTTTAGAAAATGTAGTGTAGAAAATTAGTTTAGAAATATTGTTTAGAAAATTAGTTTAGAAAATGTAGTGTAGAAAATTAGTTTACAAATTTAGTTTAGAAAATTCGTTTAGAAAATGTAGTGTAGAAAATTAGTTTACAAATTTAGTTTAGAAAATGTAGTTTCAAAATTTAGTTTAGAAATTAAATATAGAAATATAATTTAGACATTTAATTTTCAAATTTTGTGTACTAAATGTAGTTTACAAATAAAGTTTAGAAAATTTAGTTTATAAATTTTGTGTACCATTTATTGTACAAATTGAGATGTAGAAAGTATAATGTACAAGTTTAGATGTAGAAATTTAGATGTACCAAGTTTAATGTACAGTCTTAGATGTATAAAATTTAGTGTTGAAATTATTGTACAAATTTAGATGCAGAAAATTGAATGTTGAAAGTATTGTACAAATTTTGCAGCTATGACTCGTGCTGGACGTGACTCGGAGTGGCGGTTCGCGCTGTTGGACGAGCACGTGGACCGCTCTCATCGCGCTTCCCATCTAGTGCCGCCACCGGGGAGCACGGACGAGCCGCCTCAGTTGGGAGTGGTCCGGACACGGACACCTCGCGTGGCCTGGGGACTCGACCCTCGTTGGACTGCCAGGTGAGCACTATTCCAGCGTTTAGTGCGACCGTTAGTTCGTTCCGTGCTGACCTTCACTTTGTTTGCAGGCTGCGGGATGCCGGGCTACTCCCTCTTGCCCGGATGGTGCAGGCCACAGAGGAGGATGGAGCCGCTGGCGGGGACGAGGGCGGGGACGAGGCGGGCGGGGATCGATCACGACGATTTCCGTTCGACCGTTCCCTACTGACGGCTTTGGTGGACCGTTGGCGGCCCGAGACGCATACTTTCCACCTCCCATTCGGGGAGATGACGCCGACCTTGCAGGATGTGTCCCTGCTTCTTGGGCTTCCGATCGCGGGAGACGCTGCCTTCCTACCGGAGGCCCCGGCCGACTGGCGCGCTGACCTGCTCGGCAGATTCGAGGGTGTCGTTCCACCGGCCGCTGACCACCACGTGTTCGGAGAGGCGCAGACCCATGGGCCGACACTGAGGTGGCTCAGACAGTACCGGGTACGTGGTATATAAAATCGATCGTATCTTCGAAGCTCTTTTTTGTGGTATTACGTACTAATAACAACTTTTTTGCATTCAGGTGGAGCGCATGGTTCCGCAGGCAGACGATCAGCAGGTCTCGCGGCACCTGGAGGCGTACGTGCTGTGGCTGTTTGGTTGGGTGCTTTTCACCACCAGCCACGGCAACTCGGTGGATGCGCGCCTTATCGCTTATGCGAGGGCGATCGCTGACGGCGAGCCCCACCAGGTCAGCTGGGGATCGGCCGTACTTGCCGCGACGTACCGCGCGCTGTGCGATGCGTGCACGAGGGTCAAGCCGAACTCGATCCTCACGGGTTGTCCCCTGCTACTACAGTTGTGGTCGTTCGAGCGCTTAAGCGTCGGACGACCTGTGCTAGACGACGTGGGTCCGTACGGGCCCGAGATGTATCCGGGGGGAGAAGTCGATCGGCCGACGATGGGTTCTATGTGGTGCCGTCGCCGAGTAAGTTTTATCACAGTTAACTATTTCTTTCTTATTGACGATCGTCATTGTAAACAACTTGTCTTTCTTGCAGGTACAGTTCGCGCACGTGCAGGTCACGCGGGCGTACCGAGTCTTTGTGGAGCAGCTCGACCGCATCACAGCCGACGACGTGCGCTGGGAGCCGTACGCTGATACGGTAGTGCAGGCCCGTGCTCCTGGCGGTCTGTCTTTACTTTGCTGGCGTGACCGGGCTTTCTGGCTCACCCGCCGGAAGCTCGTGTACCTCATCTACGTGGAGGACTACGCACCCCAGCGGGTGATGCGGCAGTTCGGGCTATGGCAGCCGGTTCCTGTACCAGTCGGACCATCGCTTCCGCGGCACGTGCACGGGTGAGTGTACGTTTGTGCTAAATATGTACATACTTACTACTGCGTTCGCAAGTATCTCACATTACGTAATGGTTTTATACGCAGGCACAGCGGGAAGGGAGTGAAAAGAGGCACGGACTGGTCGGTGAGAATGCAGCCCTGGGTCGAGCAGTGGCAGGATGCGCTCGACGACCGCGTGGACGAGGACCGACCGTACGACAGCAGGGAGTACGCGGAGTACCTGCGCTGGTACCAGCCGCAGACCCGTATCAGGCTCGTATATGTGGTAGACCCGCCTGCCACACACGTCGCCGCTCCGACGGACACGTACCCCGCGCACTTCGCGCACGACGCTCACCTCGCGGTACGTTACATGTCATTTCAAAGATTCCCAAATGGTAATGTCGTTTCCATAATCGACCATTTTATGTCTTTGTGTCCAGGCTGACGTCGGTTCTGACCTATACGCCGAGTCCGGCACAGTACTGGAGAGGCTCGCCAGTGGTGCGCAGCTGACCCATGAGGAGGGCCTCAGCTTTGCGCGTCGGGTGCACGAGGGGTGTAGACGTATCGTTAGCCTACTGTCCTGCACGAGGCTACCGGCGGTCTCCACGCCCCCCGCTACGACTGCTCGTCCACCAGTGCCACCTCCACCTGTGCCACCTCCACCAGCGTGGCACTACTATGGTGCACCTACGTGGACACGTCCTCCACCACCTCACCCGGAGCAGCCAGGGGGTTCAGCCTGGGCAGGGCCTCCTACACCGGTTCACTTCACGCCTCCTACGCAGACCCCTGTCTTCCCCACGCAGGGGGTGTACGCCTCCTCCATGGCGCCAGCTACGGGTACGCATAGGGTCTTATACCGTGTTTATCCGAAGACGACATGCAACGCACTAACGATATTAATATTGCAGGTACTTACCAGCACGGCGTCTCCCCAGGCCAGGAGGATGTGGACCAGTTTTTCGCGCCGTCGCCCGACGTCGCACCGCAGGTTCTTTCTGCCAGTGCCCTCCCCGGTGCACCGGAGATTACACAGCCAGAGGTGCAGCTGACTCCACCAGCGCAGGGGCGGGATAGACACCCTCCTCCTCGTTTTACCTTTTCGGATCGTCCTAATCCGTTGCACCGGAGGAGGGCCAAGCGAGGCCGTATGGGAGGACGCGGGCGCGGTGACGGGGCACAGCAGGGTGACCAGTGAGGCGTGCTGCAGATGCTATATATGTTATGCATGTAATGAAAATACATGCGCCATGTTACTCACAGTTATATTATGAAGTTTATTTATATTTACATAAGTCTATCATCTCTTTCCGCATATAAACTATCTCACTTAACAGTGTATGTATCGATCGTTCTCTACTCAATCTTTCAAAAAAAAAATTAAAAAACTTTTTACACACCTACAATATACAATGAACATAAACTTTTATTACAACTTCACCGTATTTTTTACCGGTTCAACGTTACAAAATTCACAAATTCTAAAACAATCACGGGGGCTACCTGAAGTCGCCTAACGGGATGGCGACTGCATGGCAGTCGCCTAACGGTATGGCGACTGCATGCCAGTCGCCATACGGAAGAGCGATTTAATGCAATCGCTCTACTGTGCAGCGAGATATATTGTGTCGCCGTGTGGTTGGGCGAACGCCTCCAGTCGCCCAACCATTAGGCGACTGGAGCCTATTTTTGTAAAAAATTTTCCCGCGGGTATATTTATGTAATTTCGAATAAAAAATGGATTATCCGTACAAAAAATTCATCTTCTCTTAGGAACAGATAAAATTTAAATATTTAAATAAGTTATAGTCCATCTATCTCGCTGCTGTTGGGCAGGCAGTCCCCGACGACTCAGATCCCCACCACTAGCAGCCTCGGCCGCCCGGCGCGGCGAGCGGAGCGAAAATTCCCATGGCGTCGAAGCAGATGGAGGAGATCCAGCGGAAGCTGGCCGTGCTCGCCTACCCGCGCGCCAGCGCCCCGGCCCAGTCCCTCCTCTTCGCCGGCGTGGAGCGCTACCGACTCCTCGAGTGGCTCTTCTTCCGGTACGCGACCACATTTCCACCCCGCCCATCCTCCTGTTCGGCTGCACGGCTCTCTGCCGGATTCGGCCTGCGTTTTGGAATTCGGGTTCGAGATTGAGGGTTTTGTTTCGTTCGCTGTTGCGTGTTCCGGAGGCTCCTGGGCGACAGATCGCCGTTCACGCAACAGAACTGGCAGGGGGATAGCCTCGATCGCGACGAGGAGAACAGCAGGATCCAACGTAAGGTTTTAGTTTTACTCGTTTCGCTGCTCCGCAGTTGAAATGGTTGCTGCTTATTGGAATCACGCGTGGTGCTGATGGTGGAATGCTTGGGGTTCTGCAGACTTGGCGGAGATTGCAAATTTCCTGGGTATCACGCCTTCGGTCGACACCGAAGCAATTCAGGTGAGAGAAAGGAGTGTGCTTGTTGGTGTTATGCGTGTGAGAATTGCAAACTTAGATTCAAGGTATGATATCTTTTGTGGGCTAATAACTGTCGTGATTGCAGGGTAGAGGCAGCTATGAGGAGCGGGTGGAGCTGCTCCGTCTCATTGTTGATCTAGTGGAAGCTAGTTGCTATGCCGATAATCCAGAATGGAGGTTGGGTTTACGCTTGACTATTTGTGATATACTGGCTATGCTTATTGTACAGGAGATAGCGCGCATAAACCTTGGTCAGCTTGTGTTAATTTTGTAGCAATTTTCTATTTAACAGTTTCTAGCGCTGTAAGGGGAGAAAAAAAAAGGATATTTGATGCAAAAGTAAACTTCATTGTACAGAAAGCATCAAAATAATGTGTTGACCCCAATATGAGGGCATTTAAAACATAACGTACCTAACAAATTGCTGTGTGATAGTGTTGATGAGCAGTTAGCGAAGGATGTGCAACTTGTAGATTCAATTGCAGAGAAACAAACCCAAGTTTTTTCAGAGGAGTGCAAGCTTTTTCCTGCAGATGTCCAAATACAATCAATTTACCCTTTGTAAGTACTTACAATTTGATGTTCTGATCAATTGATTTGTTTAGGTGGTTTAGATTGCAAGCACCCACGAAATTCCTTCGATGGTCGGAATCGTCCTTGATGTCCTGTGATCCCCAATTGACAAACCGACGTCAACAACCACCTCTTTTCTTTTTCTGAATCTGAGTGAAATTCTCATTTTTGCAGGCCTGATATAGCGGAACTAGAGTTGAAGCTCTCTGAGTATACGAAAAAGATGTCAAATTTACAACAAATGGTTCAGGAGCTGGCATCTAAGGTACATTAAGATATAGAATTGTATAAAAGTTTAAGTTCATTACTGCTTCGTACTACCATGTTGGTTCCTATTTGAGCATAACCCATACATGTATAACTATATCCACGCAATTTTCATAACTTTCTTGCTTCTGAAGGTTTGAATTTCACAATGGAAAGCTAATTACCACAGCCAACCTAAACATATTGCGATGTTGTATGGATATCATCCAGTGCCTTCCAAATTTATCTTATTCATGTCCTTTCCAACCCAACCTGCATTATGTGGATTATATTTTTCAGATAGAGTTAGAAACACATAGGACTGTTTTGTATTTCCACGTTTTTATGTTATCCTTCATGGCGTCCAACCATCATACAGCTAAGTTTTGTTAATATAGTAAACATCAGTTAATACACTACTATCTGAAATTTCCATGCATATGATGTTAGTTTGTTCATTATAGTATGTAGTATGCTATTTACACTAACAGTGTAGTTTCTGCCACTCAGTATGATTATAATCCAAATGAAGACTATGCCGAGACAGAGTTAAAGTTGAGGGAACATTTGCAATCATTTCTGGAAACGGTTAAGTCCTTCAATATGATCTATACTAAGGTGAATGTCTTATGCAGCGTAGTCTACTTTTCTCCCCATTTCTCCTATGTATATATATTCCAGATAAACATCCATGACATCAATATCCTTTTCAGCATAGATTGACTATTTATGCGTTTCGAGTTGTTAGATAATGGAAGTGATTTATCATTCTAGGAAATTCATCCTTGGACCCACATGATGGAGGTCCCACAATTGCATGGCTTTGGTCCAGCTGCTAATCGCTTGTTAGAGGCATATAACACACTTTTAAAGGTATTGCCAGAATGTTTGGTTCATTTATTGGTCATTTTGTTGCTCATTTCAAATTTCTTATGCATCTCTGCCCTACATGTCATGATCTGGCTGTTAGAAGGGATGAAAACAATGTAAAAGATTATTAGTCAGTAGTCACACAGGATGTCATAGTACTATAGTAGTTCTATGGCATTCCTCTCAAGTTTCAATGAACTGGATATTATCTTAGGCAATCGATTCTCCTACAACATGAAGATTGCTAGAGTGCGCTCCTATGTGTTAAGCTTTGTCAAGCTTAAAAAATAAAAAGTACAAACTTAATGCACATGGCAGACGTTTTTGTTTCCCCTTGTCAGTAGTTCAGTACTAGCTTCTAAACCTTATTGCTGTTATATTTGAAACACTGATGGCAGCCTGGAATATCTTCTATACTGTAGCCAACAGGAATAAAACATTCTGCTGGAAAATTAAAGCCTAATCTGACCAGCTTCAAAATAGCTATAAGCCTATAATCTATGTTTAGTAACTGATTACTCTCCAGATTCTGCTCTCTGAAATATTTTGTAATAACGTATGAGATAGTATGGCCTCATGTAGAATCCTGCTCTATCTTTTTATTGACAATGCCATCTCTGTTGTCAAACTTCTACAGCTCTTAGAATTCATGTTTCTTTCAACTAGTTAGCGTAGAATGGTGTTCATCCACGTTTCTTCTGGCTAGTCAATGTTAACCTGAGTCATACAAACATGCTTGACTTGAGTGCTTATTTGTGATTTGCAGTTCCTTGGAAACTTGAGGAGCCTGAGAGATTCATATACCGTGATGGCCGCTGGGTCACTTTCAAATTCTAATGAGCCTTCATCTGTCACGAAAATTATTTCAGACTGTGAATCTGCGCTGACATTCTTAAATAACAGTCTTGCCATCCTTTCAACTTCCGTTGCACGGGAGCAGGGTGAAACACACTGATTTTACTGTCCTCTGGTATCAAGGTAGCTTGTAGTGATTCAATTGTTTGCTTTCTTTTGTTATTTCAGTTGAGGCATGTAGTAAAGCTTTTGTTCCGATTGTCGGTGTGTTATTGTGGCTATAATTGGTAACTCGAGAGATTGTAAGAATAACTTGTTAAAAGATCATGTCTAGAGTTCTCAAGTTTGTGCCACGCTTTGTATTTGTTCTTGCCTTTTGATCCTTGCCTCCCTGGGCAGTTGTAAGTTTTACTGATCAAATCTCGACATTTGACTGTTAAGGGTATTAGAGATAAGGTATTAGAGATAGAATATGACTCTTATTTGTTTCCTTATATCTCTTGTACTCTCCTATATATATGGCCTTTTGGGTCTCATATCAATACACACAATATTCATAACATGGTATCAGAGCTTAGGTTAAAACCCTAACCTCGATCTACTTCCGCTCCGGCCGCCGCCGGTCACCGCCGGCCGCCGCCGTCGCCGCCCCCGGGAGGAATGTGCTCCACTCCCGGGGGGCGGCCACCTCCTTCCGCTTCTCGCCGGCGAGCCCACGTCCAAGTCGTCGACTGTCGCACGCTGCACCGGGTCGCCGACGTCGTCGCCTGCTCCGTGTTCCCCGAGCCCACCCAGGGCTCGATCCGTCGCCGCTGCCGCCGTGGACTCCGCCCGGCTGCGCCGCCACAGATCCGGCCGTCTCCATCACCTCCGGATCCGGCCGCCGCCGGTCTGGCACTGCATGGATCCGGCCACCTCCGGGCCCGATCCGATCGTCTTCGGCCTCACCACGCCTGGATCCGACCGCCTTCGCGCCGGATCTGTCCGCCGCTGCGCCGCTCGGGCCGGATCCGGTCGCCTCCGTCGCTCTTCATCGCCGCCCTGTCGCTCCAGATCCGGCCGCCGTGCCTTCTTCGCGTCGCCGCCATATCGACACCCGTCACCGTTGCCGCCGCAGGGTCGCCGCTTCTCCGAGCACCGGCGGTGGTCCCTCTGCTCGGGCTGGCTCTTCTTCGCCCAGATCCGACCGTCTCTAGGCCTCTCCCGGTCCTCTCCATCGCGGCCCCGTCTAGATCCGGCCTCTCCGCCGTCGGATCTGGCCACCCGCCACCGGATCCGGCGAGTAGGCCGCCGCCGTCCTCTTCTTGGACCGCCGCCGTCACTCGCCTCTTCTGCCAGGACGGTCGCCGCGCGGTGTTGCCTCTCTCTGGCTTTTGTGCCCCCGGCCGTGCTCTCCCCCTGCTTCCCGGATCCGGCCGCATCCGGGCCGGATCTGGCCGTCTTCGCCGCCGCGGCCGCTCTCATGGACCGCCGCCGCCGCTCGGTGCACTTGGCCTCCTCCGCCGTCTCTCTCGCCGTGCGGTGCCGCCTCTCTGGCTCTTGGGCTCCGCGCCCAGCCGCCGCCGTTGGCCCCGCCTGAGGCCGCTCCTGGTCCGCCGCCGTCGGCCCCGCCGACTCCACCCGCCTCTCTGCTTCGGCGACTCGCCGCGCCCGCTCCACCGTCGCGCACGCTCCTCTACGCCTCCCGTGTCTCGCGCGGGCGTGATGAGCGAGCGGGATCGGGTGTGAAGAGGGAGATGGAGGGGGGAGAGGGTAATTTTAAGGATTTTCTGCGGCTGTTTTCTTTTAGTCAGTCTTCAGTTATTTTTCGTGAGTCTTCCGTCGCGTCCATCTAAAATCCGTAGTTTCTGATCTTTCGTTCGTTTAAGCCGTGTGAGTCCACAAATTTATTGTCAGTTATAGAAGTCTAGGAATTCTCTTTTGCATGGCAGCAGCCGCTGCTCTTTTCCTTGAGCCACTGCAGATTGTAGAAGTCTCTATGAGGCCGCCGCGCTTCTTCTGCACCGCGCCTCCGTTGTGCTTATTGTGCATTGCGTCGCCGCGTTTCTTTTGCACCGCGCCTCCGTTGCGCTTCTTGTGCATTGCGCCGCCGCGCTTCTTCTGCACTGCGCCTCCGTTGCGCTTCTTGTGCACTGCGCCGCTGCCGTCTCAGGCTTCGATCTGTGCCGTCATGCTTCTATCTATTCCTCTTCGGCTTGTTTTGACAGTTTATTCGACGACTGCACGCAACGACGACTTTATCACGACTCGGACGTTGGATATTTCTTGTTTTAGTATTAACCCTTTTTCAAATGCAATGCTATTGCATACGCCTTGCATTTGTGGGGGGGTGTTAAGGGTATTAGAGATAAGGTATTAGAGATAGAATAGGACTCTTATTTGTTTCCTTATATCTCTTGTACTCTCCTATATATATGGCCCTTTGGGTCTCATATCAATACACACAATATTCATAACATTGACAACATCGCGTTGATTAACTGCATTCCTACCCTTTTTTTTAAAACAAAAAAAACTGCATCCCTACCTGTCGTAGGGGTGGCCCCCACCTAAACCCAGCAGGCCTGGTAGGAAGGTATAAGACCCAGAATAGGCCATGTGTAATGACATAACTGCCCCCAGGGGGGATAACCAGATGTAAGGGTAAAACCGTAAAAGCACTCCTCATGTATATATATATATATGATGAGAAGCCATGGGGAGGACCCAGGCCATTACACTTATCTTCATCACTCTCCACTACCATCTCTCTCTCTGTTTGGTCTGTAGCCACGACAGTTGGCGCCGTCCGTGGGGAGGACGAAGACAAGCCTGAAGACCGAAGGAAAAAGATGGCACCGAAAAAAGCTTCTTCAGCGGCGGCGAAGGGAAAGAAGGCGGTCGGTCCGGAGCATCGTATGAGGACCAGGGCTTCGGCATCGGCAGCGGCGGACGCGGGCGTCGACGCAGGCGTGGTGGCCGAAGACGCCGGCGTTCGCGCGGTGACGACCAACCTCGTCACCGGCACCGCGACGACCAACCTCATCACCGGCGACGCGACGACCCGCCCCGCTACCGGCGTTGCGGGGACGGGCCCCGCGACCGACCCCGCGGTCGAAGACGTCGACGCGGGTGCGGCGACAACCGACCCCGCCGACGCAACGGCAGCCGACCTCGCCGCCCCCACGGCAACCCTTGCTGGTGGCGCGGACCGGGTGGTCCGAAGTAGCCACGACGGAGCGACCGGCAGCTCGGGACCTCGCGACGCGGTCGTCCCCGCGCCGATCCGCCCGCCGGGAGTACCGGCGACCCCGCCTGCACCGGCGATGGAAAGTGCCCTGCTAGCGGCTCTCAACGCGTTCCAGCGGGAGCTAGGGGACCTTCGCGGAGCCATCAGAGATATGCAAGAGGCTCGGAGTCAGCAGGCCGCGCCAGTGGTCGCGTCCGAGTCCACGCCGGAGAGGGCGGACAGTCGCGAAGCCCCCACGTCCAGCCGCGTGCCGCTGCGGCGCGTGGATCCGGAGTCCCCGCTCTCGGCAGGGCTGCAACAGGCGGCATGGCCCGAAGACTTCAAGTTTCCTAGCGCCATCGACTCGTATAAAGGCGACACGGACCCCCGTGAGTTCGTGCGCGTATACGAAACCGCGATCGAAGCCGCGGGCGGAGACGACACCACGAAGCCTAAGGGACTCCCCCTCGCGCTACAAGGAGTGGCGCTCTCTTGGTTTTTTACCATAGAGCCGGGCTCCATCTACGCGTGGGAGCAGCTCCGCGTCCGCCTCCACAACAACTTCCAAGGAAACTACGTCGACCGGGTCGATGCGGACCAACTCTTTGCCGTGAAGCAAAAACCCTCGGAGAAGCTTCGGGACTACTTCAAACGCTTCGCCAAGATTCGATGTCAAGTGAAAGACGTCAACGAGACCACCATCGTCAATGCAGCCATCCAGGGCCTTCGTCCGGGCCCGATGGCCGAGTACAATGCGCGAAAGCCGATCAAGACGGTGGCGAAGCTCTTCGACAAGATGGAAGAATACGCCAGGGCGGAGGAGGATGCGCGTCGAAGGCAAGGTGACGACTCCGACACTAACCAGGCCGGAGCCTCGGCAAAAGCCGAAGATCCGTCGAAGGGCGGCTCCTCGAAGGGAAAGCGTAAGCAGGAGTCGTCCAGGGACGCGCCCGACCGTAGGGACAACTCGCATAAGGAGTCGTCGGATCAGCCCAAGCGCGGCTAGCAAAGGTCGAGGCGAAACCGGTACGTCCTCGACATTGAAGGCGGGTCCGACGAGAGTGCTCCAGCGGGCCGAGGCGGCCGGGGGCGCGGCCGTGGCAGGGGCCGCGACGATAAGGGTCGTGGAGACTACGACGACCAGCATCAGGGACTGTGGTGCTTAGTCCACGGCCGCGGCAATCATGATACCCGTAACTGCACCTCCATCGCGGCGCTCCGCGACAGCGTCACTAGGGACAGGAACCCGGAGGCGCGCCCGCCTGCGGTGGCCCACGTCCAATTCCCATACGAGGCCCCCATGCAGGTATAGGCGCAGGGGATGCAGGTACAGGCGCAGGGAATGCAACCCCAGGAAGGCACCTTGCGGATCCAAGCTCACGTACAGCAGCCTCGGGAGGGCCTCCTGTCGTTGCAGGCCCCGGACGCAACCTACCGCAGGGTCATTAATGTCATATCTGGCGGCTCTGCGCTGGAATTCGCCTCGGCGCGGCAGCAGAAGGCCTACGCGCGAAGACTACATCACGTGGCGGCATACCCAGCGCAAGCACCGCCGGAATGGGCGCGGCACGAGGTTACATTCACACCTGATGACGCCCAAGGTGTGGACCTTCCCTCATCAGGACCCCCTGGTCATCCGGGTCACCATCGCAGGATGCGACGTGGGGCGCGCCTTGGTGGACGGGGGTAGTTCCGCGAACGTATTGTTTGCGGCGGCCTTCGACCAGATGGGGATCCCTCGAAGCCGCCTGGGGCCCTCGGGAATCCCACTACAGGGCTTCGGGGGACAGCCCCTGCGGGCGCTGGGCCAGATCGGCCTTCAAGTCTCCTTCGGCCGAGATGACAATGTGCGGACCGAAGATGCCACCTTCGACGTGGTCGACCTCCCGTATCCCTACAATGCCATACTGGGGCGCCCAATCCTCAACTCCTTCGGCGCGGTACCACATCACGGCTATCTGTGCATGAAGATCCCGGGTCCCCGGACCATCATCACCGTCCGAGGCGACCAGGATATGGCTCGGCGCATCGAGCCAGGCACCAGATGCCCGCGTCGCGAAGCCCAGCGACGCTCTTAGAGCCGACGTCACAGCGCGGAGGTCCGTGGGGTCATACATAGGCGCCTGCGCGGGCCCTGCAGATGTCTAGCGACTAGAGGCTGCGGCCGCACCAAGGGCAAACGGTCAGTATATTCACCCTTTGTAGTCGCTCACCCGCGCAAACGGGGATATAATGAAGATCGCCGTTTGCCGTTAATTTTTCTTCGTCATATGCAAGCACGCGGTGAGGGCGCGCGCCGGCTTGGCCAACGCGCGCGCCCCCGCAGTATAAACCAAAGACGCACGTTCGCGTGTGCACTCGCCGTCGCCAGGGAGGGCGGGACTGAGTATAAACCAAAGACGCACGTTAGCGTGTGCACTCGCCGTCGCCAAGGTGACGGGACTGAGTATAAACAAAATACGCACCGGGGGGACGCCCTCGCGCGCGCAAGTCTCCGGACTATAAAGAAGACGTAGCGTCGAGCCTAGCTCCGCACGCAATAGTCCACGGACTTTAAATAAGACGTAGCGTCGAGCCCAGCTCCGCACGCACAAGTCTCCGGACTATAAAGAAGACGTAGCGTCGAGCCTAGCTCCGCGCGCAATAGTCCACGGACTTTAAATAAGACGTAGCGTCGAGCCTAGCTCCGCACGCGCGAGTCTGCGGACTATAAAGAAGACATAGCGTCGAGGTCCGCCTCCGCACGCACTAGTCCACGGACTTTAAATAAGACGTAGCGTCGAGCCTAGCTCCGCACACGAGAGTCTGCGGACTATAAATAAGACGTAACGTCGAGCCTAGCTCCGCACGCAATAGTCCACGGACTTTAAATAAGACGTAGCGTCGAGCCTAGCTCCGCACGCGCGAGTCTCCGGACTATAAAGAAGACGTAGCGTCGAGGTCCGCCTCCGCACGCACTAGTCCACGGACTTTAAATAAGACGTAGCGTCGAGCCTAGCTCCGCACGCGAGAGTCTGCGGACTATAAATAAGACGTAACGTCGAGCCTAGCTCCGCACGCAATAGTCCACGGACTTTAAATAAGACGTAGCGTCGAGCCTAGCTCCGCACGCGCGAGTCTCAGGACTATAAAGAAGACGTAGCGTCGAGGTCCGCCTCCGCACGCACTAGTCCACGGACTTTAAATAAGACGTAGCGTCGAGCCTAGCTCCGCACGCGAGAGTCTGCGGACTATAAATAAGACGTAACGTCGAGCCTAGCTCCGCACGCAATAGTCCACGGACTTTAAATAAGACGTAGCGTCGAGCCTAGCTCCGCACGCGCGAGTCTCAGGACTATAAAGAAGACGTAGCGTCGAGGTCCGCCTCCGCATGCACTAGTCCACGGACTTTAAATAAGACGTAGCGTCGAGCCTAGCTCCGCACGCGAGAGTCTGCGGACTATAAATAAGACGTAACGTCGAGCCTAGCTCCGCACGCAATAGTCCACGGACTTTAAATAAGACGTAGCGTCGAGCGTAGTTCCGCACGCGAGAGTCTGCGGACTATAAATAAGACGTAGCGTCGAGGTCTGCCTCCGCACGCACCAGTCCACGGACTTTAAATAAGACGTAGCGTCGAGCCTAGCTCTGCACGCGAGAGTCTGCGGACTATAAATAAGACGTAGCGTCGAGGTCTCGCTATTAAGAGGATGACACAGGTCTCGCCTTGAGCTTAATCTATATCGTGAGGCAAAGGGATTCGTACATGAGAACATTACAGGTTCAGCCGATATGATCTTTACGTATACTTTGGGGTTAATATGTCTTGCTAGAGGCCGCTTTTAACAGGGTGACCGGAAAGGTGTTTCCGGGTCGCGACCAAGTATACGTGAACCTACAGGGTCGCACACTTAACGGGTTGGAACACTAATTCGAATGTGATTCGGATGTGGGCTCAATTCGGATAGAGATCCGGATAGACTCCTATTGGGCCTCGGTCCACGAGGCCCAAGTGAGGAGGTCTATATATTTGGAGGCGGGGGGGCTGAGGGATGCACGCATATGTTCCTCCCGAGCAAAACCCTAGCCGCCACCTCCCGAGCCAAACCCTAGCCGCTCGCGAGTGCTGGTACACTCGCGATCGGCGTTCCAGCCCCGGACGTGTGGATACCGGTGGAGGCGCTGCTCGGTGCGGCGTTGATCGGCATCAACAAACTACAGATTGGATCTGCTCGTGGTGTGTTTGATCGCGTGGAGGAGACGATCTGTTCGGGACGATCGGCTACTTCCACTACTACCTCGACGCGCGTGGTTGGATCGGCTTCTCCAACTCTTCTTCCGCTGCGCTGCGCGTCTAGTGGTAACGATCTATGATCCCCTCTTAACATGATGTCCTGGTGTGCGCGGTAGAAATTTTTTATTTTCTGCTATCATAGCCTACGCGCGTTCCTTCAGTTCCGCCTCCGTGACTTCGGCGGGCGGTGAGGCTTCCCCCCTTCGGCCGCTCGCGGCAAACCCGCCGTCCGGGGCGCTCGCCGAAGATACCTCGCCTTCGACATCTGCGCCGCCCAAACCGGAGTCGGCATACCTCGCCGAGTCCGACTCCGCGTCCGCCGCGCCCCCTCTTCCGAGACGAGGTCTTCTTCTTCTTCTCCTTCGCTGCACCGTCGTCCGGAGCGACACGGTCCGGCGCGGCAAGGCCCAGAGCCTCGCACACGCGGTTGATCCGCCCCAGACCCGCCTCGGCAACAGCCGCCGCACGCTGCTTATGCTCCCTGCCGGTGTACGGCCCCAGGAACACGCGCGCGGCTTGCTCCGCCTCCTCTAAGGGAATCTCTGAAACAAAGGAGAAGACCATCAGCATACAACGCATTCTGCGTTGGCAAAGTACAGACACGAGCGAGGCTTACGAAGATCGCCGGGCGCCGGCAGCAAGCAGAACGAGGGCAAGACATTGTCGTCTCGACGCTTCTCGGCGGCGAGACACCAGTCGCGGGCAAGCGGTGCCACGCCGTACATCACGAACTCTTCGGCGAGGTCGCGCATGTTGAAGCGGGCGGCCAAGCCTACGAGCCGTCGGACCCTCTGCTTGTCCTCATCGTCGAGCGTTCGGCCGGGCGAGGGCTTGAACGTGATGGGTCGGCCTGTGCACTCAAGGCCGCTCCCGCTCTCCACGCGGTGGTAGAACCACCGCTTCATCCAGTAAGACTCCCACTTCCTGCGAGTTGAGTTCGCGGGGAAGAGCCTCTTGCACGATGGACGAAGGATAAAGGTGACGCTGCCGAAGCTCGACACCGTCCCGTTCTTCCGGTCCTTGGGCTGGTGCCGTGCCTCGTGCAGGTAGGCAAACAGCGAGGCGCTGGGCCAACACGCTCCCGAGCGCAAGGCCCAGCTATACACCGCGAGCCGGGCCACGGCGTTCGGAGTCAGTTGCGCCAGCTCCAGCCCGAAGGTCCGCAGCACGTCGCCCACAACAGCCGTCGCGGGGATGCGGAGCCCCGCGTCAAAAAAGGCGACGAACACGACCGCATCCGATCTCTCGGGATGCGGTTCCGTCTCGTCGGCGGCAGACAGTCGTACATCCTGGCGCTCGGACAACTTCCCCGCGCGCAGAAGCCCCTGGATCGTCTTCTCAGTCACGAGCGAGGGGCCCAGCTCGCCGGAGAACGTGCCTCCCTCCTCCACCGCCAGCCGCTCCTTGTCAGCCGCCGCCGGGTCGCGCTCTTCGAGCACGTATTTCACCTTTAGCTGCGCGGGTCGCCGGTGAACGTCAGAGCCACCAACCATCTGGCCGTGCTTGCCACTGGAAGCCATCGCTTTCCACGGAAAGGTTGCAGCGGTGAGCGTAGCGCGAAGGTGTGGAAGGCGGAGCAGACAGGAAAGAGGGCGTAAAGGTGCGGGGACGCTGTTACAGGGGGCTATTTCAAGCCACCTCGTCCATGCCGCCGCTACCGAAGCGTCGCAACGGTCCGTGTGCCGGATGCAACCGCAGCGGTGTAAAGGCCCGCCCCGCACGATTCCCCGTGATTAAAAGCGAAGGGTCGCGAAGGCCCGTGTACGAGACGCAACCGCAGTCGTACAAGCGCCCATCTAGCCCAACCCCCCGCCCACCGCTAGAAGGACGCGGCTCACAAGCGCCAAGGGCCGTCACAACACCTCCGACACGCGCCATCCACTGCCCGCCCCGTGTCCCCCTTGCCTAGGGAAGAGGCGAGCGGCTGCAAACACGCAACCGTCCACATCCTCCCACCCACCAGTCATCGGCCGCCGCGTGCCCTGGACGCGCCAGGTCGCAGAGTACGGAAACCTAACCCTGGCAGATCAGGGGGCGGCGCGATTCCAGGAGTCTTTATAGCGCAAGACCGCATCACAAGGCCCCAAGTCACCGCCCAGCGGCGGGGTTCACGGGGCTTAGGCGCCAGCTCCGCTGCCACCCGTTCGAAGGGTAGGGAACGGAGCGCGCGCGTCTACTTCGACGTAGGCGCCAGCTCCGCTGCCACCCGTTCGAAGGGTAGAGGACGGAGCGCGCGCGTCTACTTCGACGTAGACGCCAGCCTCCGCTGCCACCCGTTCGAAGGGTAGAGGACGGTGCGCGCGCGTCTACTTCGACGTAGGCGCCACCTCCGCAGCCACCCGTTCGAAGGGTAGAGGACAGAGCGCGCGCGTCTACTTCGACTTAGGCGCCAGCTCCGCTGCCACCCGTTCGAAGGGTAGGGGACGGAGCGCGCGCGCCTACTTCCACTTAGGCGCCAGCTCCGCTGCCACCCGTTCGAAGGGAGGGGGACGGAGCACGCGCGTCTACTTCAACTTAGGCGCCAGCTCCGCTGCCACCCGTTCGAAGGGTAGGGGACGGAGCGCGCGCGTCTACTTCGACGTAGGCGCCAGCTCCGCTGCCACCCGTTCGAAGGGTAGAGGACGGAGCGCGCGCGTCTACTTCGACGTAGGCGCCAGCCTCCGCTGCCACCCGTTCGAAGGGTAGAGGACGGAGCGCGCGCGTCTAATTCGACGTAGGCGCCAGCTCCGCTGCCACCCGTTCGAAGGGTAGAACACGGAGCGCGCGCGCCTACTTCGACTAGGCGCCAGCTTCGCTGCCACCCGTTCGAAGGGTAGGGGACGGAGCGCGCGCGTCTACTTCAACTTAGGCGCCAGCTTCGCCGCCACCCGTTCGAAGGGTAGGGGACGGAGCGAGCGCGCCTACTTCGACTAGGCGCCAGCTTCGCTGCCACTCGTTCGAAGGGCAGGGGACGGAGCGCGCGCGTCTACTTCAACTTAGGCGCCAGCTTCGCTGCCACCCGTTCGAAGGGTAGGGGACGGAGTGCGCGCGCGCCTACTTCGGCTAGGCGCCAGCTTCGCTGCCACCCGTTCGAAGGGTAGGGGACGGAGCGCGCGCGCCTACTTCGACTAGGCGCCAGCTTCGCCGTCACCCGTTCGAAGGGTAGGGGACGGAGCGCGCGCGTCTACTTCAACTTAGGCGCCAGCTTCGCCGCCACCCGTTCGAAGGGTAGGGGACGGAGCGCGCGCGCCTACTTCAACTAGGCGCCAGCTTGGCCGCCACCCGTTCGACGGGTAGGGGACGGAGCGCGCGCGTCTACTTCAACTTAGGCGCCAGCTTCGCCGCCACCCGTTCGAAGGGTAGGGGACGGAGCGCGCGCGTCTACTTCAACTTAGTTGCCAGCTTCGCCGCCACCCGTTCGAAGGGTAGGGGACGGAGCACGCGCGTCTACTTCAACTTAGGCGCCAGCTTCGCCGGCACCCGTTCGAAGGGTAGGGGACGGAGCGCGCGCGTCTACTTCGGCTTAGGCGCCAGCTTCGCTGCCACCCGTTCGAAGGGTAGGGGACGGAGCGCGCGCGTTTACCTCGACTTCGGCGCCAGCCAAGAACGGAGAACAGCACATACCACCACCATAACTCGAACAGGCAAAGCTCAATGTTGCGGCAAGAGCAGACATGATCTCGTAGGCAGATATGAGTCGCCACACCAGCATATGCTCGTTCGCACGAGCAGAGCGTACGGATGACTCCATATCTGTCTACGAGAGCAAGTCAGGCCTTGCCATTTCCGCGTCAAGCGGTGAAGCATTCCCACAAACGGGACGGTATTTGGTTCGCCGGCGCTCGCGGGCATTGACGCCGGTCGTCGCGGTCATCAAACACAGGTGCACAAAACTTTTCCTACATATGAGAAGTTAACCATGAACAGGTACGGGATGTGCAGCAAGGATGTCTAGGGAGCAGCCCCTGGCGCCAGCATATTTATACTCAGCCTCGCTAGGCGAAGAGTCGCCAGCAGGGAGGCATGCCAACCGACGGAAGCACAAGCGCAAGGCGTCGGGCGGTGCAGTTACCAGAGGCGCGCAAGAGCAATCGTCCGCACTCCACCGCATGCTATCCGGAAACCGTCGCGCGCTCCACTTGCGAGAAGGCACACTGCACGATGCGACAGTCTGCCCCCTGGCAAGCCAACCATCATTAAAGAGCACCCAGCCAGGCGGCAAGGTCGCAACGAGTGCGGAATGCGCGCGCCTCGGAAGTCCAGATGCCGGGAGTCCGCCGTCACATGGACGGTCACGACGCCTCAAGGCCTGCACCGCGCCGAGCACGCTTCACCGCGTGGACGACCAGAAGAGCACGCAGCTGCTTCGGCCGCAGCGCAGCCCCGGGTCACGTCTGGACAGGGTCACAGGCCGCGGGACGGAGGGGGCCAAAAGACTCGGCAACATGGCTTCGGCCTTGTGAAGCCCGTTACCATGAGAGCCTCCTGTCGTAGGGGTGGCCCCCAACTAAACCCAGCAGGCCTGGTAGGAAGGTATAAGGCCCAGAATAGGCCATGTGTAATGACATAACTGCCCCCAGGGGGATAACCAGATGTAAGGGTAAAACCGTAAAAGCACTCCTCATGTATATATATATGATGAGAAGCCATGGGGAGGACCCAGGCCATTACACTTATCTTCATCACTCTCCACTACCATCTCTCTCTCTTTGTTTGGTCTGTAGCCACAACACTACCTTTCTAGACTACTAAAATAATGTCTCACAACTCACTGGTTCGCACCTTTAGTGTCTGGCACAGGGGCTGTTTATATTGGCTTATATGATCATCTAATTTTTTGAAATGGTTTCTTCACATTCCTCGCTTTCATCTCTCCCTAGAGATAAAGTACAAGTCACGGGTGCATCATGTATTCCACTTCTCTCACTCCCATCTCGCGTACGTATCTCTTTCTCGTTTTCTCCACCGCTCGTCCTCTCCTAAAAGTCACTATTTATTTTCAATCAAAAGCTATCAGTCGTAGATAATATGCACATCTTTATTCATTTTCGACCAAAAATTATCAGCTACAGACAATATGCACGCCCCATATTCTCTTGATCCATTTCGGTCAAGATTAGCTTTGCTTTATCGTTCATTGTTCGTGCCGCCTCTGCTGGCGAATGACCCTGATCGTCAACTGCTCGCCTCGGCGGCCTGTGGCCCAACGGACACTTAACGGCTGACTTCTTGGTGAGCACCGCGGCGCCAGATCCTGCCCCGTTTTGCAACCGCCGATTTGGGCTTCACTTGAAACACGGGCTGGTTTGTAAATTGGGCCATGTAGGCACGTGTTGCGGACTACGATCTTGGCAACTCGCACCGCCCAATTCATGCTGGACCTACCAAATCTTTGCGTACGTAGCAACAACACCCATGATCCAAACGTGGGTCTCCGTCAACCGTTAGATCCAAGATTCGTGACCCAGATCGACTCACAACGAGTAGCGGAGAAAGTTCTACGAGGATCCCCGATGAATATAGTTTATCGTTTGAGCCCTCCCCGGTTTGGATCGCGAATGTTGGCTGTTGGGTGCGATCGAGATGTGGTTCTCTGCTTTACGTCAGCTGCCCGATCAAGCTTTCAGTCCGGATCGAGTCACAACCAGGGCTAGACGATGCTTTACGAGAAAGACCCCGCGTTAACATATTATATCAACCGTCTGCAGATCGACTCTTCATGGCCGCCATTGCGACTGCCTGTGTGGTTGTGTGGCTCCCCGACGACGTGCTCCAACGCGCCTTCCCTTTCGACCCCGCGGTGGAGGCAGAGTAGACCACCATACTCCCCGCCGGTGGCGCCAATTCGAGCCCACAAACATGCCACCTAGACATGGCAAGTTGGCAACAGCACCCCACGATGCCAGGGTTCGGCGGCGACTTCAACTAGCGGTACAACCATACAAGTACACTACACCCTTCTTGAACAGCTGCAAGGCACCTCTGGGTGCCAATGGTCGCCCTCCTCCCGAGAAGCTCATGCTGCTCGTGAGGGCGAACAGTAATGGCAAGGCCGAGAAGTCCTTGGAAAGATCATCAGGCCCCGCTTGTTTCGGCTTCAGCTTTTGACTTCTAATTCACTATTCCTTAATTTTGTCTTTTCTGGATTTCTGGATTTTTTGAGTTTTTTGCCTTTTCTTTTTTTTTTTTGCGTATTTGTTTGATTATCCGTGATGTGCTAACATTTTTTTATTTTTAAATTTAATTACACCAAAAAAATCACCAGCAGATATAGTGCAAAATAAGCCATAAGCCACCAAAAAGGCCCAAATAAACTACCTTGGTTGCAACCATGAACAGCAAGTGCAACATGTCAGATAGAAGAAGCGACAGGCCAACAGAGAAGCATGCCATTTGTGTGTGTACTATGTAGCTGGGAAATTTAACTATTTGCTACTCTTAATAATGTCACCTATTCAAATGCCACTTTCTTCCTTGCAATTAACATTTTGCCACTCTTAAGATGTGGTTGACTAATTAATCGTCACTTTCGAGCCCACGAGGCGCCAAATCACTGCCATGTCAGCATCCTCTCCGGCTCGCCCGCGCCTCCGTCCTCCTCTCCGGCTCGCACACGCCCGCGCCGCCGCCCGCGCCTCCGTCCTCCTCTCCGGCGCCGGCGGGGGCGGCGCGGGGGCCCCGTCCTCCGACCACCACCGCCCGTGGCACCGGCGCTCGGTCCACCCGCCTCTCGCCCGCGCCCGCGCCTCCGTCCTCCTCTCCGGCGCCAGCTTCTCGTCGAAGTTGACGACGTTGTGGTTCCAATAGCGTGCGGAGAGGGCCTCCGTGGGGCTTCGGTCGCCGGCCGCGGCCGCCGCGGAGTCGCCGAGGCTGATGCGCTCGGCCGCGCGGATCTGGACGGAGTCCGGGTCGACAAGCCCCGCGGGATCCGACGCCGAGATCGCGAGGGCCAGCCGCACCTAGTACTCTTCCTCCAGTCGTGTCATCGTCGCCTCCGCCCCCAGCCCCCTCGGCTCGGGCACCGTCACCGCCGCAGGAGTTGTCGCCGGCGCTAGAGCCGGCTGCGGCGGTTCGGCGGCCGCTGTGGCGGCCACGACCGGCGGCTGCAGAGGCGGGTGGACCGAGCGCCGGTGCCGCGGGCGGTGGTGGTCGGAGGACGGGGCCCCCGCGCCGCCCCCGCCGGCGCCGGAGAGGAGGACGGAGGCGCAGGCGCGGGCGCGGGCGAGAAATCTAGCGCGGGCCGCGGCGCGGGCGTGTGCGAGCCGGAGAGGAGGACGGAGGCGCCGGAGAGGAGGACAGAGGCGCGGGCGCGGGCGAGCCGGAGAGGATGCTGACATGGCAGTGATTTGGCGCCTCGTGGGCTCGAAAGTGGTGATTAATTAGTCAACCACATCTTAAGAGTGGCAAAATGTTAATTACAAGGAAGAAAGTGACATTTGAATATGTGGCATTCTTAAGAATGGCAAATAGTTAAATTATATGCAAGTGACAATATGCAACATAACAATCAAATATCAGTATCACATGATAAATTAAAAGGTGGACGTAGAACAGCTTCAACTGACACTGCTGTTGTCCACTGCAAAGCAATCCTCACTACTACAAAAAAGCTAATATTGGATGTCTCACCATAAACGGTTGACCAAAACCGTCAGTATTAAATATAATCATAGACAGTTTTGGTTTAGAGACCGCCTTTGTTACTACCAGTGCTAAAAATCGTCTATGAAGGGGTAATATCAGACGGTTCATGTTGAACACCGTCTATAAAATATCACAGACTTTTCTTGTTAAGAACCGTCTATGATATTGCTACAAATCACGGACTTGGCACTGGTGCAGATAGCTCCTGTGGACTTGGCATCGGTGCAGGTAGCTCGAGTGGTCTTGACATTAGTGCAGATGGCTCTCTTAGACTTGGCACATGTACAGGAGCCTCCAATCAGATGTCGCTTTTAGGGCACTAGATGAATGTTCCAATGGTTTGCTCATGACTTCGTCATTAGGGGCATCTGCAGCGGGACGACTTTGAAATTAGCATAAACACCATCCACATTCACTTTTGTGAAACTTGGCGCTAGAGATACACGTGCATCATATGCCTGGCCCCAACAGTGCACAGGGCAACGGAGGTATATCTCACTTGAAGCTTGCACTTTGTAGCCACCTACATAACGATACAAAATTAGCTACTCCAACAGGCCTATTAATAGATCGAGCATTCCAGAGATAATAATTATTACTAGAATGTCATCGACAGGAAATTGGTGGTTGCTTTCCGAGGTAGGGTTGGATGCGCCGCTACTTCGACGGTTGGGGGCTGCCTAGCACAGGAGTGGCGGGGCTTCCTGCTGATTTTTCCTATACCTTTGTATCTCATCTCTGACCAACATTTGCATCTCATCTCTGATTTTTACTGTAATGTCCTCTCGTAGCTGTGCCTTCCGCTTGGCTTTGGCTCTCTTTCTACTCCAGTAAGATTTGGAGTTCTCTAAGAAGCTATGTTTTCAAGAAACATAAAGACCAAGGCCTCTCGTGCGACCCGGGTGCTCCTTATTTTCTAGGGCAGCGGAGACTAAATCTCTCTCCCTAACTGTCTCGAATGAGCCTTGGGAAAATTCTACACTTAGTGCTTCCAAGCGGTGGGACACTTCCTCATCTACGGGGTTTCAAAAGGAGATGACTCCCGACGATACGGTAGATAACCTCGCTCTTATCCTGTTTCAAACACGCTCATCAGGGATCCCGGTAAATGGAGGAGAAGTCTCCCACAAGATTGTCTGCTCGTCCTCCTGCCTCCATTGCGGGATTTTACCTGCATACCCAGTGGTGCCGAATCTGTGGAGGTGTGTGTTTTGCCTAAAGGGCCCTGTGCACCACACTTTTACTCCTAAAATTATCTGTCATCCTCACAAACTCTTGCCATTGCAGTTCCAGGAATGGATACTTGCCGAAGGGCGTCAGATCCTTCTCCACATATTGCTTGACAAGCAGGCTCTTAAAGTTCTTCCACGCTTTGCACGCCGCTAGTAACACATGTCGTCGCATGGAGGCCTGGTATTCTTCTAGATCTCGAACGATCGAAAAACTTCCGTCAGTAGTTGACTTTTTCGAACTTCGGTCACTTTCTTCCACAAACGAATGTGATCTCAATCCGTTCCTATGCAACTATTTTAACTATTCTCTGGAATACAGACACTACTCAGCGAGGATTGAGAGGGGTCCCAGATGCATCGACATCCGTGATGGTAAACCGGCCCTCGTGCATTTTCGATAGTCCTCTTCCTTTTCAAAATTTTCCAGAAGACGGTGCATCACATGCATCCGGCGACGATGTCAAAGAATGAGGGGATGTCCTCTTCAAAACATAGTAGAAGTGAGCAATTCTTGAGCTAATTCTTGGTGAATTTAGAATATGATCACACATTTATGTGATAATTTCTCTAATCAATCAGGCTTTGAACTCTAGAGTACCTTACCGAATATCTGAAGACAAGCAGCAGTGTTATTTTGTCAAAACTATTTACTTGAAGTAAATCACATTCGTATCAATAATATATTAATGCTCTGTGATATCTGAAATTCAGAATATATGCTCCTTTTGTTAGCCAATTAGGCTTATTTTGCCATTTAAATGCTGGTGGAATTATGCTTTAAACTGAGCAATGTATAGAGATCAAACTATTATCTCTCAACATGAACAATGTAATTAAGCCAAAGTACAATATGCTAAACTGAGTACAAGCATGAGCATATGTAATTAACATAATGCACAGAATACTTAATTTGATAAGTTATCCTCATCAAGTAATGATAAATTAATACTAGCAGAATATTCTCTCATTAGTCACAGTGATCTCAATCTGATAAGTTATCCTCATCGAGCATTTACAAAGCCAATATTCTATTATGCAAAGTCTCCTAGTGCTAGACCTTATGAGGAGGGTCACCGAAGTCAGGGGAGGTAGCGACGGCGTCGGGGGAGGTAGCGACGGGCTCGGGAGGAGGAGGAGGGCAACGGCCTCAGGGGAGGAAGGCTGCCGAAGTCGGGGGAGGCGGCAACGGTGTCAAGGGGGGCGGCGACGGGCTTGGGAGGAGGAGGAGGGCGACGGGCTCGGGGAGGAAGGCCACCGGAGTCGGGAGAGGCGACAACAGCGTTGGGGGAGGCAGTTACGGCGTCGGGGGAGGCGGCGACGGGCTCGAGAGGAGGAGGAGGGCGATGGGTTCGGGGTGAGGTGGCGACATTAGTGGGCAATACAGTGGGGACAAACCCTAATAAGCAATATATACAGGAGAATAATCACAGACGGTTCTATTTAAGAACCGTCTGTGATATTGATCATCACAGACGATTCTTATTTAAAATCGTCTGTAATAACAAAACATCAAAGATGGTTTTAATATAAAACCGTCTACCCTTATGTCGTTTTCGAAAGGAAGCAACTCATCAAATTGATTGTATTTTTCCTCGTCCACTATATTCTCAACTCCGACAATCCTTCTTTTTCCATGAAGAACTATGTGACGCTTCTTATTTGCCTGGTTGGTTATTCCGACAAAAGATTTGACCCCTTTTGTACTCTGGCCCGACAGGTTAACAAGGGTGGGATAATCATTTATGATGCAGAACAATAAAGAGCTTCAATCTGCACTCGGCTCTTAAACATCTTTGGATTCTCGCGGTCAATGCATGGATAGTATATATATATTCCACCCCCTTATTCAATATACCTCTTCGGCAGTTGTTGTAAAAGCGAAACACCATTAATGTACTCTTCATACAACTTGTATGGTTCCGAACGTATATCCAGTTTTGGTCCCACGTTACGCATATAACAATTTAGTATAATATATTCAATAAATTAATTACTATACTATATATGTACCATCTAAATTAAGTAGCTATATATAGCAATAATAATTAACTAAATTAAATTAAGTAGACATTGACTATGAATTCGGGCTGGCGGCAACACAGACAGTCTCTAAACTAAAACCGTTTGTGATTGTACGGGGGTGATCGGTTGGGCTTCAACTTTTAGCTTCCGGCTTATTTTTCACTATTCATAAATTTCGTCTTTTTCTGAACTTTTGTCTTTTTGTTGAGCTTTTTTGCCGGTTCTTTTTCCCCCCATATTTATTTGTATTATATGTAATGGGCTAACATATTTGTTATATTTTTTTTATTTTTTTAAATTTAATTATGCTAAATAAGCCTCTGTCAGTTACAATGTTTTTTCAGCCAGCACTTTTCAGCTATAAGTCACCAAAAGAAAGCTCAAATGATCACCACCTAATACAAACGGTTTTGAAGAATCATCTATGATATAGTGTTTAATATATGGCTTTTTGTAGTAATTGATAGTTGAGGTCGAGCGACGCGACGGAGCAGTTGACGGCGTAGCTCGGCCACTGCGCCACGAGCCTGATTTACGACGTGTTGTAGTTCATGGCGCACATGAGCTTGACGTAGTCTCCCGACCCGGCGTTGTAGACGAGGCCTGGGTCCGCTGCCTCGTTCGGTTCGATGTGGCCGGAGCCCATCGCCAGAGGCGTCGCGGCCATGTCTCTCCGGCCCATGTCGTTGATGGACCCGCGGGTGTTGTCCAGCCGCCAGCGGGTTGGCCGCCGTCATCATCATCGCCGACCGGATGGCGGCCGGGCTCAAGTCCGGTCCGGGTGCACGGCCTTGAGCAGCGCCTCGACGCCCGCTGCGTGCGGGCACGCCATCGACGTCCCTGAGACGATGTTAAACGGAGATGTTAGGTTCTGTCCGTCGAGGACGCTCTTACTCTCCGCCCACAAGGCGAGGATGAGGGATCCCTTCGCGAGGACGTCCTGCTTGAGAACTGTCGAGCAACTCATCGCCAGGCCGCGCGACGAGTACGCCACCACCTCCCGTGCCGGCCTCGTGTTCAGAAATGTCGCCCGGAAACGCAGAGTGCTGCGGCGGCATGGCGGACTTGTCCATGTGGACCATGTACGCCGTCCGACCGGCGACCACCGGAATGACGAAATGAGAGATCAGAAGCATGCATGAACTGAGAATCTGTAGTAGCGGTGGACGTGCATGCAAAGCAAGGGGCGCCATGTTGACGAGCACGGCCAGTAGTTAATTTGTTGGGGTGATGATATGTTAACGTCTCGTGCTCTATGTTCACAGTTCACTTATATATATGTTACGTGTCTTGGTTGCACCGTCAATTGGCACAACGGAATCTTCGGATGACGTGCGAGTCGGACGTTTTTTTTTACAGTAATGACACACATCCAAGAACAATGTCTCTTGTAGATTTCACCGGATAGAACGTCTTTTTCACGCACTGCCTGCCTGTATACGTATGCGCAGATGCGCTTACTACCAAAATGGTGCATGGGACTAGCTAGTGATGTCTATTGTTTTTGTCCCCTGTTGTATGGAGACCAGGAAACCGGGGAGCTGAATGCTGTCTGACCTTTTGTTACGGTTGGGTTCCTCAGGTTGCTTAAAGACTGAAGCAAAATGGTTACTCTGGGTGCTCTGCAGGTGATCGATATAGTTCCTTATATAATTTGGTCTCAACAGGTATTACAAATTGTTATTCTTTATGTTTTTATATCCATGCATCATTACTTCACTGTAATGGGCTCTATTGCAGTCTTGTTATTTGTTAGCATGTTCTTTGACACTGATTGGTAGTTCGTATGAGCACAAATCTTTTTGTTTGCCTGAAATTGTAATTCTCTAAAAAAATGGAAATATTGCCAATTAAGAATTTTCTGAAAAAATATTAATTTTTTAGCTATGCTTGAAGCATAAATTATCCAACCTTATACTGTGTTTGACCATTTTGAACAGGATTCAGATAATACACATTCTGTGGGAATAGCTCAAAGAGCTAGACATCCTGAGGAGCTAAAACGAGAACCCGACAAGTGGATGATTGACATTGACTATTATTTGTCACAGCAGGCCCCCCTTTGCATATTAAAAACACACAGTTGTCTTTCGTTGTGCTATATTGATATACCATATTTCTGATTCTAATTTGCTTTTACATATTCAGGGTACTAGCCCAGCCCGTCTAGCTGAATGTCTCAGACTTGATTCATCCAAGGTGCACATTTACTCTTAATTCACGGACATCTTTACTATTGAATTCATTTTTTTGCTATGATGCTTTTTTGATCCTTTTAATTCTTTGGAATCAGTTCCAATCAAGATTGTCTGACTCTAGCCATCAAGATACGTCTAGCATGCTCTTATCTGTAATGGATGATGAAGATGAGAGGTAATAATATATTCATTTCGCTTTGATTCTTGCAATCCATAACTTCAATTAGAATAACTTGAGTAATACATACAGATATCGTGGTTGTGAGCCACTGCGTTTGTCATGCCCGAGCTGTTCCAGTACTTTTGAGTGGCCCCCTGTATCTAGTCTGGTTACTAGTTCTAGCACTGTTAAGTGCATCGGATGCAAATGAAGGACAAGATGCTACTGTTAATTTCTGGCATCGGATGCGGTGCCCAAGATGTCCAGATGACACGATGAGTGCAGAGTTTCTCCTGCGGTGCTCCAACAGTACACGGAGGCAGATCTATACAGGCAGTTGTCCTACTTTTGCTATGTAGTCGATGCAACCCGGTGTCTCGAGAAGGTTACACATGGCCTTTTACACATTAAAAATAAACGTGAGCTGTCCATTTTCTTTTTAATTGAATGGATTAGATTAGTTAGCATTTAGTTACACTGTCACCGGTAGTACTAATAGTAGAATCTTGAGAGGGGTAAAATTGTAAAAGAAACATATAACGTAAGAGTAATTTTCGTAAGCGTCACGGTAGCACATGTGTGAGAGACGGCGGCGGCGGCGTAGAGTATAGGTGAGAGGCGATGACAATGGAAAGGATTAATAATAGATTCAGAGAAAAAGTTCATAATATCCTCATAAAAAATAAATTTACAAAAAAAATCTATTTTACTTTTATAAATCAATGATCGGATTTAATCTATATTACCACTCTCTTATTACCAATAGAATGTACCGTAAAAATTTTCACACATAAACCAAACACCTGTTTTCTTTTTTTTTTCCCTTTCTTGTCTAAGGAATGCCATAGTTGATGTGAATATTATCGTTGGGATGTAGTTGGACCAGAAGATGCAGCTTCCTTTTGAGAGAGTTTGCAGCATTTAGCCAAACCATTAACTTGGCATCGGTGGAGATTCAGAAAATCCGAGACAGATGTGCATTCGGATGGGTTCAGTTGACGGATCAAGCAGTATCAATCTGATGAGTTACTGCTCTTTGTAATATCAATCATTGGTGAACTGAGCAAGAGATTTCTCATGGGCTGTGGGATATCGCAATATTGAAACTAGATCTCTTGTTGAGGCCAAAAGGAACAGGAAGCCAAACGATGAGTTGAGCCACTAGCCAGTTTTAGAGTTGTTTTTCAACCTGTAAAGGATGGAGTTTCCCAATGCATATCATATTTGAATACAAATGTTCTAACCAATTGTTTCAGAGCAAACCCTGCTAAGTAGCTTTCCTAGATTTTTGAAATGGCTGTAGTGTACTAAGCTTGTAAATATGGTGCATCCATAAACCCCATGATTCGTGTACCTACAGACTTTGTATCATATAGTTCTCGATTTATTATCAATCCAGTGGTTCATTTACTGAGTGTCATATCTAGAACAAGGTTGTTCTTGTTTCAGTGTATCAGACAGATTACTAATGCCCTGCTACAGGATGGAACACAAAGATAAGGAGAAAGACCACTTTGTTCGGAGTATGCTGGAACCTTCAGGTTTGCTCTTTATTCGCTTATGCTCTGGCCTTGTCATCTTTTACTTGTTAAATATTTATTTCGGTCATTACAATAAAACAGAAGACGGTGTTTGTATCAATTTTGTGCATACCCTGATCCTCGTACAGTAAAGTCCCTGCACTTCTGTTTACTCTCTAGCCTGTTCTGCTATCTTAAAGGCCGTGGCTGTATGGAGTATGGACCACAGAGAGAAGCAGCTTGGCATATGCCAGATGCTACCCAATAAACCCCAAACCCCAGCTAAGTCCTGACATTCTTTAAAGACCAAGGTGCTTTAGCAGCAAGAGGTTAGTAGTACCTCCTCAACTTCTCTGACCTTTATTCTCATCTCTTTTGTTAATCTATTATACATTAGCTTGCTTGTTTTGGAAGTTTTAGTAGAGCAACTTGCTGCCATCAGCCAGTTAAATACACAGTCCAACAGAATGTGGGTTAGTTTGATACACTATCATGGACCACGAGTTAAAATATTGGCGCCAAGCTGCATATCATATTTGCCCTTGCTCTTTTTTTTTCACGAAAACGCAAGAAACGTTTCTTTCAATTAAGGGAACAAAGTACAGAAATACCAAAGAGCCAAAAAAAACAAGGGTTGCATGCTCAATAGGCAGCAAGAGAAGAAACAACGCGGAGGGGAGGCCTATATAGGGCACCAGAGAACAACTGAAACAAACTGCTAGGCAAGAGTATTTTCTCAATACGGAACCTATAAGTTAAACGATGTACATGTTAAAAACCCAACATCTGTACCAACCAAAATCGTAAGTGAGTATCTCTCTCTCCGTAATTTATACCGTAAACAGCCTAAATTCAAAAATTTTAGCTAAAAGTCATAAGCCGCAGCCGTTGCCAAACAGGCCCTTAAACCTAAAGCGGCATCACCTGTTCATGCCCAAACATGGCATTTCTGCTGAAAAGAGGCCAGCAAGACGTCTATTTGCCCTTGCTCTGATAAAGCATGCTTTCCTAACCTAGGTTTAGCCAACCCCTAGCGTTTAGGGACCTCTTTTTCTGGACGTCATCTTTCCTGTTACTAATCCAGTGTGTTGCGCAAGTGCCATTTCCGTAAGATACCGGAAGTCTTGCGTTGATTATCTCTGGTGAGTCAAGCAAGATATTTATTTTTTGCGAAGAAAGGCAATAAATTGCTTTTAAGGACTAGGTTAGAACTTAGAACTTAGGCCCTGTTTGTTTCCACTTAAGATTATTATAATCTAGCTTATAATCATAAGTGGAAACAAACAGCCTAGATTAAGGTAACTTATTATAATCTAATAGCCCAGATTATTGTAATCTAATAAGCTCAAAAAAGGAGCTTATTTCAGCTTATAGATCCACCTTTTATCTTAAGGACCATAAAACTTTAGGAATATTACCCACCTTTGCCGTTCATCCATCCCCTAACTCCCTTGCCTCTCTCTCAAGGACATTGTAGTCTTTAAACATTCGAATACAACAATCCATAACTTTGATAATCCAGGCTGCCAAACACTTGACAGCTTATTTTCCACCAGCTTATTATAATCTGACTTATATAATCCCCTACCTATAAGCTAGATTATAATAATCTTAAGTGGAAATAAACAGGGCCTTAGAACCGTGACCGACCATTATTTTTCTCCGTTATTTTCTGAAAATCAAACCATGATGGAGCTGTAATTATTTTCGTAAACATGCTCTTGCAAGTACATAATACATGTACTCCTTGTGTTCAGAAAAGCAACAGCAGTATCTTATAGGAGACCATTTTTACAGTTGTTCAAACATACAAGTCTGCTCTTTTGGCCTAAGAAAGAGATTACTGGAGTACTTCGTGTATCGGAACCGGAAGCCAATTCAAATCTTAGGATTGACTTGGGAGAAAGGGCAAATACAACTGTACAGATAACCTGTATATATGCAATTAGCATTCAAATCTTTGTTTTTACGTTTTCTTTCGAGTTTTTGGACCACAACTCCGCAAGCACACCGTACGTCTGTTCGTCTGCTGCCTTCTCTGCACAATCTCGCGCAGGTTACGATTCTTTAATGTGCGCTCTACTATTTGAAATGTATGCTTTTCACGATAAAGATTGAATGTGAAAATCTTCAGTCTGTAAATGAAGCAGCGAATCTTTTGTAAGTCTCGGTTCGCTGTACTTTGTTGGTAGCTAGACAGCATAATCTTTCGCACGATTTTCTTTGTACGAACACATGTTTTATCATCCGGTTTGCTTATGTAAGGTGCTTGAACCTTGAAACCTTTTTTCCTTGGTCTAATCTTAAGCCCTAATCTTATGCTCCACATACTTTGAATGCCACGCTTGCGCCATTATTTCTTGTTCAAAAAGGTAGGGAATCCGAAGAGGAGCTGAGGAAGATTCTTTGCTCTTCTTAATTTTTTGGTTTATGATTTTCTCTAAATAAATAAATCAAATAGTATTTTTATTACTTTTCAAAATAATTTATCAAGACAGTTTTTAGAAGGCACTTTATTAGTATTTAATTTGTTTGTATAAACACTTATACTAAAGTCAAAAGGAAAAGTCACAACCATAATACATCTCAGTCCAAAAGGAAAGGACCTTTACATCTGCTAGGTGCTTAGGGTGTGTTTGGTTGGTGGAATGGTCATGGGATGGAACCATCCTGTTCCAATTTTGAGGTCATCCAGCTGTTTGGATCATGGGATGGAATGGCATGAAGTGGAAGCAAACCATTCCCCCTAAAGGAATATTCCTTCAAAATTCGGAATCAACTCATCCCCCAAAATTTCCCGGACGAAGCCATCCCGGGCGCCCGCGCCGTGCTCCCGCCCGCGCCTCCCGCCGCCGTCGGCCTCCGTCGCCGCCCTCCCGCCCGCGCCGACCTTCTGCGCCGCCGCCCGCGACGGCCTCCGTCGCCGCCGCCCGCGACGGCCTCCGTCGCCGCCGCCCGACCTCCCGCCGGCGCCTCCCGCCGGCGCCGACCTCCCGCCGCCGGCCTCCCGCGCCGTCCTCCTGCGCCGCCGCCCGCGACGGCCTCCCGCGCCGTCCTCCTGCGCCGCCGCCCGCGACGGTCTCCCGCGACGGCCTCCCGCGCCGACCTCCCGCCGCCGGCCTCCCGCGCCGTCCTCCTGCGCCGCCGCCCGCGACGGCCTCCCGCGACGGCCTCCCGCGCCGACCTCCCGCCGCCGGCCTCCCGCGCCGTCCTCCTGCGCCGCCGCCCGCGACGGCCTCCGTCGCCGCCGCCCGACCTCCCGCCCGCGCCTCCCGCCGGCGCCGACCTCCCGCCGCCGGCCTCCCGCGCCGTCCTCCTGCGCCGCCGCCCGCGACGGCCTCCCGCGACGGCCTCCCGCGCCGACCTCCCGCCGCCGTCCTCCTGCGCCGCCGCCCGCGACGGCCTCCGTCGCCGCCGCCCGACCTCCCGCCCGCGCCGACCTCCTGCGGCGTCCTCCCGCCGCCGGCCTCCCGCCCGCGCCGTGCTCCCGCCGCCGGCCTCCTCCCGCGCCGTCCTCCCGCCCGCGCCAACCTTCTGCGCCGCCGCCCGCGCCGGCCTCCGTCGCCGCCGCCCGACCTCCCGCCCGCGCCTCCCGCCGGCGCCGACCTCCTGCGGCGTCCTCCCGCCCGCGCCTCCCCCCCACCAACCAAACAAGAAACAGAACGGTTCCATTCTTCTCCATCCCACTAACCAAACAAAAAACAGAACCATTCCATCCCACTAACCAAACATCCTAACAGAACCATCCTGTTCCATCCCATCCCAAAAAACTGGAATCATCCCATCCCATTCCTCCCCATTCCACCAACCAAACACACCCTAAGAATGTAAGCTGCCAAAGGGTATCCCAATTCTCAAATTGTAATCTGGCCCTAATCAAATCAATCTTCCATCGAGTGGCTGGTAAAGGAAAGTACTCCAATAGGTTCGCTACCCTGTTCAATTCTTCATTGCCACTTGTCTGGCCCCACCAGCTCTCACTTCGGTTTCCCCCGCAGGAGGAGCTTCGCTGGTTGGGCCCGGTCCACGCGGAGCACGAGTCTTTTCACCGTCCGTCCGTAGGCCCTCCATAACAACGTCCATGGTAGACCTGGTGCAGCGGGTAGCAGCCGCTCTTCCGTTTCATGTTTGGTCTTTTTTTGCATATAACCCCTGATGAGTTTTGCGATTTTAGTGCCTCCAGCTTACCGTACTTATAAATACTAACGCCCTTTTCGAACCTAGGAATTTAACAGAAAAATAGTATTATTCCTACACCATTTCAAACAGGGCTTAATAGGTTCTTAGACTTCAAAATAATTAATTAAGTGAATGATACTTCTGATGGAAATTAGTTAATACTAGTTAACATCTCTAATTCATCTCACGTTCCCTTGTTCCTCTGCCTCTCATTAGGGCCTCTTTGATTCCCAGAATTTTTTTCTATTTTCTGCGAAAATTAAATTATTTTCTATGAAATTCTTGCGAATCAAAGGAGTTCCTAGCGTCTGCGGCCTACCGACATCCACCCCATTCCTACTCTATGCAAGCATGAGGCGTACGAAGCATCTGGCAGGTACAAATGTTCAACACCTGCAAATGCTCAACAAACTTGAGCATCTGGTAAAAGCCACCAACGAGATAGGTCAAGTTCATGCCGATGGAGCGTTCAGAGAGCAGACTGGAGAGTCGAGTGTTGGAGTGACCGCACGGGACGAGAACAATTGTTAGGCGTGGATATAATAATTCTCTAATTATTATATTATCTGAGTATACCTCTTATCGATAATAAGAGATTTTATAGAGTAGTCATAAATTCTTCTATGACCACATAGTCATAAGTCATTCTGCGACCATCTAATCATAAGTTCTTCTACGATTTTCCGTAGTCGCAAGTCCTTCTACGACTACATAGTCATAAGTCATCCTACGACCATTTTCTGGTCGTGGGCTTTCCCGCAACTAGTTTATCTCCGACTGGCTTGTCTACGACAAGCTTCTATATAATAGGCCTCTAACAAGGCGGTTAGAATATGCACATATTTCTAATAACAGCACACGATCTCTCTCTGATAACAACCGCCGCACGACGAATGGGCCACCACGTCTCTCTGACAATAACTTCTGCCAGACGGTTATCTCCCCAAACGTTGAGACGTCTTTTTGGCGTAGGACAACGGCCATCACTTCGTCAACTATATAAAGGTTAACGCCAAAGGGAAAGGGATGGAAGGACATCAGATCAGGAGATCGTGTTAGGCAATTCGCATTACTTTCTCAGTTGTAATCAATTCTCTGAGTAATAGCCACACATGAAGTATGGTTGTTATTTTCTGAGAAGGTCTGAACCTGTATAAAAATCCTCGTATCTCTACTCTGCATGTTCATAGTCCGAGTTTTCTACAGTTCCCCTGAATCCAAACAAATCATACGTAAGATTGGTATTAAAACATCGACAGTTGGCGCCGTTTATGGAGATAACTTCTTCTAAGACTCCGATAATTTCCTTGTCGGCAACTTCTATTCCTTCTGATGTCCTCATGGCAGGAGAATGGAACGAGAAGAGCTGGTTTGACCTGACGACTACGCAGATGTTGACATGGATGCCTGCTACGACTACGAGCAGACAATGCTTGGTTCTGACGGTGAGGCTGTCCCTGGAGATCCATCCTGGGATCTTGGATATCACACCATAGGAAAGGCTGAGGAGGGATCCATATCCCCGGTGGCAATACGCCCGATGGAGGAACCAGTTTCCCCAAAGGACAAGGGTCAATCCGACCATGAACAGGACTCGCAACACAACAATGAGCCTACTCCCAAGTGTTTGAGTCCTCTGGCGACCCCTCGAGCAGTTTCAGCAAGCTCTAGAGTCTGTTATTCCGGAAATTCATCACTAACTAGTGATCGTAACTCTTCAGTTGTCCATGCAAAGAGCATGGGTGGGCTCCCTATGAGCCCATTTGCACCCTCGTATGGTTCAACTCCAACAGGAGATGGTGATGACCCAGAATTCCTCTACCTGGCGAGGTTTACTCCAAGCTGCGATGTGCTCTCGCTGGACAAGGTGACTAGAACGTGTGCTTATTTCTAATAATAGTACACAATCTCTCTCTGACAACAACCGCCGCATGACGATGGGCCACCACATCTCTCTGACAATAACTTTCGCCAGACAGTTGTCTCCCTAAGCATTGAGATGTCTTTTGACACATGACAACAACCATCGCTTTGTCAACTATATAAAGGCTAATGCCAGAGGAAAAAGGGATGGAAGGACATCAGATCAGGAAATAGTGCTAGGCAATTCACATTACTCTCTCAATTGTAATCAATTCTCTGAGTAATAACCACACAGGACGTAGGGTTGTTATTTTCCAAGGAGAAGATCCGAACCTGTATAAAAAATCCCTGTGTCTCTACTTTGCATGTTCATAGTCCAAGTTTTCTAGAGTTTCCTTGAATCTAAACAAATTATACATAAGATCGGTATTAAAACACCGATAGCTCCGTAATGATTGTAACAATTGCAACGAGTAATCAATAAATCACTTGTAACACCCTTTTTTTTAGAACAGGGCTAAAACGTTTCACGCAACAGTCCGAAAGTTTAGTTATGGACAAAAAATATCATACCTGCTCACAAGCATTTAAAAAAAGATTATCTTGATTAAAATATGACATAATGACCAAAACACAACAGCTTTACGGGTGTTCAAACCCGAAATTTATCTTACATTCAGAAAATCCAAAGAAATTCCATATGAACGCTTGAGTGTGGTCATAATCCTAGCACAATGGCTTATGTATCCTTCATTCTTTTGTTGTCTGTTTTAATAAAAATAAGCAAGATTGAGTGCACTAGGTACTCAACAAGCTACATGGGAAGGCTATGTAACTAATATACAAAGAGTTCAACTGGATGGTCACATGTTATAATATGAAAAATAATAGATGCAAATTTGCTAGTAAATAGCTTTGCATTTAAAACAGTAAAATAATACTTAATTAATAATAGGGATTTGTTATCCATAGTTTTCGTACCAAAATCTTCCAAATTCTATTTATGTATTGTTGTTGAAACACTCATGAAACATAAATCCATTACTCGAGAGCACGGTGTATTCGAATATCATTTATTATACTTGTAGAGTTACCCAATTTTACCTATAAGATATCTCAAACTCATAATGTCAAGCTATAGACACGCAATGTGTTAACATGCGACTGAGTTGATATAACAATGTCTTTCACTGCTCTCTTCTTTCTAGCTTCTACCCAGTAGGTTCGTGACCACCCATTGTCAATAATCCATTGGCCAAAGCAGAAACCACGGACCGCTTCTGGGTGGACCTACTGTTGTTAAATATGGAAGATACTGCTTCCATACCACCTTGTTGTACATGGGCCGTTTCAACATATGGAAAAGCAAACTGTCCTGTAGATATTCAATCGAATCGAGCAGCTACTAGACTACGTTTGACAAATTAACACTTATGGCTAAGTGATTTCTGTGACCTTTACTTAGCATAAGCTTCTAGTTCTTACTTTTCACAAGTGAAACAACCAACCATAAACCCACAAACCTAGTACGCTACGACATTGCTACCAAACCATGCCAAACCTCCACCCTAGGGTAAGGTTGTGAACTCCAACCATGTAGTGGCTTTCAATGAGTAATCCTTAACTCTAGTACCCTTTTAAAATCTATCAGCAAAATGCCAATTAACTTAGTAGTGCAAAACATTTTATTTTCTAATCTATTGATGGTTATTTATACAATAATTTATTATTATTTAGGCTGTCAAGGTGAATATTGCCTTCAAGTAAAACATGGCTTTTTCAGTGGTAGGACTTAGCTAATTCTCATGTTATTCTAAATTATTGTTTAAAATAAATAACATTGCACAAATAGCAATAATGAAAGTAATATTAATTAATAAATAATGTAGAATCAACATGATCAAAACATGTGACTTGCTTCTTCATCCATAGTCTTTGAATATTCATCTGTAGGCTTCAGGTTCACACTAGTCAAATATGGATGCTAGCACAAAAGAATGAATACAAATAAGTTCCTACTTTATAGAATGCAAGCTGAGAAAAAGTGTAATAAAATACCCTCAAAAGATATAAAGAAAGGTTGGTTTGGACGGATATGGTTCAAGCAGTGCTTGGTTTGGATAAAAGGAGTTGAAAACAGGTTAGATGGGCTCGAGACAATCGAAATGGATATAAATATGTTTAATGGGTTTTGGATGAATAGTAATGGGTTGGATGAACAGTGACAAATTGACATTATTCATAAACCGGTTGGGCTTAGGAACAGTAACCGATCTAAACAATATTTGGATCGGGTTTGTATTAGTATTGGGTTAGGCTTTGAATAGTAATGGGACAGAGCTTTCACAGTGTTGGGCTTGGCCCAATAACTCAGCTGAGCTTGCTTATGGCTTCTGGGCTGATTTGGCCTAGCCCAGTTGGATGGTCTGCCAGGCCTTTAGCCTGGCTCAACTTCGACTCACCGTGCTCTAGCACCATGGCGCCCGATTAGAGGAGTAGTGGCAGTGAACTCACGCAAACTTTGACAATGGTCGCTGACGGTGAGCAAGGGCAAGGACGGGACCAATGAACTGTGGTGATTCCATTTTTGGACTTGGCAAGACTCAGGAAGCTCCAATGAGGTCTAGCGGTGGTAGGGGTTCGTCGGAGCACACCCAAGGCACAGTGGCGCTCCGATGGGATTCTAGTGAAGAGCATGGGCATTTAAGTATCTATGGAGGATGGGGAGGCTAATGGCGGGGTTGGTTTTGGTTCACAAGGCTCCTAGTTGGCTATCCATGGTGACGTGGCTTGGACAACGGTGGTGCACATCGTCGGTGGCCTAGAGGCTATGGGAGAGCATGGCGAGGTGGTGGCGAGGCTTGTGTTGGTCTAGAGATGCTACTACTACGGGGAATTTGACAGTGGCTAACCACAGTAGGGGAATTGAACTCGGGTTTACCGGCTCAGGGCTTAATAGCAGCGGTGAATGGTCATGGAATTGGAAGATAAGGGAGGTTAGCTAGGTGTTTGGTGAGATTTTATAGCGCAAGTGAGGTTGTGCAAGCAGAGCTTAGCGATGGCAGTGGCGGTGCATGGACTATGTCGGTGGCAACCAAGGACCTTCGACGACGAGGTGGTTGCATTGCGTGGCTGGGGCAAAGTGATGGGTATTAAAGGCGATGTTAGAGATGTGGCAGTGCACCACACAGGCATTATCAGAGTTGGCAGTGGCGACGAAGAGGGCACGGTCGAGTGGTAGAGGGGAACAGAGGAGAAAGCAGATTTCAAAAGGGCACTAATGGTTGAAGAAAGCGGAAAGATCAATAAGGGAAGTGGATTTGCTGAGGAACTTCCAAATTGGGCAAGAAACTCAAATTCAACTGAAATTAAAAAATGAAAAAATTTCAAATTTTCAGGTTGTTTCATCACTTTCTTTCTCGCAAATAAAGGTACGTGGAGTATTTTCATCCACATAAGGTCATTTGAAGCATTTTGTTAAAGTATGATCACATATGTTGGCTCGCTCTAGGTGATGGCCCGAGTGGTACTGGTGTTACACTGGGCCGCACAGAGTCCAAGTGCCACTCAATGCTACCAACCTCAGCTCAGTTTTGTCTTATGTTGGGATTCTTATTCCTTGCCCTCAATATGTACCTATGTAGTTGCGGTTTATATATGATTCAGGTAGTCATGTTATCCCGTGCTTGTAATTTTCCTCATATAGTGATTTTCACCTTCGTGCTCCATGTTTTTTTCACGAGCTTTTTCATGTAAAATTCATGTGTCTTATCTCCATATTCATCTCTTATTTTGTAAAAAGTGGCATTAGAGATGAGGAAGAATCTTTTTGTAACAAGTGGCATTAGAGATGAGGAAGAATCTAGATTTTCAAGAAAGAAAGAAGCCAACAACGTCTAGTGCTGACCTCAGCGTAGGGCACACCCCTTTCGTGTGCTGACTAGTGCATCTCCTTTCACACTCGACACAAGACCCGATTTCGCTGACACGACGACCTCCACAACCTTGACCTCAACTTAGCAATGATAGGACTAGGGGTCCCGATCTTTCGATGAGAGTGGTAGATTCGATTGGGGAAGGAGATGACGTTGACGACCCGACTACAACCATCCAAGGACGTTGCGCCTTAGCGATCGATACACCAACTCCAGAGATTGTTCGTGACCTTGTCGGCGCACGATCAACCTAACCACGAGGGTTCTTGCTCCTGCAAGCAATCGAAGAACAAGCAAGAACAAGATGAACAGCAACTCAATTGCAAATAACGATGTAAGATTCAATCAAAAATAGAATACGGTGGGGTTCCGAAGACAAGTATTCGGGCGGTCTAGCTGACACGCGCGAGTACAAGGCAAAGCAGCAAAAACTAACTTAGTCTAAACAAAACCCCAAACCCTAGAAGAGGGTGCGGCTGCCTATTTAAGGGTCATGGAAGGTGGAGGGTCGGCCAAAACACAAGGAAGCCGAATAGGACTCGAATTACAAGGCCCAAGGCCCACTTTGACTCGGACTGGAAAAGCGATGTGAATTGTTTTGCAGTTTCTGGTCGACTCGGATGGAATTTGGAGGTGAGGCCGGATCCATCTGAAAGTAGACTTCAAGAGTTTTCCAACGAGTACTCACGGGCCCCGAGAAACCTTCTGGATCAAAAGTTACGGCCGTTTGAAGTAGGCGCTGTCAACAAGGCCGAATCCGAGTCAAACTCGTGAACAGGACTTGGTTTGTGCTTGACGGTTCCACTTCTATACTTGAGCTCATGTGGTTCTTCCCCATGGTTCCTAAGGACAATTAAATCATCACAAGAATTAAGTAGTATTCCATGTTTTGAAACATTTGTATGCAAACTTAGGAACGCATTCACCTGATGGTTAAGTTGACGTGCTCGCGCTCTAGTCATTGGTCCTTGTATCATAGTTTCAGTTTGATATGGAGTCGGCATGGTTGTATGCATTGAAAGGATGTCCTCATCAAGCAACTTTTAGCAACTTCGATTTCATTCTGTGCCTCGACTCCGATCCACATGACTTTGATCTCGTCTTCAACTTGGCTTCGACTTGCGTGATTGTGTTGACCCATGACTCGGCGCCACCACCCTCTCAACTATTCCACAGCTAGTTCATCATCGCCACCGTTTAGTTTCGATCTGCACCACCTTCGTCAACGATCTACTGCCTCACTTGGTCATTGCTTTTCCATCAAGAGCTTGTGTTGTCAGCTCTGTTGTTTTGTATGCTTTTGTTGGAGGTGGAGTTCATGCAATTTTGGTTGTCTTCTTGGACGATATATACTATTCTTCGAGTTATTGTGGCAAGATCCATTGTATCCTTCTTGGTGATTATTGGGCCACACATTGAGTTCAAGGCGAAGTTGTAGACTTTTAGCACGAAGTTGTTATCGGTGGATAAGTGCAATTTGGTCTGGTTTGCTAGGTGCGCATGAACATGTACCAAGGAGTCACCCACAATTATTGTCATTCTTCATTATCAAGAAGTTCACATGTGGATTAACCTTCGAAGCATCTTTACAATTAAGGATGTAATTTATTATCTCTAAATTTCTTGTAAGTTTTCGTATAAGCAATTTTCGTTGGAGATATTGGTGTACATTCAATATGCTTGGTTTGGCTACTACTATTAAGTTATTTGGGCTACATTTGATTGATGAGATTTTGAGGTAGTAAAAAAACTCTTGGGTTTGGGAAGTGATGCAGTTTATGCATGTTTGGATCATTTGAAAGGACAATTGATTTGGTGGTTAATTCACCATTTAAATTTGTTGGTGATTTACTCAATTTATCTTTATGAGAAACATTTGGATAAGATTGTTCTATTCTTACTCATTGAGATTAGTCCATAGCATTGAGATTAGTCCACAGGATTTTCAAGGCACAAGTCATGTTGATGAAGACTTGTTTGGAGGAGATTTTGATATTTCGGCTACATGAGGGAATTCAAATTAAGGTGGATATTGTTAAAGCATTATCCAAATTCTTCAAAGTGTTTGAACATGTGTTGCTGGCCTACGCTAGGTGGTGTGCTGAGCGGCACCAGTGTTAGCGTTGGCCCATGCAAAGTTCATGCATCGTACCATCCTTTGTCAGTTTCATCTTCTACTAGGACTCTTATTCCTGTGCAATTGAGGTAGCTTTGTCATTCTATGCTTGTAATTTTTATCATATAGGTGGTATTTGGTTCAAGTATTGTTAACACAAACATGAAGGGAAATGGATTACAGGGGGGTTTGCAGTGGAATGTTTGGTTGTTTGATATTGAATACCATTACTGTTGTGGTTACAGACCAAACAGAGAGAGAGAGAGAGAGAGTATGGTAGTGGAGAGTTAGGTGAGCAATGGCTTAGGGTTTCTCCCCGTGGCCTATGTGTATATATATCCACATGGGGAGTGCTTTTACAATTATACCCTTACATCCGAATATTCCCCTCAGGGGCACTTATGTCATTACACATGTCCCATTTTGGGCCTTACATTCGTCTAACAGGTCTGCTGGGCTTAGGTGGGGGCCACCCCTACAATAATTACAATGTTTGGTTAGGGGTCTCACGGTGTTGCACAATAACTTGATTCAGTCGATTAGGGAGGAGAATGAGGTGGGGATGGATGAAGAAGAGGATGTATTTCTCGATGGCTGGCAGTGTCGGTCGCCTATCGGTGCTGCTGCTCATGTCATTGTCGGTGTCAGAGACGGTCAGTGCACATTGACATTGTAGTGCAGGCAAGGAGACTGAGGTGGCCGCCATATCTAAAACTCTCTAGCCGCCTATGTGGACAAAGATACCAACTTTGCAGAAGACGAAGGGGGTTTGTTCGGCTTGAGCCAATACAATGCTTGCCTAAGTTGCCTGGATACATCAATACGGATATGGATACGTGATATGGTGATACCGCGATACACCATTTCTCCAAAAACACCAATATGGCGATACATATGTATATATATATATATATATATATATATATATATATATATATATATTAAAAACAATTAAAAATATAGAAATGCCTGATTTCTTGTAAGGAAATAGGCAACCTAACTAGATCATCACCACATCATAACCAATCAGCCCACCAACAAAGAGCAACCCACTAGTCTATTTGTACAAAAACAATGCACCAGCATACCAACCCACCACAGAAAGCCACTTAAAGGTTACCCATCTCAATTTGTCTTTACTCTCATTTGCAACTGCCACCCCACACTGATCCCATCTCTCTCTCTCTCTCTCTCTCTCGCTTTTCTTCCTCAACAAGCACAGAGAAGAAATAAAGAAGAAAAGAGAGCGAAAAGAGGGGACACGAGCAAACCGGGAGGAGGTGGTGATGAGCCAATGATGCCCACCAAGTGATGACATCTGGAAATTAGGTCTCTCTTCCTCCTCCATCTCTTTTCTCCAAATTCAGTTGTCGGATCTAGGGATGAGGGCGAACGAGAGCGGCGATGGCTGGCAAGTGTAGTGGAGTAGTGGCAATGTGGACAGGGGAGCAAGGAAGAGGCGTCAGGGTGAGAGAAATTACATGGGCCTGTGGGAACAAAATGAGCAAATAGATGACTTTGTAATGAGTGGAATAAGAGGTAAGGTTTGAGAGGTATCAAAAAGTATCGAAAATTATTTTCTTTAAAAAAGGAAATCGCCGATATGGATAAGATACGTATCTGGCCATATTGGAGTCGTATGTATATCCGATAAGGTATCCGATAGACTCATTTTCAGAAGTATCCGTGCAACTTAGATACTGACGATAGAGCATGAGTGTGCCCCGATCTAGACGAAGATGATAGTGCTCACCAGCAAGATTTGGCTACTTGCTAGCCGTGCTTACCAGTCCAACCGTCCCTGCAACATCACCTCCTTGCCTTACTTGCTAGCAAGATTCGACTCCTCGTCGCTGGCCGCGCTTGCCCACTAGCAAGATTCGACTCCTCGTCTGAGAGACCATGTGGATGTGACCCAATGTTTGTGATGAGTAATTGACGTTTGTTTTGGAAAGATTGAGTTTGGTTCGTGTGGTTTGTGCCAAGTCGGCATTTGGCGCAGTCGGGTTTGGTTAGACAGACTTGAGACGTATTCTTCTTCCCGATTGGTCGTTTGAGCAGTTTCATGCTTGAGTATGATTTGTTGATGCTAATGAGGATTACTTGTTTCGAGCGGTGCTATGTAATGTATTTTTTTTTGTCTATGATAGCTGCAGGACGTCGAGGCGGAGTCGTGGTGAGGCACAGGATGACCGGACTAGGCGCAGGCGGTGCCGAGGTCAGAACGGTCGAGGTGTGCCGAAGACGGCAAGGACTCGAGGTGGCTGCGAGGCTTGGAAGGCAGGGAATGAGGAAGCTTCCCGGAAGGTGCAGGAGGGGCGTTTTGGTGAATACGCAAAGCTGCATTAAAGGAAGTGGATTTGGTTAGAGTTAGTGGGTAAAGCGCGAAAGCTTAATGGGCAAAACAAATGTGAACCCATTATGCAAAGGGTATAAATAGATGGTTGTCTCCTGCATGGAGGGTGTGTTTGAGAGAGTCGTTAGGGCTTTTGCTTTGTGTCTCCTTGTGTGTGCTTTAGTGGTTGAGAAGTTGGTGAGAGCAGGAACACGTTGTTCCTCTTCCTGTGTGTGTTGGAGAGATGTAAGGAGTTCTTGAGTTTGGGAGAGATGGAATGAGTTGATACTCCATGTAATCATTCCTCTGTATTCAATCATTCATGGGAATGAATCATTTTAAGCTGGGTTTCTATCTCTCTGTGATGTCCTTTATTTTTTAGCTTCTGCAGTTTCTCTGTTCTTCCTTTGTTTTCTTACATTCTTGAGTTGAATCTTTGATTTGAGGGCTGGTTCTTGATTGCTTTATGAAGGGAAAAGATTCAAGGTCCCTTGGGCATTCCATTTTCAAGATCAAATGGAAGAATCACTAATTTCCCTTTTCTCCTTGAGCTTCGTCAAATCTCTCTCTGTTTCTGGTTTCTAGGGTTTGGGCACAGAGCTCTCTTGGATTTTTTAATTCCCTTCTTTAGGAGACTTCAGATTTGGGCTTTCAAGTGCTTAGATCATTGCTAATCTAATTGCAAAAGATCATAAGCAAAGGATAGACAAATAGTGAGAAATCTGAAAATCTGGACTTCTTCTCATGTCTTTTTTAATTTTTGCTCAAATCTTGTTGCCCTGCCTTTTTAGGTGAATTTCTTTGAGCTCTGCTGTCTCTCTGCTATTTAGGTCTTAGTCTTGTCCCTTTGGTCCAAAAAGATTTGCAGCTTCTCCTCAATTTTGGAAATTTCATCAAAATTCAGTATCTTCAGACTGCTGCTCAGTTCGATGATTTCTCTTCCTGCCTTGTTTTAGTGTTATTGCCATGTTTTCTCCTTCTGTGTACTTGAGTCTCCAGTGAGCCTAACCTTTCTTTTTTCTTCTTCATAGCATTTGTTGCTATCGGAGAAGAACATTTTAATTAGATACTTTAGGGGGAAATTTTGAAGTAGCAACATTCACCCCCCCTCTGTTGCCGATTTTGATCCAACAATTGGTATCAGAGCCGGTTAGCTCTTCCTCATAGATTTTAACCGGTCTCTAGAGCCATGGCAATAGATAAGTACTCGACCAAGCCCCCGGTCTCCGATGGGATCGACTATCCCTTCTGGAAGAGCCGGATGGAGACCTACATCCAGGCTCAGGGCTACACCATCTGGCGCAAGGTCATGGTCCGGTATGCTATTCCTGCCGATGAGAACATCATTGCCGGAAACATGGCTGATGTTGAGGCGAATGCTAAGGCAAGGAACATCATAATTCAGGGTCTGAGCAGAAGCAAGCTCGATCACATCTCTCATCTGACGTCGCCTTCGACATCTGGGTGACCCTCGATGCATACCATGAGGGCACCACCCAGATCAAGACGGTTCGACATGACCAGTTCAAGCGAGATTACAACAAGTTTGAAATGCTCGCTGGTGAGTCCCTCGATGAGTGCTTTGCGCGTTTCCACAAGATTTTGAGCAACCTCCGAGCGATCGGTCTCACATACCCCGACTCGGACAATGCTCGACAGATGCTCGTAGCTCTGGATTTGCGTGTTTGGGAGATGAAAGTGACTACCATCAAGGACACCGCTGATCTTTCGATCTTGACTCTTGACGCGTTGTACTAACGCCTCAAGACTCACGAGATTGACATAGTCTCTCGTAGGTCGAAGTCGCAGTCGATGGCCTTAGTCACTGATCCCAGTTTGGTTTCTGGACCTTCTTCCGAGTCGATCTGTGGATTCTCTCTAGCTGCTCTCTGTGACGTAACTGATGATCAGTTAGAGCAGCTATCAGATCATCTTGCACCTCATGTGAGGATAAGGACAATGCGTTTAGAGGTCTTTATGCCATGCTCCTTGATCTGCCAGAATCATGTGAAAATTGCAATAACTTGAAATTGAACCTAAAAAGGGCAGATCATAAGATTGCTGAATTGCTTGGGAGAGAGAGAGGGAGGTCAAATCTGGATGCTTGGGAGGAGCCTGAGTTGTGCGTGGGTGCGCCTTCGGTAACAGCTTCGCAATACGGTTGGTTTAGATTGGGTTGTTAACGCCATATGCGGTACCCAATTACGACCGATGAAAACTAAACACGAGGCAATGTTATCGATATCTGTAATCGGACTACATAGCAAAACGACCGAACCAAACACCATCACAATGATTCCCGCCTTCACATATCCATGGTTTTTTCTCCACAAGGATTTTTCATTTAAATTTGTGTCTCCTATCTCTATATTAGTCTTTTTTACAATATCATTACTTTATTTTTTTAGATCACCAATAAATTATAAAAAAACTTTGCAAATTGTGTTCACGTTTTTTCAACCTAATTTACCTACTAGTATACCCGATTATTTAGGGGGGTGTTTGAAATAGCTAGAGTTGTTGGCTTTTGGTTGGGTTGGCTAGGCTAGAAGAAGTAGTAGCTGGAAGTAGAAGTGGCTAGAAGTAAAAGTTTGGTGTTTGATTCGGTTAAAACTTTTGTCTTTTGGTTAGGCTGAGTTGACAAATGTCTGAAACACCCCTTGCCTTTCTCTCTCCTTCTCTGTCTCCTCAATAACCGACGATGAGCGGCGGCACATCAACAACGGGGGAGACAACGTTCTGACTACTGCCCCTCACACTACCTCTCTAGAGCTGGCACTTTCTCCACTGCCGGCGGCCCATAGGCCCAGATCCAGATCTAACTACTGGCAAGGTAATGGCGCAGTAGCCAGCGGCGGGGAAGGCCAGATCTAATGGCTACATAGTAAGGGTTGCTTGGATCGGGTGTCTTTCTCGCCTCTGACCGCCTTGAGTACTTCCTCGACTCCCAGCGCTCGATCATTTCCTCGCCTCCGGCCACCGTCGAGCACATTGTCGCCTCCGATTGCCTCTTCAAGGGAGGGGTGGGACGAGCGTGACTGAGGGTAGACACGAGGTGTTATTCAATCTAGCAAAAGTCACTTCTAAAAACTACTTTTAGAAGCCGCTTTTCACAACCAGGCGTTTAATACGACTTCCAAAAGCCAAAGCCCTCTCATACACCATCTTAGTCGCTGGCTCACTTCCTGAAGGCACCCACACATTTCTTAAAACCCAGGGTTCGATTTACAAAAGAGCCCTCTCCTTTTTCTTCCGCTTCCTAGCTCCTCCAGCTAATTTTCCGGTTTCTGTTGCTCCCACGAACAATAAAAAAGTCCTTTCTTGTATCTCACTCCCTCACAGCAGCCGCCTTCTTTCGCCTTCGATTCCCGTCTACTCTGTTCTTCGCGTCCAGTTTTTCTTCGCTTTCTTGCGTGGGGGCACCGATTTCTTCTCCCCGCCCGCCGGTTGGGAGGATTCGATGAGCTGTTGATTCGAGCCGATCCTTCGGTGCCCATGGCGCAGCCGCAGCGAGTGTATGAAGCTTGGAAGGGGAATAATGTGAGAATTATTCGTTCTTTAGTATTTATTTCTCTTAGTTTTGCTTCCCCTTTCAGGCCATTAGTTTAAATAAAAGTTTCTAGGGCTTCTATGAAGTTCTCGTTTTCTTTTTCGGAGGATTTTGCCTCTCTTTTTTAGTCCGTATATATCCGTCACTTTACTTCTGTCTTCTTTCTTCTTTGGGAGCTCTCTTTGGGCTTTGGTTTGGGAATCGGAGTGTTCTTGGGGTTTTTTGCTGTTTCTTTAGCTTGCCGATTCTTCCATCTTCGTATTAACAATCAAAAATTCCTTTTTTTTTTTTTGCGTGTTCCCCGTCTTGTCATCCGGGATTCTACTTTGGTTCACGGGATCACTGCCCCACTGGTCTAACAAATACTGACCACCATCAAGTTTCTAACTTTACAAGTAGTGGGTATGTGGAACCGAGTTGCTGCAGCTATGCTTGCTTCGTTTAATTTATTCAGTAATCCTTTAGTTCGTTGGTGCTTCGTTGACGCAGCAATGTATAATTGTAGCTGTGGGAGTCTTGATAACGTCATATCTACGGATGAATTGTGTTGGCAGTTTTGTTAATGCGATATACCACATGTCTGTCCACGAGCGGCACGACGAAATGCATTCTGTTCTGGATCGGCTCCGCTCGTTTGGAGTGGGCTGTGTTGTTCCAATGCAACACTATGCGTCACTGCTTTGTTGGTGCCCGTTTTCTGTTGGCCACTTTGGATGCGGCTGGCGGAGTGGTAGGCATGGAGTGATGGAGACACCAACCGTGCCTGCAATCACCACTCTCTGCTACAGGATGATCTTGGTTTGTGTTGTAGATGGAATTGATGTTTCAGAACATGAACACCATGTTTAGATGCCATACATTGTTTGAGATGTTTTACTTCTGTCGTCATGTGCTCTATCTTTGAAAAGTTTTATTGTGTGGCATTCTTGTTGTCTTACATGGTGGATTCATCATCGCTAACTGGTCCATGTGTCTCATCTGCAGAGATTCTTCTTTGGTGGGCGGTTGATATTTGGACCTGATGCTAAATCCCTACTTGTTTCTGTTGCACTTATTGTTGTCCCGGTTGCGGTCTTTTGTGTGTTTGTCGCGCGACATCTCCGTCATCAATTTCATGCATATGATGCAGGATATGCAATTCTTGTTGTAGCAATAGCGTTCACAATCTATGTGAGTATGCTGATGCTGTTTCACGCATGTATCTTTTAGTAAGCAATTTTAACATTTAATGACACATTGAATGTGTTTTGCTTGCCTGCAACTCTTCATTGTAGGTGCTTTTGTTACTCTTCATCACCGCAGCTCGGGATCCTGGTATTGTACCTCGTGCGTCTCATCCACCAGAGGAAGAGTTTCACTATGATAATTTATCTCTTGCTGACACACCCGGCAGACTACAATTTCCTCGTGTAAAAGATGTTATTGTAAATGGAATGCCTGTGAAAGTAAAGTATTGTGAAACTTGCATGGTTTTTCGGCCTCCTCGGTGTTCACACTGTTCCATTTGCAACAATTGTGTGGAACGCTTTGACCATCACTGCCCCTGGGTAGGGCAATGCATTGGAAAGGTAAGCTATACTCTTTCTATGTTATAAGCTACTATAGTGAAGATAGTTACTCTTACACTCCAGCAAACTCAGCAAAGCCTTGATTTTGTTTCTTCTAGAGGGACACGCTTACACCCCTTGGAAGATTAATGATATAAGGCACAAAATGTAGTTATCTACACAAACATCTTATAATACTTGTACATGTCTTGCCTTTTCTTCGTCAAATGTGATATTGCCCCCTTGTTTTAATTGAAGTTGTTTATTTTGTATTGCCGATGTCATAAGGTGTATTATACTGATCATGTAAATGCTTTACATCTTCCAATCCAGTGCCAGTGGTCACGAAGAAACATTTGTGGAACATAAGGTTTTGAACAAAGTAGAGTTCCCCAATTGTGATTGATAGCTGACTAATGTCATCTAAGAGCAGCGCTGCCTACATAAAGCAACTTGCATTTTAATCATCCTGATTTCACTTATATGTCCTTGCCTTTTTATGTTGACATCTGTCGGCTTTTTATGCACGCAATTGCAGTCATGTATGCACTTATGTACTTGCCTCCTTAGAACTTGTGCCTGATTATTTTCATTGCTTCTTGTTTTTGGTATTTACTTATCGAAGAACACATGTAGTTTTCTTGTTACTACAGGTGATTGTAGTTCCCAAAAAAGGATAGAACTAGGGAAAGCCTTTTCCCTGCTTCTCTGGACTTTTCGTTCTTAGTTTCTTTTATATAATTTCCTACTGTTCATTTAGTCATGCAAAGTTAATTTGTCAATGTGCTTGCTCCAGTGAGCAACCTAACCTGAATTCAACAGTTTGGATGCAGCAACTGTGTTTTTTGTAATTTATTCTCCAAGTAAGTAAATAGCAATGTATTAGTCTGTACAAAATTCGGCAAAAAAAAAAACTGAAAAATCCGTATGAAAATAGGGTCATGCAACTGCTCAGACTAATTTAACTGGTAGCAATTGTCAGATCCCTTCTCTTCACTGTAGGTACCTATTTATTAGCCTAAGCCAGATGCACTTTTTATTCCATGAAAGGGAGTTTCTGCGCCTGTTGCAATTAGCTTACCCATGTAATGTTACAAGTAGAACTCAAAACTTTATCAAATATTCAGACTGAATATGTTTCTCAACAAACCCAATCCTAAAGAATATCTAATGTACATGCAACAATTACTAGAATCAAAGTGATGAACTTGTCAGTTAGTGCTTCCAATAGATACACATGTTATAGAAGAAAATTGAGTGTGCAAAAAAATCGGCTTCCATGTTCACTGAGATATAGAAATCCTCACAAAATTAGATAGAGGAGAAATCCTATACATCCATGCGGAACTGAGGTACTCAGAGAAATGTCTCGAATTGATTTCTCTCGATCGTAATAAAATTTTGATTTTCTGTATTTCTTCTTTGGCTGCTGATCTTAATTTACATCTACTTGTCCATTGTGCAGCGCAATTACCGGTATTTTTTCCTATTTGTTTCTTCCTCAAGTCTCCTCTGCATTTATGTATTTTCTGTGTCGGCATTGTACATCAAGTTTCTCATGGATGAAGACTATCCTACAGTGTGGAGGGCTTTGAAACACTCTCCTGCTTCTCTGGCACTAATGATATACTGTTTCATCTCCCTTTGGTTCGTTGGTGGACTCACGGGATTTCATACATATCTCATCAGCACAAACCAGGTTGGTCTGTTGATGTCAAATTGAGTATCTTGATTTATTTTTGCTTGGTGATTCGTCTGCACTCCTGAGTGAGTGGAAACTTCTGTTTTGCATGATGTCATCTTATCATGCTGTGCACAATGCTTGCGATGTTCTGTACCATAAAGATTTTGAAAAAACGCGCATGCGCGCACGTGCACACACGGGCGCGCACACACACATACACATACACATATACATATATGAAAAATACCTTTTACTCCCAGGTGTAATTACACCTACCTCTAATATACCATCTAAACAAACTTGAAATACTCCTTTATCACTTTAGGTATACTTATATACTAATTATAAGATACTCCAATGTGAACCACACGAAAAAATTGCAAGGAAGTCCATAGTTTTTAGCGTATTTTATAAATACCTTTATATACGTACATAAAAAGGAGTATGTCAAAAGAAATATGCATACCACCTCGGAAAAATTGTTCATACCACCTATATGGTCTTAAATACTCGTGAGAATACATATATATAGCTTATTCCGTACCCCTGAGAATACATACTCCCACTTTCAATGTACCACTTAAACGAATATTTTATACCTCTTTATTACTTTCTGTATATTTAAATACAATTCTAAGATACTCCGATTCGACTTGGTTGAAAATTTTTTATTGGAACCTTTTATTTTTACTATATATCCTTTTTCATACATAAAAGGAATATATACACAAATTATGTTATAAAAAATGGATTTTATGAAATTTTTCATGGAATTCATTTTTTAGTATATTATAATCATTATTAGAGTATGCTCAAATAGATAAAGAGGGGTGTGTGTGTGTGTTCAGTTGGGAAGGAAGGCATTTCCAATTTCAACTGAACTGTGAAATTCCTCTTCTTTACCTTTACGTTTTATATTTGTGCATTTGTGTGGGAAAAGGTAGCTGTTTCTGTTTTCCACTCTTGTTGAAATTCACACCTAGATGAGTTCAGTTCAGAGTTTTAGTTATTCACAGACCTCATGCTTAAAATCTTAAAAGCAACTATACAGGCAACTGCTGAGCAATATTTATAGTTATCTGGGGTTTTGATTAGAACAGAAATTAGGCTGCTTATCCGAAAATGTTCATTTATGCTTATGTATGTTTATTAGGCTATGTAATTAGAGTGAAAAACACTGTTGGATTATCTAGCAAACCTTAAGACAGCTAGTGCTATAGAATTTCTGAATAATGCAACCTAGAATTTTCTTTTTGGATGCCTATTTTCCCAAATGAAAATAAATATTTCCTTTGTGGTGCTAGTACCCCACTCCTAATCTCTAATATAGGTACTTTGGTTTTTCAGACCACATATGAGAATTTCCGGTATAGATCAGACGGCAGGCCTAATGTCTATGACCAAGGATGTCTGAATAACTTTCTAGAAGTCTTCTGTACCAAGGTACAGCCTTCCAAGCACAAGTTCTGGGCACATATACAAGAGGAAGTGCGAGCTTTACCAGTGAACAGTACTAGCGAGGTAGAAGAGGAACCAGCTGGTGCTCCTCGGGCAAAAGTGGAAGATGATCTTGATATTGGTGGCGATCTCTTGAAGATCTCACAGCGACATAATTATGAGGACATTGGTATTGAAATGGGAGGTGCGGACAGCAATGAGATGCAAGGGACAGTCTCAGATTCCAATAGAGATGCACAGGTTCCTACAGTTAGAGGCGAGGTACGCCACTCGAGTCGGGGTCAAAGAAGTGGAAGTTGTGATGTCTCATGGGAAGTCAGCACAACAAGTGTTTCAGTCTCTGAACCTGCACTGCCATCTCAGAGAGAAGCTCATTAGTCAGTTGTTGATTTGTTCAGAATAGATGTCAGTAGCATGGATCGTTTAGCTGATGAACTGAGGCCACATAGAATTGGGGCAATTGCAGAGTCCATATGTTTTTTGTGCTAGTCTCATCTGATGATATCAGCATGATTCTTTTTTTGTAAAGCACTGATGCAGGATACTTAGGATTCTCCTTGTAACTCCCCTGCTTAGAGATTCACCTGTGTGCATTTCAATCTCGGTTCTTCTTGAATTCTTGCCCATATGCGTCCTTCTGAGGATGTAAAATTCGCCTATAATGCTATCCAATTTGTATAGATCTTGGTTCTCAATATGTTGTACTCTTGATTTCACATCGTGTTACCAATAGGTCTAGTAATTCAGTTTTTCTACCTCTACGAACAGATTTTGTTCCTCGGGTCTGTAAGAAAGAACAGCAGCAACACCGACATGTTGCCAACACCACCAGATTCACAGCTGTCCTTGAATGCTGACTGCGAACATTCCTTGTTGGCTTCTGGATTCCAGACTTCTGTGCTTCAGGATTCCAGACTTGCTGCGGTGGACTTTAGTAGTTTATTTTGGTAATCTAAAAGCATCTATACTCCTAAAAATTAGTTTTGGTAATTAATAATAATATTACGTTTTAGTCCGGACTAACATGTGTGCTAAAATATTCTCAAGGTTTAGTCCCAACTATGGATGACACCACAACAATGACAAGTAAAAACTATGAAGGATCGATATGGCTCAAGAACAAGGTGAAATATAGTTTTATATTTCTTTTTATAGTTTTACCGGTCTCGGTGTTTGGAGAAAGATACCGGATTTATAGGCTAGACGTCGTACTATAAAGTAGAATCATGGCTAATAGCGTGAAGATTTAATTTATACTATCTTGATCAACAAAAAGTCATGCATACATCTTGAACTATTTTTGGAAAACCTCTGTCAGAAAAATCGATAGCACCACAGGCACCAGACGGTACTACCGGCCGACAGTATGACCGCGCATGAACAGCAGTGCTACCGCAATACGGTAGTACTTATTTTCTCGTGGTACATTTTTTCCCAAGGGCATATTTTTGGATATTTTGTTCCTCGGATCTGTAAGAAAGAACAGCAGCAACACCGACATGTTGCCAACACCACCAGATTCACAGCTGTCCTTGAATGCTGACTGTGCGAACATTCCTTGTTGGCTTCTGGATTCCAGACTTCTGTGCTTCAGGATTCCAGACTTGCTGCGGTGGACTTTAGGAGTTTATTTTGGTAATCTAAAAGCATCTATACTCCTAAAAATTAGTTTTGGTAATTAATAATAATATTACATTTTAGGACTAACATGTGTGCTAAGATATTTTCAAGGTTTAGTCTAGAACTATGGATGACAACACAACAATAGCAAGTAAAAACTATGAAGGATCGATATGGCTCAAGAACAAGGTGAAATATAGTTTTAGAATCCTTTTTATATTTTTACCGGTCTCGATGTTTGGAGAAAAATACCAGATTTATAGGCTAGATGTCGTACTATAAAGTGGAATCATGGCTAGTAGCGTGAGGATTTAATTTATGCTATCTTGATCAACAAAAAGTCATGCATGCATCTTGAACTATTTTTGGAAAACTTTTATCAAATCAGTAGCACCGTAGGCACCAAACGGTACTACCGGCCGACAGTATGACCGTGCGTGAACAGCAATGCTACCGTATTACAGTAGCACTTGTTTTCTGGTGGTACATTTTTTCCTGAGGGTATATTTTTGGATATTTTTGAAACCTTGAAAATTGATAGTATCAAATATGTCGAGCGGTACTACGGTTGTGCGGTACCTCTACAAACAGATTTTGTTTCCTTGGGTCTGTAAGAAAGAACAGCAGCAACACCGACATGTTGCCATCGCCACCAGATTCACAGCTGTCCTTGAATGCTTCCTTGTTGGCTTCTGGATTCCAGACTTCTGTGCTTTAGGATTCCAGACTTCCTGCGGTGGACTTAGTTCATTTTGGTAATCTAAAAGCATCTATACTCCTAAAAATTAGTTTTAGTAATTAATAATAATATTACTGGTGTGGCTACAGACCAAACAGAGAGAGAGTATGGTAGTGGGGAGTTGCGTATATACATCCACATGAGGGGCGTTTTTACAATTATACCCTTACACGTGAGTATTCCCCCCGGGGGTACACATGTCATTATACATGTCCCATTTTGGGTTTTACATCCTTCTAACAGGCCTATTGGGCTTAGGTGGGGGGCCACCCCTACAACAGGAGCCTCCCATGGTGAAGGGCTTCACGGGCCGAAGCCATGCCGCCGAGCCCTTTGGCCCCCTTTGTCCCATCGGCCTGTGATCCTTGATGACTTGGATAGTTCGCACGTCCGCTCGCGCTTGCGCGAGGGCTGTCTTCAGGCCCCGAAGCTAGCGCGGCCTCGAGGCCGAAGGCACCGGGCAGGCCGAAGGCTTCGACGGGGCCGAGGTCCAGGCGTGCCCTACTTCGCGCTCCGGATATTTGTGGGCGCGAGGCAAACTTGGCCGGCTGCCCCGGGCAGCCGAGTCTCGGGGAATGCTCCACATGATGCAGCACCAGCGCGGGGAGACGGTTACGTGACCTTGGAGTGCGCTTTAATGACGCCTGTAATCGCGTCGGCCCCTGTCAGAGGCAGGCTGTCTCGGCCGCTCCGTCTGCCCTGCACTAGGTGAGGGCACGCGTTCGACTGTGATTGGAGCGTCGTGGGATGTCAGCGTTCCCACGACCACGGCCGTTCGCCTCTTCCCCAGGGAAAGTGGCCATGCGGCGGGAATGCATCGGCGCATTACGCGTTGATCGCCCACCTACCGCCGCCTGCCGTGGTTGCCAGCGGTTGCACTGCCCGATCGTGGGTAGCTGAACCGCTGTAATTCTGCCGCTCGATCTTCTGCCTGCGGGGAGATGGGGGGCTTTATAAGCCGCTACTGTGGGCATGCAACTATTCCCCTTGGCCGCTTGCTTGTTTGTGCGTTCCTTCCCATTTTCCCTGTGCATCGTGCTGCTACTCTCGCATCCGTGCTTGCCCGTTGCCGCAGTAGGAATGGCTGCGCGCGATGACCTCCCAGCTAACAAGGGTGCCGCCCTAGACGATCCTGCGCGTCGCCTTAGCGAGAGCGCCTCGTCGAGCCAGCGCTGCCTGACGCCCCCACCGGCGGAGTACCGCCTGGTGCCGCGCGACAAGAAGCAGACCAATCATCGTTGGGATGCCGCGAAGAGGTCCAAGGGTCGCTGCTCCCGTGTGCTGGGGCGGAGCCGCGTCACGGAGGAGACCCTCCAAACCCTTCTTCGGGAGAAGAAGCTGGAGGAGCGAGCCGGGGCTCGTTTGCCCGGGCCTGACGAAACAGAGCCGACCCCGGGAGAGTCGGAGGCGATCATCTTCGTGGCGTTCCTCGATGCCGGGCTCCGAATCCCGGCGACGTACTTCGTTCGCGAAGTGTTGCGAACATATGGGTTGGAGCTGGCGCAGCTGACTCCAGCCGCAATCGTTCGGTTGGCCATCTTTACTTGGGCGATGCGGACGAAGGGTACCCGTCCCAGCACCGAGTTGTTCGCCACCCTGCATGACGCCCGGTGCCAGCCGAAGAAAGTGGAAGGGGGGGCGTACTCGAACTTCGGCAGTGTGGACTTCGTGCTGAGGCCGGAGTGCTCGCACTTGTTTCCTATGTTGGCTTCGCGGGAAAAGTGGGAGTCCGGTTGGACGCGGCGGTGGTTCTACTACCTCGTGACGAGCTAGGTCCGGAGTGCTCGTACTTGGCTAGCTCCGGGTCCTTGGCTTGGTAGGACTTGTCCACATGGCCCGCCACTAACCGGGAATCAGTGCGGACGAGGACTCGCCTTGCTCCCATCGCTTTGAGCTTCCCGAGGCCGAAGAGTATCGCCTCGTATTAAGCCGTGTTGTTCGTGATCGGGAACGCTAGGCGCCCCGAGTACAACAGGCGCTGCCCCACAGGTGTGGTGATAACGGCGCCCACCCCAGCGCCCGCGACCCCGTACGCTCTGTCGGTGTTAAGCGTCCACACCGGGTCTTCGACTTGGAGGGCGGGCTGAGCTGGATGGGTCCATTCCGCGAGGAAGTCCGCCAGAACTTGAGACTTGATCGCCGTTCGAGAGGCGTATGTTAGGGAGAATGGGGCCAGCTCGGCCGCCCATTTACCAATTCGCCCCGTGGACTCCTTGTTGTGCAGCATCTCCGCCAGAGGGAACGAGGATGGCACCGTTATCGGGTGCGCCAGGAAGTAATGCCGGAGCTTTCTTGAAGCCATGACCAGCGCGTAAGCAAGCTTCTCGAGCTCGGTATATCGCGTCTTGGCGCCCTGGAGGGCTTCGGAGACAAAGTACATTGGCCGCTGGAGCGCGCCCTCTTCGAGGACGAGGACGGCGCTGACCGCCGTTGCCGAAGCAGCGAGGTAGAGCAGGAGGGGAGCCTCTGGTGCTGGGGCCACCAGAGTGGTAAGGGTTGCGAGGTGTTTCTTGAGGTCGTCGAAGGCGGTTGCGCAGTCGTCGTCCCAATGAAACCCGTCACAACCGCGGAGAGTCTTGAAAAATGGTAATCCCCGCTCCGCCGCTCTGGAGAGGAACCGGCTCAAGGCCGCCATGCGGTCTGCCAGCCTCTGGACCTCCCGCGTCGTCTTGGGAGGTTCCATGCCCAGGATAGCGTCAACCTTGTCGGGGTTCGCTTGAATGCCCCGCCCGGATACGAGGAAGCCCAAGAGCTTGCCCGCCTGTACACCGAAGACACACTTGTCCGGATTGAGCTTAATTCCCGCCTTCCTGAGGTTATCGAAAGTCTCCTGGAGATCCTGGCCGTGGGAGGCGAGCTGCCTGGTTTTTACTACCTCCACGTAGGCCTCCACATTCCTTCCTAGCTGGACGGCCAGGGCCAGCGCGACAAGGCGGGCGAAAGTTGCGCCCGCGTTCTTCAAGCCGAAGGGCATCCTTACGAAGCAAAAGGTCCCCACCGGCGTAATGTAGACCTGGTGGTAGCCGGAGTAGGCGTCCAAGAAGCTCATGAGCTTGCATCCGGCGGTAGCATCGACCAGCTGATCGATGCGCGGTAGAGGGTAATCGTCCTTCGGGCATGCCTTGTTGAGGGCAGTAAAGTCGATGCACATGCGCCAAGCGCCGCTGGCCTTTTTGACCAACACCGGATTGGCGAGCCAATCCGGATGTTGAACCTCGCGGATGACCCCCGCTCGAAGGAGCTTTGCCACCTCCACCTTGGCCGCTTGCTGCCTGTCGATGGATATACGGCGAAGTTTCTGCTTGACGGGCTTGGCGTCAGGGCGGATCGCAAGGTTATGTTCGATGAGGGCGCGGTCCACTCCTTTGATATCTTCCGGGGACCACGCGAAGACGTCTATGTTGGCCTGGAGGACTCGGAGCAAGTCTTGCTCCACGTCCGGAGGGAGGCCCTCGCCTATGAATACGATGTGTCCCTCCGCCTGGAGCGGCACCTTCTTCACGCCTCCCTCCGGGTGGGGCTTGGGTGTCCATCCCGGAGCGGATGGCGTGTCCACCTGGTATTTGTCGGTGAGGACGTGCACCTTGCGGTGCAAGCGTCCAGCTTCGGTTTCGATGCTCCGAGCCATGTCCTGATCACCGAAGAGGGTGATAATGCCCCGCCGTCCTGGGAGCTTCATGCATAAGAATGCGTAGTGTGGGACCGCTTCGAAGGAGTTGATGGCAGGCCAGCCCAGGATAGCGTTGTACGGGTACGAGAAGTCCACGACGTTGAAGACGACATCTTCAGTCCTGGCGTTGTCGGCCTGGCATAAGGTGACTTGGAGGAGAATCTGACCCAGAGCCTTCAAAGGATGCCCTCCGAGGCCCTGGAGGGGGGCTTTCGAAGCTTCTAACAGGCTTCGAGGTATTTCCATACGATCAAGGGCCTCCGCGAACAAAATGTTTGCGGAGCTCCCTCCGTCAATGAGGATACGCCTGACGTCGCAACCTGCAATGTCGGCCTGGATGACCAAAGGATCTTGGTGGGGGAATTCCACGCCCTGGGCATCGGCTGACGTAAAGGTGATGCTGCGATGGGACGCCCGCAGAGGAAGTTGCGTCGGGAAAGTGCTCGACGAAGAGCCTCCAACGATGACATTAATACCCCGGCACTAGGTCTCTCCGGGGGACCCAGCACGCAAGGAATTGCCTTGCGTACGCTGTACGTGGGCTATTGCGGGGGTCTGTGCCTCCGAGGCCAATGCAGGGGCCACCGCTTGCCGTAACGCCGCAACCTTGGTGCATGTCCGCGTGAAGTGGCCCCCATAACCGTGCACCTCGCACCATTTGCCGTATTCTAGGAGTTCCTGCTTCGCATGCGACTTCTCATCGCGGCCTCCTTCGCACCCCCCCTCCGACGCGCGAGATTAGCGCGACTTCCCGGGGGACGTCTTGCGCAGCGAGGACGTGGCGGGCCTTGCGGGGTCTTCGCCGGTTACGCCGGGGCCGACGGCTGTCAACCGGTGAAGTTTGGTGCACCCCGTCGTCGACGGGCTCACGAGTGTCGCCCACAGACCCTTTCCTGTGCTTCGTCCTCAGGTTGTCCCTTGCGCTGCTCCTTTGCGACCCGTCCTCCGTTTGCCCGGCGTCAGAGTCGGTGTCGCTGCGCCCCCGCGCGTCCTCCTCGGCTCGGGCGTACGCGTCCATTTTGTCGAAGAGCTCTGCCTCCGACTTGAGCGGCTTCCGCGCGCTATGCTCAGCGAGCCGTCCCGGGCGGAGACCTTGTATCGCTGCGTTGATAACGGTTGCCTCGCTAACGTCCCTGACTTGGCAACGTACCTTGGCGAAGCATTTAAAGTAGGTCCGGAGCCCCTCCTCGAGCTTCTATTTAACTGCGAAGAGCTGGTCCGCATCGATATGCTCGACGTAGCTTCCCTAGAAGTTGTTGTAGAGCCGATCGCGGATCTGTTCCTACGTGTAGATGGACTGCGGTTCGATGGTGAAGAACCAGGACAGCGCCGCTCCTTGCAACGCGAGGGGGAGTCCTTTTGCCTTCGTAGAGTCGTCTCTGCCAACGGCTTCGATGGCGATCTCGCACACGCATACGAACTCGCGTGGGTCGGAGTCACCCTTATAGGCTTCGACGACGCTCGGGAACTTGAAGTCTCCGGGCCACGTCGCTTGTTGCAGGTCCACGGAGAGCGGAGACTCCGGGTCTATGCGCCGTAGGGGAACGCGACTGGGCGTATTGGCGTCGCGGTTATTCGCCCTCTCCGAGGTGGGCCAAGACGGCGCCCCCGGTGTTGCGCGTCGGCTCCGAGCCTCTTGTATGTCCCGCACAGCTCCGCGGAGGTCCGACAGCTCCTGTTGGCATGCGCTGAGGGCCGCCAGCAGGGCTGTTTTCACCGTGGGTGTGGTTGGGGCCGCCGACACGCTCCCGCGGAGGACCCCGGAGCTGGAGACGAAGTGCGCGTCGTCGCCGGGACCGCCGACCGCTCCCGCGCCAAGCAAAGACGTGGACGTGCCTGCATTGTCACCGCTGGGGTTGGTGGTCGGGGTGGTGGTGGCGGAGTCGGGCGTCGCGTCGTGGATGCCGGTGCTCACGGTCGTCACATCCGCGCCGCCATCCACACCCGGAGTCACCAGAGCCGAAGCCTTGGTATTGACGCGAGATTTCGCCGCCTCCACCTCCTTTGCCCTTGCCACCGACGTTGAAGCTTTCCTTGGTGCCATCCCCCTTCAGATCTGGAGGCTTGCTCTTGTCCTCCCCACGGACGGCGCCAACTGTTGTGGCTACAGACCAAACAGAGAGAGAGTATGGTAGTGGGGAGTTGAGTAAATGAATGGCTTAAGGGTTCTCCCCCATGGCTTGTGTTACATATATACATCCACATGAGGGGCGCTTTTACAATATACCCAGCTTACACGTGAGTATTCCCCCCGGGATACACATGTCATTATACATGTTCTATTTTGGGTCTTACATCCTTCTAACAGGCCTACTGGGCTTAGGTGGGGGCCACCCCTACAGCAATTACATTTTAGGACTAACACGTGTGCTAAGATATTTTCAAGGTTTAGTCCGGAACTATGGATGACAACACAACAATGGCAAGTAAAAACTACGAAGGATCGATATGGCTCAAGAACAAGGTGAAATATAGTTTTAGAATCCTTTTTATAGTTTTACCGGTCTCGGTGTTTGGAGAAAAATACCAAATTTATAGGCTAGACGTCGTACTATAAAGTGGAATCATGGCTAGTAGCGTGAGGATTTAATTTATGCTATCTTGATCAACAAAAAGTCATGCATGCACCTTGAACTATTTTTGGAAAACTTCTGTCAGAAAAATTGGTAGCACCGCAGGCACCAGACGGTACTACCGGCCGACAGTATGACCGCGCGTGAACAGCAGTGCTACAGCATTGCGGTAGCACTTGTTTTCTGGTGGTACATTTTTTCCCGAGGGCATGTTTTTGGATATTTTTGAAACCCTGGAAATCAGTAGTATCGATTATGCCGAGCAGTACTACCGTTGTGCGATAGTACTAGTTCCTGTGCGGGCATTAATACGGTACTTAAAATTTAACGACTAGATGAGACGCATTAATTGCATACAAAAAACTGTTGAACAGTAGGTACAGTAGTACCAATCGATATATAGAGGTAGTACTGCACCTACTGATGGGGAAAATTCAACAGTTGCGATAAATAAGATAGATAAATGAAGAGCTTTGGCCGTTTTTGGCCTCACATGGCGAGCGAATTCCCAAAGTGGCCCCCCAGCACGTGAAATGCCATATAGCTGGCCCCCTCCCGCATGCCCCGACCGCGCAAGCGTGCGTCCCTCGTCGCGCCACCGTGTCAGCTGGGTCGCGTGGTTCCCCAACGCGCGAGGAGCCTGGTGCGGCCTCGTACCACGCGAAGCGCCCTGGCACGGCCCCGTGCGGCGCAAAGGAAGGTGACGCGTCCCCTGCTGCGTGAAGCTGCTACACGCCCGCGCGCTACGACCGCCTTCCCAGCTCGCACGCCCCTGCTACCCGCCAGGTCCTAGGTGCACGGCTGCGCCAGGTGGCTCACGCGGTGCACGGGCACACTAGGAGTTCTAGCGCGGATCTTATTATTGCAATAGAGGACAAGGGATTGGAAAAGAACTGCTGATTACTTTATTCTGAATTATATACATGATAATTTATAGATGATGAGAGGATGACATAGAAGATGCCTTTATATGAATAGATGTCTTTACAATAAAAGGTGTATGTACATTGGTTACTTTGTTTTTGTTATAACACTCCCCCTTGATCAATGTGTCTTCATATGATCACCTCGATTCATCATCTTGGAAAATTCCTCTAAAACCCTGTAGGGAAAAATATGAGGAGAACCGATAGAGTAGATATACCATGAAAAACTCCTTTAAAATCCAATGGGAAAAATTTAAGGAGAAAATTTGATATGGCATATATTTGATTATATCTCCTTAAAAACCCCTGTGGGGAAAATAGAGACATAATATATTTGTGATTACGTTGTCATATTGCCTCATTAAAAACCTTAATGAAAAACCTTAGAGCAAAAACTCATAAAGGGAAAAAAGTACAATATTTGTATTGAACGGGTTAAGTCTTAAGAGATTTCTCCTCCTGACATCTTCAAATCACGTAGTCTTCGTATACCAATTCCATGAACACATTTTTGGAATGTGGACGTTGGTAATGACTTGGTGAATAAGTCTGCGAGATTATCACAAGACTTAATTTGCAGAATATTTATTTCCCCACTCTCTTGCAATTCATGTGGGTAAAATAATTTAGGTGCAATATGTTTAGTGATATTGCTCTTTATGTAACCCGTTTGCATTTGAACAACGCAAGCAGCATTATCTTCGTAGATAATGTTAGGTGATGCGATAGCACATATACCACATGATTGTTGTATGTGTTTAATCATTCTGCGAAGCCATACACATTCACGTGAAGCTTCATATAATGCAATTATTTCAGAATGGTTAGTGGATGTAGCCACTAGAGTCTGTTTCGAAGACTTCCAAGAGATGACTGTTCCACCATGTAAAAATACAAAGCCTGTTTGAGATCTGGCATTATGGGGATCTGATAAATAGCCAGCATCTATATATCCTATTAAATTCATATTTTTATTCTTCTGGAAGAATAAGCCAAGATCATTAGTGCCTTGAAGATATCTAAGGATATTCTTCACTCCTACCCAATGTCTTTTGGTTGGAGCAGCGCTATATCTAGCAAGTAGATTTACCGCAAATGCAATATCCGGCCGGGTGCAATTTGCAAGGTACATAAGCGCTCCGATGGCACTGAGATATGGAACCTCGGGTCCCAATAACTCTTCATTGTCATCTCGGGGTCTAAATGGATCTTTGTCCCTGTCGAGAGATCGAACAACCATGGGGGTTTTCGATGGATATGCTTTATCCATATTGAATTTCTCCAATATTTTCTGGACATAGGCTGATTGATGCACTAGGGTGCCTGTATGAAGGTGCTCAAGTTGTATATCTAAGCAAAATTTGGTTTTACCCAAATCCTTCATTTCAAATTCCGTCATAAGATGATTACGTGCTTTACCTATATCTTATGTGTTACTAATGATATTAAGATCATCAACATACACAGATATAATACAAAATCCTGTTGAGGATCTTTTGATGAACACACATGGGCAATCATCATTGTTGGAGTATCCCTTTTTGGTTAGGAACTCACTTAGTCGGTTGTACCACATTCTACCCGACTGTTTCAAGCCGTATAAAGACTTGTTCAATTTTACACAATACATATTGCGATTTGCGTTTGGATTTGGAATTGAAATTCTATCGGGAACTTTCATGTATATGTCCGAATCAAGTGACCCATAAAGATATGCAGTCACTACATCCATCAACTGAAAAGATAGATAATTTTTAACTGCCAATGAGATTAAGTATCGGAATGTTATTCCACTCATTACTGGAGAATAAGTTTCATTGAAATCAATACCGGGTCTCTGCGTGAACCCTTGTGCTACAAGCCTTGCTTTGTATCTCACCACCTCATTGTTTTCATTCCGTTTGCGGACGAAAACCCATTTGAAACCGACAGGGAATACTTTAGGAGGTGTATGTATCACATTGGTGAATACATTTCTTTTCTTGAGCGAGGCTAACTCTGCTTGAATTGCATCCTTCCATTGAGTCCAGTCCGAGCGCTGTTTGCACTCTGCCATGGTCTTGGGATCTGGATCATTTTGAAGTTTATTTGCAATTGTTGTGAAGAAATAAATGTCGACAATTGTAGTCTTACGATCGTATGATTCTCCAGAATCAGTATAGTTTGTGGAAATTTCTTGAACCCTGGTGACTCAATGTTATTTCCCAAAACATTTGAGTCGGGGTATTCCGATGTCCCAGGATCAGTATTTGAGTGCACTGTTGATCAGGGTTCAAGGATCCTTTGGTGTCTATCAACTTGAGGTTGATCTGCATTTACATTCTTTTGTTTCCTTTGTCGCTTGTTAGAAACTGTATCCGCCATTTGTACCGTACTTCTCCCCCTCTTATTTTGAACTGGGAGTTGAGTGGTATTTTACGGTATCTCCACTCTTTCAGGTACATTTCTGGCAAGATTATAGGATTTTGTGACACCCTTATATCAGTAAATGTATCTGGTAGGTTATTTGCAATGTTTTGCAAATGAATGAGTTTCTGAACTTGAAGTTCAGTCTCTCTGGTACGTGGGTCTGAGGCAGGAATGCCTTGTACATTCCAATTAATTTTCTGGCATTCAGTTTGGTACTTATTGTCTCCTTTAATGCCGGGAAATGTTCCTCATTGAATATGCAATCAGCGTATCGGGTTGAGTGGTATTTTGCGGTACCTCCACTCTTTCAAGTATATTTCTGGCAGGATTATAGGACTTTGTGACACCCTTATAATCAGTAAATGCATCTGGCAGATTATTTGAAATGTTTTGCAAATGAATGAGTTTCTGAACTTGAAGTTCAGTCTCTCTGGTACGTGGGTCTGAGGCTGGAATGCCTTGTACATTCCAATCAATTTCCTGGCATTTAGTTTTGAGATATGTATGACCAATTGAATTGCTAAGAATTTTCCTCATCATTCCAATACCTAGGTGGCCAAGGCGATCATGCCATGTTTGGAATGTGTTAGTGTTTTGGAAAATTACTTTGTACGCAATATGTTGAACGGGTTTGATGTATGTATAGTACAATCCGGAGTTTAAAGATGGAATTTTTTCTTGTACTTGTTTGCCATATCTATTGTGTTTGGTTAAGAGGAGATATTCCTCTTTGTTGTCATTTTGGGTTTCAATATGGAAACCATTCTGACGGATATCTCTATAACTAAGTAAGGTACGTGTTGAATCGGGATACAAGAGTGCATCCTCAATTTCCAATTGTGTACACATAGGGAGAGTGATAGAGGCGCGACCAGAGCGTACTATCGTTGCATCACGTCCAGCGATGGTTAAAACATTATCTTTCCTCCTAATAAGAGTTAGGAAATATTTTGTGTCCCTAAGTATAGAGTTTGGGGTACCACTATCCACAAGGCATAATTCCTCCTCCATTGGATCGACTCCAAAAAAGTATATACACATGTGGATAGGTTGATTTTGAGGTCCATAACCCATGTAGGGTAGTTGGCACCATCAAGAGCGATGGGCTCAAAATCTTTGGTAGCCATTTAAAAACCTACATGAAAAGCACACCATAAATGATTAATTTACATGAGGTAAATTAATGTGTATGGTAATGTTGTAATAAAATGCAAAATATGTGGAAAACAATATGAGTATTGTAATCCGAATAAATATATACCCAAATTAAATATAACATGTGGTTATATTTATAATACCGTGTAATCACAATATTGGTGGTGAACACCAATTTATTGTATGGCATAGCGTACAAATAAATGTAGCAAAGTGCCATAAATTGTAATTATGGTATTTATTTGAGGTATAATATTTTGCAAGAATTCCAATTTACTAAGTACAATGGTACTCACTAAACAGGAATTTTAAATTTTAAATTTGCTAGCGATAGCAAATTTAAATATGGTCGCAATTAATATTGTAAGTAAATTGCAATAAAGTAATAATTCTACATATGTAAAAATTATATAAATGTGCTTGCACATTTATTTAAATATTTACATGATTTTCAAGTTCTGTAGGGACTGAAATGCTAATTTATAACAGTACAAATTAATATGTACAATTATAAACAAGCAAAAAGACTATACTGCAAATAATACAATGGGAATTTATGTAGAAGAAGAATTCTGCATTTTCCATGAACTATAGGGGGGAAATGCAAAATTGCGAAAACTTGGGCTGGAGCCCATTCGGCCTTTTGGCCTATGTGGGATGGTGGGAATATTTGGGCCAAAAGCCCATTCATGGGCATCCATATAAAAGGAGCCATTTGGGGGGGGGGGGGGTTAGGGTTCCCTAGCCGCCGAATAGGGAGCCGCAGGCCGGGCCGGACGCCGCCGCCTCCGGTCGCCTCGGGTGCAACCACCACCGCCGGCCTTTAGAGCCGCCGCCGCCTGGCCTTGTAGCGCCGCCGGCCGCCTGGCCTTGTCCCTTGATGCGCTGCTGTCGGCCCTAGGCGCCACCTCGCCACGGGCGTCGCCGACCGCGGGGCAAGCCGCCGGGCTTGGGCGCCGCCTGCCTCGCGCCGTCTCCGCCTTTGGCCGCGCCGGGCTGCGCCGCCGGGGTACGCCGCCGCTCGGGAGCCGCCGGCCGCGACCGCGCCGTCTCGAGGTGCGTCCGGCCACGGGTGCCACCGGCCTTGACCGCGCCGCCTCGGGAAGCCGCCGGCCACAGGCCGCTGCGGGCGCCGTGCGCCAACGCCGCCACACCGCGCCTCGTCGACCGTGCCGCCTGCGCGCGTCGCGCCGGGCTGCGCTGCCGGGCCTCGCCGGCTGCACTGCGTCGTGCCGCCGCCTCGGGCCGCATGCTGCGCCGAGCCGCGCGCGCCAGCCGCGCCGTGTCGGGCCGCATGCTGCACCGAGCCGTGTCGGGCCGCGCCGGACCACGCCGTGAGGACGTGCCGGGTCGCACCGGACCTCGCCGTGAGGACGGGCCGCGCTGGGCCGCGCCAGAAGGACGCGCCGTCAGGCTCCGCCGTGCCGGCCACGCCGAGCCTCCGTCTCCAAAACAAGAACATCCAGGAATAGTCATTACCTTTTGTTTTGCACTTGTGTATTTTTGGGTGCTGATAACGTATTGCAAGATAGAACAAGGGTTTGCAAAAGAGCTGTAGATGATGAAGGGGTGGTATAAAAGGTGTGTATTCATTGGGAAGACATCTGTATATTAGGCAGCTTTTACTTTTTGTTTGTAACATCTTGGACGCACCAGGGTGGCTCGCGCACTGGGCGGACACGCCAGGAGGTTGACGCACTATAGGGCCGCGCGCTAGGGGGCCAAATATGCAATTCCGCATGAAGAGGGGCCAGTTTCAGCATTGCGCAGCCAGGGAGCCAACTATGTCACCAATTCACAAATAAAAACATCAATACCCGCATGCATGTCTTATACTCCGAAACAAATTTGCAAAAGTTGAACGCCCTACATTTTGAAACTTACGAAGTACTATAGGTTTTTAAAGCCTGCATAGTAGTACATGGTCACGCTGCAATGATGTTGCCAACTACAAAAACTAAAAACTTCTGCCCGTGGCTGTACCAGGAGTTCAGGACCAGCAGCAGCTTTTACCGATACCGACTCATCCATGACCCGGATCGTGTGAACCAGGGGGTAGTCGGCCTCCATCCTCTCGCCGTCACGGCAGCTCACCATCTATCTTCTTCTACCCTCCCCTCTTGTGTGCAGTTACTGCCCACGCGCTTTGGCCAAACCTGAGGCGTTGACACCGACACTCGATGGTGGTCCTGAACGGGAAGACACCACGCCATCTTCGGTGACGACGAGCCCGCCGCCGGTCGGTTCCATGATGCCCAATTCCTTGTCCACTTCGGGCAGTTTTCGCTCGATCGGACGTCAAGTTGCAGCCATCTACAGGGACTGATGGCTGCGGCTTCTCCGTGCCGACCCTTCTCTCTCTGGATGCAGGACAAAATCCACGGTGCTGCAACATCGTGGCGTGGCGTTTCTACGATATTTGTTGAAGTGTACGTGGATGGCAACTGTCTTGAACAGCTCAAGTTTTTGGTTGGTTAGCGCATCAGACTCGATAACTTTTGTCTGATTTGGAGCAATGGAATTGTGGGTTGAACGGCCCCTAGGCTGTGCTAGCACACCAGCACATTAATAATGTACGACTACTACTAATGTATGGTTGACATAGCCTGTTAGCAGTACTACTAGTTTCAATGTTTGAGGTTGAGCAACTTGTACAGCTGTACATGTTGGGTTTTCCTTTTACCTTTGATTGATTTTGTAGTGGCTCTCCAGTCTATCCTTTATATCTTTATTTTTTTCTTTGGTGACGTTCATAATTGCGTATAAGGCTAAAGAGTAGAGGTCTATTTATAAACTCCACTTTTAGGTATTACAAAATGACCTACCAGTTTTCAGTACACGTTGAGACTCCTATACTATGTCACAAACTACAATCAAACATACCAGTTTTATGAGTCTAAAATATATTAGCCCCTAACATTGTGAGTCATTCACCATGATTAGATTGTTTACAAGATCAATTTCAATCTGATCATGCAGGTCAACAACATGCAGAGTTAATCATGCAAAACAAACCTAGCTATTCCATCCTGTGCTATCTCGGGTTAAACGTATACATGCATATTAAATTCTAGCAGACTCAATCTTAATAAATATGCCTACCATATTCTAGCACAGCCGTCCTCGACGCCTCAAGTATTAATTCTTCGAATTAAATTTCGCATCAAATTATTCTCTATCACATACATCAATAATATGAATAATTCCATGTTGAGTTAAACTGACAATAACCATAATAAATATTGAAAGTCACATAAAAGTTTCAACGTCTCCTACTTGGCTAAAACATTTCAATCAATAAACTAAAGTCTCATGTCTTTAACATGCTAAGAGAATAATTTCTGACTAACTAGTTTAGTCAATGGATCTGCAACCATATCAATGCTAAGCAAGTAAACTAAACGAACAAACTTGAGTCTATTTATTACATCACGAATATAGTGATAACTTCCTTCAATGCATTTACTTTTACTATGAAATTTAGGATCCTTTGAAATCTTAATCGCTGCCTGATTATTACAAAAAAAAAATAGTGACAAATTGTGATGCAATTTCCATGACCTTAAGTGATGCAAGAAATTCCCTCAACCATACACCTTCCTTTGTTGCTTCAGATGTAGCAATGTATTGAACTTCCATAGAGGGAAGAGCAATTGAATCCTGTTTTCTACTACACCAAGAATAGCACCTCTTACCAAAGTAAATAAACAACCAGAAGTTAATTTTTGGTCATCGGATCCCCTTGCCAAACAGCATCAGCATAACCTTGCGGCTGAAGATTATGACCATTAAAACATAGTGAATAATTCATAGTTCCTTTGACATAATGCAATACATATTTGATTTGTTTCTCATGCTCTTCTTAGGATTCTTTTGATATCTACTAAGAATTTCAATGGCATGGCAAAGATCAGATCATGTAAATAACATAGCACACATAAGAAATCCCAAAGCTAAAGAATAAGAAATACAATTTATTCTAGCTTTTTTTCTCAGGAGTATTTGGACATAATTCCTCATTGAGTTTAGTTTTCTTCACAATAGGCACATTAACATGTTTATTGTTTTTCATCGAAAATCATTTTAAAACGCTTCAAAGTTATGCCTTTTGGGACAACCCAAAAATCATTTTATTTCTATCTCCATGTATTTTAACTCCTAAAACATATAAAGCTTCTCTCATATCTTTCATATCAAATTTAGAAGACAAACAAGATTTCAATTCCATTAATGTATTTGTATCATTAGAAGTAATGAGAATATCAACATATAAAAACAAACAAGTTTTCAATTCCATCAATTTATTTTTATCATTAGAAGTAATGAGAATATCAACATATAAAGATAATAAGACAAAATATTTACTCACAACTTTTGTATATATGCAATGATCATCTTCCGTCATTGAAAAACTATATGATGTGATAGTATTATTAAAAAGAATTTACCATTGACGTAAAGTTTGTTTAAGAACATAAATTGATCTATTCAACTTGCAAACCTTATTTTCATTTCCTTTTTCTTCAAAACCTTCCGGTTGTTTCATATATATTTCCTCCTCCAAAAGACCACTAAGAAAAGTAGTTTTAACATCCATTTGGTGGAGTTCAAGATTGTAATAAACTATCAAAGCACTAATAATACGAATTGAAGTAAATTTTGCAATAGAAGAAAAAGTTTTTACAAAGTCAATACATTCCCTTTGTGTAAAGCCTTTAGCAAAAAAACCTAGCCTTATATTTTTTTCACTAAACCTGTTATATTAAATTTCCTTTTAAAAATTCATTTACAACCTATGGGCTTACAGTTGTTGGTAGATCAACAAGTTTCCAAAATTTATTCCTTTTTATCAAATTTAATTCTTCCCTCATTGTTTCTATTCATAGTTTTGATTATGAGCAGTTTATTGCTTTTTTTATAAGTCTTTGGTTTCTTTCGCTAAATCTAAAATTTTAGAGATCTAGATATTGGGTGCACTTAAATTCCTCTCACTTCTTCTAAACATATTAGTATTGGGTTGACTTGTATTTTTCTTTAGGATCTAAACCTCCTTCGGTGTGAGAATTAATACCAGGTGTATCTATTTGAATTTTTGATAGAGTTGCTAATAATTCCACCCTCACCCACTTAGCACAACGAGATGTGTTTTGATCTAAAAATATTGCATCCCTGCTTTTCACTAGTTTATCATTTCCTAGATCATAAAAATTATACCCTTTTGATTTCAAAGAATAACCAATAAAAATTTTTGGTGTGCTTTTAGGCTGCAATTTCGTACAGTTTTGATTTGACACTCTAATTTGTGTATTATAACCCCAAACAGCTAAGTGGCGAAGCGAATGTTTCCTTTTAGTCCACAACTCATAAGAAGTGACTATTACAGCTTTAGATAGCAAATGATTTAATAAATAAATAGCAGTATATAAAACTTCACCCTAAAAGATAAAAGTAGATCTGAATAAGCCATTATAGTTCTAACCATATTCATTAGTATTCTATTCCCTCTCTTAGCAATATTATTTTGTTGCGGAGTGTATAATATAGTATAATGATGAATAATTACATACTCTTTACAAAATCATTTAATATTCTTGAAGTGTATTCTTAGTTCTCAAAATTTTGATCTTTTTATTCAATTGATTTTCTACTTCAGTTTTAAATATCTTGAACATATCAAATCCTTCTTACTTATGTTTAAGAAGATACACGTAACCAATTATAGAATAATCATCAATAAATGTGATAAAATAAATCTTTTGACCTCTAGTGGGAGTAGACATTTCACCACAAATATCAAAATGAATAATGGCAAGAGCATTATTAGATCTTTTTGCCTTTGAAAAAAGCACATAAATCATCTTACACATTATACATACCTCACAAATACTAAAATCCTTCCACTTAAAGTGCAAACCTCCAGAAATAATTGGCCTCTTAATTCTATTTTTAGATATGTAACAAGTCATAAATGCCATAAATAAGATTTTGAGCATGTATTCCTATCATTAGTATTTCTTACTATAGAGTTATTTTCACTAACTAAGCAACAATATTGTCATCATTTCATAGTTTATCAAGAAAATAAAGACCTTTATGATGAGTTCTAGTATGCACTAATTTTTCATTGAGCGATATTTTAACTCTTCCCTTTCCAAACAGTATATCATAACCAATAATTCTAACTGAGCAACAGGGATTAAATTTCTTCTGAAGCTACATGAATATAAAGTGTCCTGTAATAATTTTCTCCATTAGGAAGTTTTAGGACATAATTTCCAATTTTAAGTACATCAGTTTTAGCATTAGTTTCCAAAAAGATATATCTATTTTCCCTTGGAATTGTTCGCATAGAAGTAAAAACTCTATGATCTTTAGTAATATAAGATGTAGCACCAGAATCGATAACTCAACTATTTGGAAAAGTAGTAGTAAGTAAAGATTCAATGCATACAAAAATGTCAAACATACCGTTAGGCAAAGAATTGCCTTTATGCTCAGCTGGTTGATTGTTTTGATTCTTTTACTCATTATGCTTCTTTTTTCCTGTAGTAAACTCTGAAATGCCTATACTGATCACAGTTATGACACTTGAAATTTTTGTACTTATTATTCTTCTGAGTTGAGTTATAGTTTTCACGATTATCCCGATCACATTTTTTATTAAGCTTTTCTCTCAAATCACCGTTAGGCTTCCTCTTTTGCCAATTCTTTTTATTATTACCTTTTTCCTCTTTGAGATGTAACTCAGAATTGTAAGTATTTCTTTCATTTCCCTGAGAGAGTTCTTTATCTTCTTCCATAAGCAAATGATATCTTAGAGTGCACATATTGGGTATCCTCTTAGAATGACAGAAAGATATTTTAAAATGTTATCATAAATTTGGCAAAGAGTTTAGGACAACCATGACCTGCATTTCTTCAAAAAAAAAAAGGATAGCTTGCATTTTTAATTCCTCTGTTGAAACATAGAGTTTCTTGAGATGCTCATTAATTGAAATGCTATCATACATCTTAATAGAGAGAAAGCGATTAACAAGATTAAGCACTTTAATAAGATATACTTTACCAAAATCTTGTTTTAGACTACGCATTATTTTCTGCGCATTCTATTCACCCTCATGCTCAGTAGCTAAATAACCAATCATTGATCTCAACATAAAATGCAAGCTCTTTTATTATCCCTAGTCCAATTTTTATATTTTTCTGCATAAATTTCCTTTTTCTCAACAGTGATATTTTTCTGGCTCTTCCAATTCGTTTTTGTCTATTACATAATCAATGTTTTTAGCAGAAAGCAAAAACATGAAATTTCTTTTTCAAACTGTAAAATTTGAGCCGTTAAATTTGCAAGATCTAAGTAGTTCAGAAAAAACGTTATTGGTTGCCATTGATCTCCTCAATCCGTGCATGGAGAAGAAAAAGTAATCACAAAGCCTCAGATGACAAAAAGACGCCGCGTGTGCGTCTTGACCCAATGGACCGAGGTTAGGAGAGAGGAGACCGAGCAACGTCTCTTGATGTGATGTCCATGAATGAGACTCCTCGCCATGCCTCATTCTTAATTCGTCGACTTGGCTTCCGTGCGGACGTCCGTCGAGCGTGCCACCTTTGAGTCGTCTCCCTAATCTCCCACGCTCTGGTACCAATGTTAGGTTTTCATCTTACCTAAATTGATTTTGTGAAGGCTTTTTGATCTATCCTCTATTCTCTGCCTTTTAAATGACCTCGCTCACAATTGCATGTGATGCTAAAGGGTAGGGATCTATTTATAGACTCTATTTTTATGTGTTACAAAATGACCCACTATTTTTGGTACACCATGAGACTCCAGAATCATGTCACCAACCACTATCAAACAGGTCAGTTTTATGAGTCTAAAATATATTAGTTCCTAGCACATATGTGTAAATTATGCGCTATGATTAGATTGTTTACGAGATCAATTTCAATATAATCATATGCGTCAACAGGTTGCTGAGTCGATCCTGTAAAACAAAGCTAGCTATTCTGCCATGTGTTGTACTAGGGTTAAATATACATGTATATTAAATTGTAGTAGACTTGATTGTAATAAATATATCTACCATTTTTCAACACAGCTGTCACCTCGAATATCAATTCTTCGAGTTAAATTCCACATCAAATTATTTTCTATAACATATATCACTAATATGAATAATTTCATATTGAGTTAATCAGACAATAACTACAATAAATATTAAAAGCTACATAAAAATTCTAACACTACTATGCATGTTGCACATACATCGACCGCTACCTTCATCTCATCTATGGATTTAAGGCGATGTTCTTTTGGGCTGCGATTGATGATTTTTGTTTGTATTTTTCGAGATGATGGTGGAGACGTCGACGCGAACGTCACACATGTTTTTTTACTCAGAAAACTATGTGGAGAAACGGCTTCAAAAAAAATAATTTAAAGAAGATGATCCGTTTATTTTGGTTTCCGAAGCAGCGGAAGTCAAAAGCCCAAAGAAAAATAGAACAGGCCCTAGTTCTGCTGCCGTGCGTTGATCAAACCTAGGCGTTGAACACGGCCGTGCACGCATATATTGACCCTCGATTGAGGCCTTCGGTAGCTAGTAGCTGGTTATGAAGGTCGACACATGATGATCTCCAAGAAAACTCCATGGTTCAGGTAATCCGGCCGGTACGTAGGCATGCTCAAAACCTTTTTTTTCTTCTGAAGAACTAGTGTCACAGAAATTTGTGGCATCAACTGGAAGACTAGTCCAGAAGTACATGTGTATTGGTATTGGTCTATTGGACTATTGCTGCAGCTACTTAGTGTCAAAAGTAGATGTCTTTTGGGAGCAGGTTTGTTTGGGTTTACAAATGTTTACTGGTTCAGTATTTTTAAATATGAAATCTACAACTATTATATTTATGGGCAGCATATGCCAAGGAAAACAACGATATTTCTCCCTGACCTATGTGAATATAGAGCTAAATGGCATTTAAATCAGACTCGAGGGAGTACAAATCAGATCATGTTCAAATACAATTCATCAAACCAACAGTTAATGGCGTAGAGGTCAAGCCAAATTTTTTTTTTGCTCTATCTTATTAATAGAACTTATCAACTCTGCTTCTATTTTCCAATTCTTGCAAAAAAAAATTGGATTATCTGGTTTTTTTTCTCGCTTTTTATATTTTTACTCAAACGGCTTCTTGCACCTGATACGGATGGTTACAGACGACATCACATCGGATCTCCGATGCTTGTGTACAATAACAAAGGATTCAAGTCTGGTTTGGAGCATATGATTTTTTTTATCCCTACGAAAATTGAATTGCTCCATGTAAAACATGTTCGAAATTGATACGAAATTCCTATGTTCCTGGTCTCAACAGCTCAAAATGACTTACTTCCGTAGGAAAGAAAAGGAGAAACGTACGAGGGCATCAAATATGGTGTAGAGTAGGCAGAGCATCGCTGATCATGTCCCAAAATCCAATCGGTCCGACTCAGGTGCAAGGGCCGTGTACATAACTATATGCAGAAGTGCCTAGATTTATGACATGTGATAGGAAACGCATAGATTCGTGACACGTGGTAAAAAATAAAAAATACTTAAAAATCCAAAAAATACTAAAAATTTTTAAGTATTTTTGGATACTTAAAAAGTATTTTTTAAGTACTTAAAAATATTTTTATTAAAAAGTACTTTAAAATACTTTTTATAATTTTTAAGTATTTCTTGAATTTTTTAAAGTTTTTTATTTTTTGCCACGTATCACGAATATATGTCTGCTGTCACGTGTCATAAATCTGAACACGTCTGTACATAATTATGTACAGAGGCGTGACCGAAATCCAATGTGAACAGCATCTCTTTGCAGCCATCCATAAAGGCATGGATAGGTGCCTCGAGTAGCAGCCCTTTTGACCTCAGGCCTGCGCACAAGTCTCTTCCTTCCTGACAGGCGTACGGAAGTAGCAAACATGTGCCTGTGTCAGTGATAACGTGGTACTACAACGCACGCTTTGATTCGCGGTCAAGCATGCAATGCAACAGGAGTAGCAAATGTCAAAAAGGAAGTGAACCATGCAATGGAGAAGACGACAAGGCTACCACTATAACAAGCATTTGAACATTTCCATTCCTTGGGACTTCAAATGCACAACTTGGAGCGTCAAACTTGGGCTGTATTCAAGTTGGTGTAAGTTTTTGGCTTTTGAGCTTTTTTATTGTTTAGCACTGTATGAGGCCTTTTTTTTTTTGCCTGTAGCTGCTGTAGACTTTTTTTCACAATGCAAAGGAATACGGAAAAAATAAAAAGGCAAAAAAGCCCAAAGAAAAACCAAAAAATCAGAAAAAGATGAAATTAAGAAGCTAAAAGTTAAAGCTAAAGCCCAATTGAGTAGGAGCATATTCCCTATGATTGTGCCATCTCTACTTTGAGCTCTTTGCTCATCTGCTTATGTACGTCTGTGCTTCTATTTATATAGATGCATGCATGTATATACACATATGTGATGTTATATATGCTCGATATCCCTCTTCTCCTATGTCGATCACTCCTCTTCTTCAACATTAGCCACCTCAATGTTATGACTTCCTTACTAACCGCGGTAATTTAGCATCTTCCCTAATGTTGGTATGTCTACTTTAGTTACTGTCTAATGATATAAAGAACCTTCTCACCATTATAGGTGACGTCGAACCCCTTACCAGCGATGGCATGCTTCTAGCTACCTGAAGGCCCTATATTGTTATAGCTCATCTTCAATACAAAGTTTCATCTCCTCTCCGCCAAAGCTTCCCTATTATCGAGCTTATTTAGGCACTAATTTCTTCAATAATGCTGACACTCACCACACATCATCATGGCCCTTGACTCCTTTAACTCTAGTCTTTCTCTTCAATGACTTCGGCGAGTAACACAACATTGTGCTCATCTCTCTCGCTATCGCCTCAGCTCTTCGCTTCCTGGTGGGTCAATGTCTTCGTGCTGGATCTCCTCCAACATCATTTGTGTTATCATTGTTATAACTTTTATTTTTATTGAAAATTTTAGTTGTTTTAATTGGAGTTCGTTAACAAATCAAATTGCTAATTTTATTGAATTTATATTGATTTTTAGTTATTTAGATATTTCACTTTGGAATTCGTATCGAAATCAAATTTCTAGTTTTATTATATTTTTATTCTAATTTTCAAATATCTTTTTTGTTGGAATTTGGGTACAAATCCAATTACTAATATTTGTTTAATTTTTATTCTACATTATATTTATTTAGGAATTTTACTTAGGAATTCGCATTGAAACCAAATTACTAATTTTATTTTATTTATTATGAATTTTAGTTATTTAAGGATTTTTACTTTGAAATTGTATGAGAATGAAATTACAAATTTTCTTTTGTTTTATTTTTTAATTTCAATTTTATTTATTGGAATTTATACATAAATCCAATTGCTAATTTTTATTGTGATTTACAATTATTTATAGTTTTTAATTTGGAATTCATATCATAATAAAATTGCTAATTTTATTTCATTTTTCTGAATTTTAGTAAATTATTTTCTTGGAATTTATATACAAATACAACTGTTAATTTTTGTTTAATATTTATTCTAAATTACTTTTATTTAATAGTTCATATGAAAATCAAATTGTTTATTTTATTTTATTTTTATTTCAAATTTTAGCTATTTTAAAATTGTACTTGACATAAACTCTTTCTTTTAATATAGATCCTCATAATCTGGACTCACCATAATCAATGATGTGGATATTTCTCTTTTTTCTCTGATTAATGTAAAAATTTCTACCTCTTGAGAGTAAACATGATGGCTCGTTTTGTCTTTTATTTTAATAATATATATGGTACGCTAACTTCTCTGAAACGTGGTAACCGGTCAGTTTGGGGTTCCAGACAAACAAAAACTCCATCTCCATTTGATGATTACTAAACACGAAGTGCTCTATGCATGATTGTCCTGCTCCTACCTGTCAACCAGTTTCTGGTATTACACCAAAGTTTTCCTAACGTAGCATCGCCATATGCTTTCCTTGTGCAGGAGCAGTGCAAGATCCGTGACCGCTGATAGGGCAGCAGCAGCGAGCACGAAAGTCACAGGCTCACAGCACGCATGCACGCAGGCTTTGCGAGTCCTGTCTAAGATATGCATGCGTTGCATTGATCCGAGAACGGTGTCTTTTGACCGTACGTCGGCGCCGCCCTCTCACCAGTAGTGACCACTTCTCAGTTGTGCTCGTAATAACACACACACACAGAGAGGAGAGAGAGAGAGAGAGAGAGAGTCTTTCACAAATACTAGCCAAGTAGGGACCATGCTAACATGTTGCATTCGCGTGCCTCGCCCTTGCTTTCATCACAGTCCTTGGGCCTTCTCGGTGGCAGGAGTAGTAGTACTAGGTATGATAAGGTGTCACATTCTGCGATTCTAATGCCAGATTTGGTAGAGGTCCCTCCTTCGCGTGCAACTCAATCTGTAGTTTTTTTCCAGCGGCTCGCCCACACATTCTCGGTCTTAAGCAAACATTACAGATGAAGCCGACTGAGAATATTGAAATCTAATCCAACCACTGAAACTGAAGTTCTTACTCTCGACGATTGGTTGTTTCTAGTTTCCCTCCCATCTGGTACCAGTCATACGACGACTGTTTCATGTCTGCTCTACTATACCTTTGAATAGAAATGGTAGAAATAAAACGGGAGCAAGAGGAGGTACTATACAATGGGAGCCAAAAAAACAACTATTGATTTCAAGAGTGCTCTACTGTACCTTCGAATTGCTACAGTTAGTGGGAAGCATGAGGAGGAGGTACGTTCGTTCACGAGCCTTAGCCGATCTGTAATGCGGTTGGAGAGGCTGCCGGGCCCATGATAAAGACGACCTGATCTCCACAAGATAAATGTGGCCGTTTATATGTGTGTGTACCTGAGCATCGGAAAGGGCTAAAGATAGTTGAAGAAGCGAGTTCAGTTCGAGTGATTTCTCTTAGATAAGAAAGATAGATCAATCACAGAATAATATAAGAAAATACAAGATTGAACACAGAGAGATAGGAAAACATCAATGAGCACTATAAAATATCATGTCAGAGACAGAAGAGTTCAGAGTTTTTAAATATTATTTTCAGGGCAGTATAGGTTGCGGGTGCCTTATAATTAGTGTAGTATAGATGAGTCTCAAATAAAGGAAGCATTTCTAATACCCTTTTTCTATTTGCTTCATACTTTGTAATAAGCAGATATTCCTTACCATACTCTTCTTCAATTTCAACGTAGAAGCCGTTAGCGTGAATATCCTTGAAACCGAGGAGAGTTCTAGTTGATTCTGGATACAACAAGACTTCTTGAATGAACAAAGTTGTGCCCATTGGGAGTATAATTGCGGCCTTTTCTGAGTCTATTATACAAGCGTCACTACCGGCGATGGTCGTAAGACTGCCAGCATTCTTGCTAATCAAGTGAAAGAATCTTGTCTCTCTCAAGATGGTATTTATTGTGCCGCTATCAGCTAAACACACTTCCTCCATAGGGCGCCACACGTGTTATTATATAAAGTACTTTATTAATATGTAGAAGGAGACAATCAACACATAAATAAAAATACTTCAAATATCGGAACATATCATGCCATTATTAACTGAATAAATGAATGAATTATTCGATATCATCCAACTATCATGGGAAAAAAATTGTTTGAGTACCATCAATGAAAATTTTAACTTATTCCTTCCACACTTAAAATAAATAATAATTAAAGTCTAAATTCCTTCTATGCATTAGACTGAATCTGCTAAGAAACCAGGGACTTCGGCTGCTATCTTCTCAGGGGTGAGATGCTCTTCTTGGCAAATCATGGCGGCGACAGCTGCAATGTCAAGAAGGGGTGCTGCTGCAGGAGTGGAGTTAATCTCCATTCACTGCTACAGACAGCCCTATCACAGACGGTTCGGAACCGTCATCACAGACGGTTCCTGAACCGTCAGTGTTTAGGTGTCAGTGATAGTTGATGGTTATCACAGACGGTTCCCGAGCCGTCTGTGATAAAAACATCACAGACGGTCTTTATTACTAACCGTCTGAGATAGGCGAGTATCACAGACGGTTTTTTATAAACAACCGTCGGTAATACTCGCATATCACAGACGGTTAGTAATCAAGACCGTCTGTGATATACACAATATCACAGACGGTTTGTATTACTAACCGTCTGTGATATTGTGTATATCACAGACGGTCTTGATTACTAACCGTCTGTGATAGACGCGTATCACCGACGGTTGTTTATAAAAAACCGTCTGTGATACTCGCCTATCTCAGACGGTTAGTAATAAAGACCGTCTGTGATATGCACAATATCACAGACGGGTATTACTAACCGTCTGTGATATTTTGTATATCACAGACGGTCAGTAGTAAAAGCCGTCTGTGATAGCAGTCACACCACATACGGCACTCTTTGAAACCGTCTGTGATATGGTATCACAGACGGTTTTTAACAATGAACCGTCTGTGATACCAAGTGCATCATCCATTTTATATGCTGTTTCTTGGCTAGCCTCAGGATATGCTAGCCATGCCCTCTGAAAGCAAGCAGATTACAGATAAATGACAGATATAAGTTAATTGCAACTCATAGTAAATTACAACAAAATTCGATACACAGATGAATGTAACAATATCACATATATAGAATGAAAATTGTTACACAAAATCTGACAAATGTATTCAATTGAGGAATTGTTTGATTTGTACAGTTGAATCCAATGTTTCAACATCTAATTATCATCATCGCCGGCGTGGAACTCTCCCCTCTTATTTATGACCTCTGCTAGCAAGAATTGGGAGATGATTGCACGAATATCGACGAGATTGTCAAGATCATATGCACTTCCGTCGAAGTTCACCCGCTGTCGCTAGGAGCAATGTTAAGTCATTAATTAGCATGTGTGTGTAATATAATCAGAAAATAATAATTATTGGAAGGACCTGACAAACCTCTGGATCATTGATCTTAGTACCCATGATTTCCATCATATTGCGGCAAACGTAGAATCCACATACGTTGCCCTGTAGCTGCTGGTGGCACTGCAAAAATAGAATTACATACATCGGTATTGTCAATTCTAGAGGCATTATTACAAAGTATGATATAGGATTATTGTGTTGTAGCGGGTACCGGAAATCGCGTGTTGTGTCGTAGCGTGTCACTGGATTTGTCGTGTGTTCCTCCTTGGGCAACATATTCGGCAAACGCCCTACGTGATTCAAAAAACTTAGCCTCGGCCGTGGCAAACAAAAGAAATATTACAATAGAGTTATGTATGGAGGAAATGAGTTTACCTGTTAAGTACTTCTTGCACACGACTGAAGTCATGGTTGCTCCTAAGGAGGGAATCAAGGTATATTACCTTGCTCCACTTTGGTACAATCACAATCAAAATCCAGTGATTCCTAGTCATATGTGTCGCCATAGTGATTAATCCTAAGTTCATGCTGCATGTAAAGTACAAATGAAACATATGTGTGGCAACTAGTGAAGCACTTACCCTTGGTTGAAGGGTACCATGACGTACTCCTTGTCGGTGTGAGCAATCAATCCCCTCGTTATGTAACCTTCCACGAAGGATGCATCTGCGTTGATAGATTGCTCGGAGACCAAGTGAGGGTCGAGGAAACCCACCGGTCGTCGCAATTTCCGGGCTTGTTGGATCATGTATCTATACATAAAGAAAGGGTAATGACATTTATCTGTATAACGTGAATGTAGAACTTCATTGTACAGTACACTTACAGTGTCCAGCATCGTAGAAGTGAGGCGTCGAGTTCGTCGAGATTGAATAGTAAGAATAAATCTTCGAATGTCACGACGATGTAGCCCAAGTCATGGAGGAAATGCGTCTCTTTATATTTCACAGTGAATGCACTCTGCCGGTTTGGCTTCATGTTGGACTTCTCCATGTACCAGGCATGCAATGTATTGCAAATCATACCAAGCTGGCGTAATTGTGAATCGGGCACCAACGACACTCCTAGAATAAACTTCCATGGCACGGGACCCGGCTTAATTTTCTTCGCATGAGCCTTGGAGGCCTTGGAGCCTCGCTTATGATATGTTCTCGGTGGCATCTCAGCGGGAGCCGATGCAACAGACTTTACTGGATTTGGAGGTGGAGGTGGAGCCACCGGAGCCGATGTGCCAGGTCCAGGGCGACGTCCCTCTTGGGCCACTGGATGTGAAGATTGTGGCACGGACATGTCGAGGACGATGTCCCTCTTGGGCCACTGAACGAATGTGTGGACGGCATCCCCTAATGTCTTAATCTCTTCGTTTGGGGGCTTCTCAAGAGGGACAGGCTTAAAAATATCATTAATCATGTCCACCTGGACCTTTATGAAACCGGTGTCTACTTGTACACCGTGCACCTGCGTCCCTGGCAGCAATGGATACACCATGCCGCGCCCAGCGTCAACGGGAATAGAGCCAACAAGCCTGACTTTGAGGCTGCAAGGCATGGGCTCCTACATAACGATACAAGAGATGAGTTAAGGCGTCCACCAGAGAGATCTATGTACCATTCTAAAGAGGTACATTACCTGAATGTCATCAATACGTAAGTGGTCGTCGCTATGTTCAGAAATTGGTGTGGACGCGCAGCTACTGCGACGTTGAGGGGGACTGGGTACCGCAGTACTAGGAGTGGGTTGCGATTGGTTGCGGACTTGTCTCAGTTCTTCCCGCAACGAATCTATCTCTCCTCGAAGTGAGGCAGTCTGCTCTTGAAGTGAGGCAGATAGTTGTTCCTCAAGTTGAGCACGAAGCTCCTGTTTTATTTGTTCGCTGCGGTACGCCTTGGTTCTCTTCCTACTCCTATATGTGTCGGAGTAATCTGGAAATCCGTGCCTCCAAGGTACATAAACCCCCATGCCTCGTGTGCGACCTGGGTGCTCCTTGTTTCCCAAGGCCTGTGATAGTAAATCTATCTCCCTATCTTCTTCAAAGGAGCCACGAGAAGATTCGGTAGTCAATGATTGCTGCAAGAGGCAATTAATCATGTTATTTTTGAACCCATGAAGTTCAAGAGGTGTTAACAACTATGTTGTTTAACATATTTTACCATGCGTTGGGACACTTCCTCATCTGCGGGGTTTTTGAAAGAGACACCCGAAGATGTGGTTGATGACCTCGCTCTTAACCAGTTTCGAGCGCGCTCGTTTGCGATCCCGGCAAATGGCGGAGAGGCCTCCGATCGGATTGCGACCTCATCCTGCATCCTCCATTGCGGGATTTTACCCGCGTACCCAGCAGTGCCGAGTCTGTGAGGGTGCGTGTTTTGTGACTGGAGATCCTTGTGCGCCGCACTTTGTTGTACAAATTCGGGCGTCGTCTTCATCTGCACAAAGGCCTCCCATGTTTCCGGCGACACGAAAGGATACTTCGTAAAGGGCGTGACATCCTCGGCCACGTACTTCGTCACAAGAGTGCTCTTAAAATTCTTCCATGCTTTTCCCATCGCGAGGAGCGCTTGCCGTTGCACGAGTCCCTGTGCTTCTGCTGGGAACTCGAACGAATTTGTAAGTTCCTCCCATAGCTGATTTTTGTGATCCTTTGTCAAATCTTTCCAGCTTGCTATGGTGATGGGGACCCGTTGCCTTCCAATTATCCCGCAGGTAGTCCGAAATGATGACGCTGCTTTCGACGGTTCCAGAGGGACCCCATCCGGAGAGACCACCGTGATGGTCCTTCGGCCCTCTGGCCTTTTCGATACTCCTCGGCCACGTTTAGATTTCGCAGTCTTGGGAGCGTGAGACCCAGATGACGACGACGAAGACTGTGTGGACGCCATCTCTCTTCTAAGAAAAAACTAACTGAAGTGAGCACTGGAGTGTGTCACTTGCTTTATGCCCTTTGACAAAGTTCTAACGATTAGCTAATTGCAGTGAGCTATGGGCCTTCCAAATAGACCTTGCGAAGCATATAACATGTGAAGCATATATATATCATGTGAAGCATATACATGTGAAGCATATATATATCATGTGAAGCATATACATGTGAAGCATATATATATATCATGTGAAGCATATACATGTGAAGCATATATATATCATGTGAAGCATATACATGTGAAGCATATATATATCATGTGAAGCATATATATATCATGTGAAGCATATACATGTGAAGCATATATATATCATGTGAAGCATATACATGTGAATCATATATATATCATGTGAAGCATATACATGTGAAGCATATATATATCATGTGAAGCATATACATGTGAAGCATATATATATCATGTGAAGCATATATATATCATGTGAAGCATATACATGTGAAGCATATATATATCATGTGAAGAATATACATGTGAATCATATATATATCATGTGAAGCATATACATGTGAAGCATATATATATCATGTGAAGCATATACATGTGAAGCATATATATATCATGTGAAGCATATACATGTGAAGCATATATATATATCATGTGAAGCATATATATATCATAAAGCTAACATGTGAAGCACAGGGAGGGAGGGACCGGCGTTGGGCGGGAGCGGCGGCGTCGGGAGGGAGGGACCGGCGTCGGGCGGGACCGCCGGCTACGGGAGGGAGCGGCGTCGGGAGGGAGGGACCGGCGTCGGGAGCGGCGGCGTCGGGAGGGAGGGACCGGCGTCAGGGGGGACCGCCGGCTTCGGGAGGGAGCGGCGTAGGGAGGGAGCGGCGGCGTCGGGAGGGAGGGACCGGCGTCGGGGGGGACCGCCGGCTTCGGGAGGGAGCGGCGTCAGGAGGGACCGGCGGCTTCGGGAAGGACCGGCGGCGTCGGGAGGGACCGGCGGTGGGAGAGGGAGCAAAACCTAGCTAGCAGGGGCGCTGCAGAGTGGAGACAAGAGACTGTGGCAGAGCGGACTCCGCAGACCTAGCGCGGGTATTTAAAGATGATCTATCACAGACGGTTCTATAAATATAACCGTTTGTGATAATTCATATCACAAACGGTTCTATATATAGAACCGTCTGTGATAATGAATATCACAAACGGTTCTATAGATAGAACCGTCGTCTGTGATAATGCATATCACAAACGGTTCTATAGATAGAACCGTCTGTGATAATGCATATCACAAACGGTTATATTGATAGAACCGTCTGTGATAGATCATCTGAAGACCAGCTCTTGGCATTCCTCAAGACACAGCTGCAGGCCTCGGATGTGCCTCGAATGCTATGCTATATATGTTTCGAGTTGGCAGTCATGCCCTGACGAAACAGTTCATCTTTCCCGACAAAATTCAAGGCAATTTTATTACAATAGTGCAAAGAAAAGACATTACCAGATTCTTGGTTGAGCTGGTCGAGGAACATGCAAATACAGAGGCAAGCACAAAAACTCAACAACACATTCAGATCGATCTATTACAGGATAACAAGCTAACAAACCCTTCGCAGCACGACGGTTCACACTAAACTAGACACACTTACGGCAAGAGTGTGTTGTTTAGTATGAACCGGACGTGCCGCGATGGAGGTGCTAGCTCACAGCGGAGGGGAGATGCATGCAGGAAGCTAGCTAGTGGATGAACTCACGCGTGACTAGTACCGGTGGAAAGGTTGATGGGGAGTTATTAATAAGGGTCTGGCCGTGGGAGGAACTGGTGCCAGCCATTCGATGTGGAGAGAATAGACGGGTGAGATCGAAATCCTGTGTATACGCCAATTATTGGTGACATGTGATTATTACAGACCAATTATCAGTGACATGGGATTATTACAGACGGTTCTTAAACGGAACCGTCTGTGTTACTCGATTGGTATAGACAGTTCGTATTAAGAACCGTCTGTGAAAGTCTCAATTATCACAGACGGTTCATGTTATTAACGGTCTATGAAATTATCACAGACGGTTTTTTATGAAAAACCGTCTGTCATAAGCTTCATACCAGAACTGCTTCGCGCGTGTTTCGATGCCAGAACGCTTCGTGTTTCGATCGTCTAATTAACGTCTCTCGATCGTTATACGAAGCGTCTATATCATTAATGTTTGGGTATACGAACCGTTTGTGCTGAGGGTTAAATATGCGCTCCTAATCCAGGTCTCTTCTACGTACGTACAATACAATATACAATACAACATGGCTTCTACTACTGTTCTTGTGATCATCTCCTTCCTCTCATCTGTTCATCATGAATTGTTCGGCCGGAACCTTACACAGGCGGCCAGCAATTTGCATCTGGAGCGGCTTCTCCGCACCCGCCCTGCTCTCCTTCCCCGACTTTCTTGCATCCGTCAGCTTGACCTGATCCTCCGCCGTCGACGGAGGCGTCTCGCTGCCGCTCAAGAAAGGGAAACGGCCCTCACCCTGGTTCTTCTCCACAATGTGCGCAATGCGGAAGAAGCTCTACACGCATTGCAGAGACTGATGGATAGCCTTACCGATCAAGCAGAAACGGCAGATTCTGAGGAATCTTTTCATGCTATCCTCTACAACATTATGGATGCTGCTGATCATTTGCCCAGGCTGCACGAGGAAGTGCTAAGGACAAGGGCAATCTTAACGGCGTTCGAGAATTTAGCGGCTGATCCTCCAAGTCCCCAAGTCGAAGAAGAAGCTTACGAAGCCCAAAAGAATACAATCTGGGAAACTCTGTACCTGTGCGACTTTTGTAATAAATTTGCCTCTAATTGAAATTAATAAATTTGCCTTTAATTTGTGATCTCTTGTCTCAGTAGTTCTGTAGTTAAGTTATTAGAAGCAATGTGTACTTACATATTAACCTCTGATCTAGAATATGACAGAGAAAGGGACATCACAGCCGGTTCTTGTGAAAAACCATCTGTGAACATTCCCAGACGGTTCTTAACAACAACCGGCTGTGATAGTCGACACAACACATACGGTTTTTAATAAAAAAACCGTCTGTGATAATCCCAGATTATCACAGACGGTTTTGAATAAAAACCGTCTGTGATATTCCAGTATCACAGACGGTTCAGCGGTAAGAACCGTCTGTGATACTCCTTTTTCCCGCCACAAATACGACAGACGGCCTTCAAATTAAAACCGTCTGTAATAGTTTACATTACAGACGGTTTCACAAAACCGTCTGTGATTTGCCGTCTAGTATAGCCTCTTTTGTAGTAGTGATTAGTGCAGGCAGCTGCTGAGAACTCTCCCCTTCAATGAAGGCAAAGTGGATTTCATGCTGCCCTTTACCGTCCTTCTTCTTTTTGGCTTGGAAGGCATCGACGACGTATCGCAGCTCTTTATAGATTCGTGACCAGTGCCCACATTTGCCAAACTTGTAGCAATTCTGGTCTTGCTGACCATAGGGTTTGTTGTCTCGCTTTGGTTTGTTGGCCTTACTCTCCTATGGAGAATTTTACTTGCCATTTTGGGATGCGGCTTTGCCCTTTCATCCCCTTTTCTTCATTATAAGCTTCCACATCTTGTAGCTCACAGCGTTGGCCTCACAGCCAGTGGAGTTCCCAGGCGGCTATGCGACAAAGTTCTTGCAGAAAACTTCATCCTGAGCCTTTGCAACCTTTATAGTATCAATCAATTCAGCATACTCTTTGTAGCCATTTTGACGATAACTGCGCACAGACTGCACTGTATTGGGGTGGAAGGTGGAGAGAGTCTTCTCAATCTTCTACTCATCTGTAACCTGCTTGCCACAGAGTTGAAGATTGGTACAAATTCTATACAGAGTAGAGTTGTACTCCCCAGCTGTCTTGAAGTCAGCAAATCTGAGTTGGATCCATTTCTGCTCTGCCTAAGGAAGAATGGAGTACGTTAGCTTCTCGAACCACTTCTTTAGTGCAGTCCATAAGGCTAGTGTGCTCTTCTCTGCCGTGTACTCATTCTTGAGAGTGAGACAGAGGTAGTGCCTGAGGAAGTGAAGTGCCAGATTATTTTCCTCAGGTGTGGGTTTGGCACCATCTGATGCACCAATCCCAATGGCAGCACAGAGCTTTTTGGCTCCAAGTACAATCTCGACGTCAGAAGCCCAAGTCAAGTAAGTTTGGCCATGCTAGGCCAGCTCCTCGAACTTCCGGTTCGTAATGCCTATTATATACATATGCATGAAAAGAATACATAAATTTACTGTAGGTAAATATATAAAAAATAAATTAGATAATGGTACAAAAGGGGTCTCGTAATGATCCAGAATTTTCTATGCATTTTCTATAGTTTTACTGTTAATTCCAGTAATTAAAGGCTATTTAAATAATTACAATTAATCAAAATAACAAATAAATACAAAAAACATAGAAAGTAGTACTAACAGTGCTGACATGCTTCAAATGTTAAAAATGATACAAAATTTGAATTCCTGGGAACCTTTTATGCTGGAATATCAATTTTCATTGGATTCTGCAACTTTCGAGTGCTTATCCGCTAATTTTCAATTCTGAGAAAAATTTTCGCAAATTTTCTGATTTTTTGAGAGCATATTTGCAAAAATCCAGGCGTCGGTCCCCCTCTCCCTTTTTCTTTCCTTCCCGGGCCAGGCCCATTTCTGTGGCCCATCCGGCCCAATCGACTGATTCAAAAGGAGATGGGGTAGGGGAAACCCTACCCCTGTTCACTTTTGTGGTAGCACGTGTGGGGAAAAAGGCCAGAGGCCATGCCGCGGAAGCCGTACGGGCCGGCGCTAGCGGGGACCCCGTGCGGGGGTGGTGCGGGGTGACTCCGGGCTGACAATAGTGCGTAGGCGTGGAGCAGCGGCGGAGTGCCATGCAGGGAAGCGGCACGTCATTTGGGTCCAGCGGCAGCAACGCGACTTGGGCCAAGCAGTGGCGGCGTGGATGTGGCCGAGCGGCGACTCAGTTCTTGGCCTAGCAACGACGGCACAGATGGGACCGAGCAGCGGCGGCGCGGCTCCGGGCTGAGCAGCGACGGCACAGAGCTCGACCGATGTTGGCGCATGCAACGCTATAGCGGCCATGCAGGGCTGGCTGTTGCAACAGCGCGCCTCGAGGAGGCGAACGACAGTGCCTTCGTGGCCATCGAGGGTGACGTGTCGCTTGGGGCCAAGTAGCGGTGGCAGCGCTTCGCTCGAGTTCGTGAGGCGGCAGCGCTTCAAGGTCGACAGCGACGCTCGCGGGGCCAACGGCGGTGGCCCGTGTCTCATGCGGGAGGCGGGAGGCGGCGCGACCATGTGCGGATGGCGCAGCCCGGTGGTCGTGTGCTGACGGCAGCGCGGTGGCTCAACGCGGCGTGGCTGTACAGGGCCAACGGCATGGCCGTACAGGGCCAGCAGCGCGGCGCGGCCGTGCGGGGCTGGCTAAGTTCTTTTTTCTTTTCAATCTACAGTGCAATCAACATCTAATCTTTCATGTAATCTACCGATCGGCATTGCGTCGGTGACTTCAAGTCTGCTCGCGGTCGATTATAGCAGATTTGTACCATAGAAAATAATGAAGAAAGTGAAATTTATGGAATGGAAAGCGATCTAGATAGGTAATTTATTCTGTGAATGATTACCTTACGATCCACCGGAGCGATTCGTGCTGATAACGTGTTGAGCAACTGTCGCTGGCGAGTCCAGTTTGAACGATGTCTCCTAGGCAAGAGAGATGGATCAATCACAGAATAATGCAACAAAATACAAGATTAAACACAGAGAGATAGGCGAACTCATTTTTCTTTCTGTATTAATTCTTCTTTTAAGTATACTTTATAATGATTGGGACTCTTTATCTATAAACTAAGTGAAGGGTGTTCATTAATAGACCAGACTTGTAGGTTCAGACTTAGGTTTCTTAACAAAGACCATCTAGATTTGGCTATAACTAAGGTACCGTTAGCTTTTGGTTTCTTCCTACTAACTTTTAAGGGTTGGGAGCTGTTTTGAAAGATGATTTTTTTTCTTTGTATTGAAATATGTGTTCTTTTTTTTCTTTTCCTTTGGATTGTTCGAAGAGATATTTTTTATTTTCTCTCTTTTTCTTTATTTTTTAAAGTTAATGCCTCAGCCAAAATCTATTCACTGCTATAGTTTTTATTTTAACTAAAAACCATAACAAAAAATCATCAATAAAAATCATTTTGAATGGAACCTAAACCTCACAAAGCTGTAGGGTCCTCATTTTCATTTGCCATCTTTATCCAACCCAAGCCGTTTTCCAGTGATCCACTCATCACGCTTCTCATCACGCTCTCCGTCTCCTTGGATGGGATATGTGTGCATGCTTCTGTGGGACACACACACTCTCCCTCTCTCAACAGTGCTATGTCTCATGGGTAGTGAAGTAGATGCTCACTGATCCATGGCATGTGATATGTGACAAGCGAAGGAGTAGATGCTCACTGATCCATGGCATGTGATATGTGACAAGCGAAGGAGTAGATGCTCACTGATCCATGGCATGTGATATGTGACAAGCGAAGGAGTAGATGCTCACTGATCCGTGGCATGTGATCGATCGATCGATCGGCTCTTCGATCGGATAAGGAAAGTAGTGTTTCCATGAAGTTGTCCGTGGGCGCAATCATTGGGCGATCCAATTCTGATGATGTAAAATTAAAGTCACTTGTGAATTCTGATTGTGATTAATTCCTCTCTCCGGCCCGTCCTTGCTCGATGCCATGTCCTTGTCAGTTGTCACTGCATGCCCGGGGAAGATCAAATCTTCCATGGAATTATTGCCATTTATGTTTCGTTTGTCCTCTTCTTCCCCCTTCGTTGCACCGTATCCCTACAGCTACAGTTGCATATCGGGAGGAAATTCAATGTGCTAGGAGAAAACAAAAACGGTGTCTGCTACAAAATGCGACAGGAACTGTATTTCATTATGAAGTGGTCAACGGCTACAGTTTTTGAAGTCCTGGAGAAAAGAATTGGCCGATTCATATGCACGAAACGCATGGCACCCATGGAACACATAGGCGAATATAGAGAAAAAGAGAACAAGGAATGAGATGGTACATGTGGCATAGAGCACACGTTGCCGCCAAGGAAAAAAAATAACGAGTACGTTACGTTTGTCACCACTCACTGACACCTTAGGGAGAAAAAGTTTTGCATCGTCTCCTGTACTAGCCAGTAATTGCAAGAAGAGAAGCACTTGCAACGACCAGCTCCTCCCCGATCGGGTCTATGAGCCACACGAATCTCCACTTCTGAAGTGGCCATCAGCCATCACAGATTATAGTTCTTTTTTTTTGTGAAAGTTAGCCAAACAGTGGTGGAAACGAATCAACTGTTAAATTCCCAGTCACCGTCACATCGATCCCGACAGATGATTCGATCGGTTCCTCGCTATTTCTGATCACTTGAGCTCAAATTCAATCATTTAGATTTGATCTCAACTAGTCCGGCCAATTGGTAAGGCATCATCGTGTGTCCAAGCGGCAACGCATTCTTGAGGCGGCTGCTACGGCACTTGAGGGACTTGTTGGCCGGAGTTCGCCAGCGGCGATGAAGAAGAACTCGAGGAAGATGGAGAAGGACTCACGAACCTACGGTGGTGGTGCATGGGCGGGAAAACCTACGATGATCGATTGGGAACTCGTCGCCATCGAACTTGAGCAAGAAGGAAGCCAAAATGTCGGCTATGGCAGTCGAGGGGCTCATTGGGCGGACTGGCGGAGTTTGCCGATAGTGGTCGATGACAGGAGTTCTCTGGCGGTGGTCGATGCCAGGAGTTCACCAGAGGTTTTCATTGCATAGAGTAGGGTGTTGAGCAGAGGCGGAGCTGGGCCTCGAACCGTCGGAGCAATGACTCGAGACCCAGCTAAAAAATTTAATGCATTTTACTGTAGCAATAAACAGTAAAGGCTTTGATTTTTCTTTGCACTGGGCTTTGCAATGGGTTAGGACCGGGGCTAGGCCTCAGTCTACGCCCCTAGTGTTGAGATGAGGTGTTCATAGCATAGAGGAGTAAGGTGTTGAGATGGATGGATTCCCCTCAAATTAGCTCTAGACAAGTGTGAATTGTGAAACCTAGTTTCTAGCTATAACTGATTTTGTGGAATTGGGGTCAAGTTCGAAAGCATCCAAATAGCCTTGGAATCGGAATCACATATCTACTTCTTTTAGATTTTTGATTTTTTTAAAAGTCGAAATAAATAAGATAATTTTTAAAATGAATTTTTCAAACAGCTTTTCGAGCTCAAAACCACACATACCGTCTGCTATCATCTTAAAAAACATAGATAAAAATCGTAAGCTATAGCTAAAAGGTATAAGCCACAGTCTAAAAAAATATAGCCGATATCTAAAGAGGGTGTTGGCCGATTCGTCTTACTTTAAACAATAAATTTAATCGACATATCTATATATTATCGTGGATCCCAGTAACATGGAGAAAAGAACATGACATGGTGATCGGAACGGTGCAGAAACAGCACTTTACTGCTGTGACGAGGGCACTACCGCACCCAATCACGCGCCGCGCGCGCGCGCGCGCAGGCGAGTCGCCCAACCATCCCAAACACGCGTAGCCTCGCCCATGCCACGGCTCGTGATTCGCGACGGCGGCGGATAGACCAGGACCGGGGCCAAACCTGCGACGGCCACGGGGGCTCCACGTCACCCCCAACCAACGGTTCGGCGAGGATACAAAAACGCACCGGTGGTTAGATCGTCACCACCAGTCCACCACGCTCCCCCGTATCACGCACGCTGATGAGCGCAGCCGCAATCAAGCGAGCCGTAGATTTCACACCTCAGGTTGACTGTATTGACTGTTACAACCAGAAAATAAAGTAACCAATGTACAGACACCTTTACTGTAAAGACATCTATTCATGTAAAGGCATCTTCTTTGCCACTCCCTCATCATCTATATATACTCATGTACATGTACAGAATGAAAGTAATCATCAGTTCATTTCAATCACTTGTTCCCTCTTGCAATACGTTATCAGCACATACGACTACACAAGTGCGAACAAAAAAAGGTAAAGACACCGGATGTCCTTGCATTCGTTGCTTCTTTGAGCGAATCCTTACCGCCGGCCACATAAACCGTAGCCTACTCCTCCCACGCAAGCGGCGCCCGCGGTGGCGCGGCTGGCGAGGCGCGCGGCGTGGCCCGGCGCAGCACGCGGCCAGCGCGGCCCGGCGCGGTCGGAGCGCGGCCAGGCGCGGTCGAGGCCGGCGGTGCTTGCGGCCGGCAGCGCCGAGAACCGGCGGTGGAAGGCGGCGCCCGGGACGGTCCTTGCGGCCGGCGTGGCCTGCGTGTGACCCGGAGGCGCGGCCGACGTTGCGTGGTGGCATGGCGCCCGACGACGCCCACAAGCGGTGGCTCCCCATGCCGCCCAAGGGCCGGCGGCCGGCGGCGACCCCCGCGGCCGGAACCCCCACGGCCGGCGACCCCGCGGTCGGTGGCGCCCATGGCGCGCGGCGGTGGAGGCGCCCGGGCGGTGGAAGCCCCGGCGCGGGCGGATCCGAGCCCGGAGAGGCCGGCGGCGGCGACGCCCGAGCCCGGTGCGGCCGACGCGGCGCAGCGTGGCCATGCACGGCGGCGGCGCCCGAACAGCCCGGCGAGGAGGAGGCGCCCGTGGTGGCGCCCGAGCCCGAACGGCCGGCGCACGACGCGGCGGCGCGGCGCAGCGCATGGCGAGGCGCGCCCGGTGACGCCCGACGGAAGGCGGCGCCCGATGGCCGGCGGCGGCGCCCCAAGGGCCGGCGGCGGCGGCAGCGCTCAAGGCAGGTGGCGGCTGGCGGTTTGGGTTAGGGGAAACCCTAACCTCCCCACCCCATTTTGTTTATATTGGCTGCCTCTAGAAATGGGTTTTGGCCCAAATTGCTCCACCTCCCCTCATGGACCGAATGGCCGAATGGGCTTCAGCCCAAGTTTTAGGAAATTTGTAATTTCCCCCTCTAGTTCATAGATAATGCAGCATTTTTATGTTAAATAAATTTCTATTGTACATATCTGTTGTACCCTTGTATTGTACATATGCATTTCCATGCAATGTCTTGCACATCAATTATTGCAATCTATCTTATGCAATTTAAATTTTACGTTTACTAGCTTACCATACAAGCACTTAATATTGTTTTTTATGCAAATGCTTTAGGTTGATTTTCTCTCATTTTGGAATAACACAAAGTTTCTTAAATTTGATATTGGCCATACACAAGTTAGTACCATAGTACTACTGCGGGATTTATTCCTCAACGTGCGTACCCAATATCAAGTTTTGAAACATTTTGGTCTACACTTTTGGGTGACTACCTTTATTTATTTTCAAAATGGCCATACACAAGGTAGTACCATGGTACTACTGTGGGATTTCATCCTCAACGTGCGTACCCAATTTGATTATAAATTATACAAGGTCTACACCTCAGTGATTACCATGGTTCTTTTTCACATTGGCTATACACAAGGTAGTATCAGAGTACTACCGTGGGATTATCATCCTCAAAGTGTGCACTCAATGTTGAAAAATGAATTAAATAATGTTAATACCATTGGTGATTAACTATGTTATTCCACAATAGGAGAATGTCTCTTTATGTATTTCAAGTTTACCTTGATTACTTGCATTTCGCATTGCTTATTTAACATTGCCAAAGATTTTAACAAATCTGTGGCCCTACATATGTAAGCACAATGGCTACTAAAGAGTTTGAGGCCCTCGCTCTTGACGGCCACAACTTCCCCACATGAACGATGGATCTCAAAGTGAATCTATTGTTGCGCGGAATGTACCAGGCAATTGCAGCTCCCCAAGAGGGTGTAGCTCCTTTGGCTGAGACTCTCAAGTACAATACCTTATTTATTATACGGAACCACATCCATCCTGATCTCAAGGCTGAGTATCTGATGGAAGAAGACCCACGCGCTCTGTGGCTTGCTCTTCAAACACGGTTTTAAATGGCTACCAAAGATTTTGAGCCACTCGCTCTCGATGGTTCCAATTACCCTACATGGGCTATGGACTTAAAAATCAACCTCACCACACGTGGGTTGCAAAGGGTGATATTTGATCCTCCAAATGATCAAATTTCGCCGGAGATTGTGACATATTCCATTTTAAGCATAATACGGAATCACATACATCCAGATTTAAAGGCGGAATATCTGTATGAGGAAAATCCACTTACACTATGGTTAGCCCTCAAAAATAGATATGAGCAGCAAAAAGCTGTTATCTTACCTGAGGCTAATCATGAATGGGCACATCTTAGACTCCACGACTTTAAAACTGGTGGAGACTACAACCATGCCCTTCACGCTATTTGCCCTAAATTGTGTTTTTGTGAAAAGGAACCAACAGATGCGGACAAAATAGAGAAGACTCTCTCAACTATGCTCCCATCTGACAGGGTCCTACAGCAGCAATGGCGTGCTGTAAATTACCAAACTTATTTTGATCTTATGCATACTATGCTTCAGGCAGAAAAACATGCTGAACTTCTTTTAAAGAATAATCAGCAACGTCCTATTGGGGCTGCTCCACTTCCTGAAGTTCATGCTAATCAAAATAACAACAAGTTCAGTGGTTCACTCAATCACTCAAAGAACTTTAAAGGTAAACACAAACGCAATATGAAAAAAAAATTCCATCTTTACCCTCTGGATTGTACTATACATACATCAAATCCGTTCAACATATTGCGTACAAAGTAATTTTCCAAAATATTAACACATTCCAAACATGGCATGATCGCCTTGGCCACCGAGGCATTGGAATGATGAGGAAAATTATTAGCAATTCAATTGGTCATACATATCTCAAGACAAAATTTCCGGAATCCTCAGATTTTGTGTGCACTTCCTGTGCCACCGGAAAATTGATTTTAAGACCCTCTTATCTTAAAATCAGAGCTGAACCACTTAAAATCCTTGAACGCATTCAAGGAGATATATGTGGTCCTATACAACCATTGTGTGGACCGTTCAGGTACTTCATGGTTCTAATTGACGCATCTACTAGATGGTCACACGTGTGTCTTTTATCCACACGAAACCATGCATTTGCTAAGTTAATTGGTCAAATTATCCAATTACGAGCACATTACCCTGAATATCGAATTCAATCAATTTGAATGGATATTGTTGCTGAATTTTCATACCATGCCTTCAATGACGATTGTATGGCTCTTGGGATACAAGTTCAACACTCTGTTCCATATGTCTATACACAAAATGGTTTAGCAGAATCTCTTATCAAGAGAATCAAGCTCATTGCAAGACCATTACTACAGAATTGCAACTTACCAACATCATGTTGGGGTCATGCAGTTTTACACGCTGTTGACTTAATCCAATTGCGTCCAACTGCTTATCATAGCACTTCCCCGCTACAATTACTACGTGGAAATCCATCAGATATTTCCCATCTGCGAAAGTTCGGTTGCGCTACATACATACCGATCTCACCACCGCAGCGTACCTCAATGGGACCTCACAGGAAACTTGGGATCTATGTTGGGTATAAATCTCCGTCAATTATAAAATACCTCGAGCCCCTAACAGGGGACCTGTTTACGGCCCGGTACGCTGATTGCATATTCAATGAGGAACATTTCCCGGCATTAGGGGGAGACAACAAGTACCAAACTGAATGCCAGAAAATTAATTGGAATGTACAAAACATTCCTACCTCAGACCCACGTACCAGAGAGACTGAACTTCAAGCTCAGAAACTCATTCATTTGCAAAACATTGCAAATAACCTGCCAGATGCATTTACTGATTATAAGGGTGTCACAAAATCCTATAATCCTGCCAGAAATGTACCTGAAAGAGTGGAGGTACCGCAAAATACCACTCAACTCCCAGTTCAAAATAAGAGGGGGAGAAGTACGGTACAAACGGCGGATACAGCTTCTAACAAGCGACAAAGGAAACAAAAGAATGTAAATGCAGATCAACCTCAAATTAATAGACACCAAAGGATCCTTGTACCCAGATCAACAGTGCACTCAATATCTGATCCTGGGACATCGGAATACCCCGACTCAAATGTTTTGGGAAATAACATTGAGTTATCAGGGGTCCAAGAAATTTCCACAAACTATACTGACTCTGGAGAATCATACGATCGTAAGACTACAATTGTCGACATTTATTTCTCCACAACAATTGCAAACAACCTTCAAAATGATCCAGATCCCAAGACCATGGCAGAGTGCAAACAGCGCTCGGACTGGACTCAATGGAAGGATGCAATTCAAGAGGAGTTAGCCTCGCTCAAGAAAAGAAATGTATTCACCAATGTGATACATACACCTCCCAAAGTATTCCCTGTCGGTTTCAAATGGGTTTTCGTCCGCAAACGGAATGAAAACAATGAGGTGGTGAGATACAAAGCAAGGCTTGTAGCACAAGGGTTCACGCAGAGACCCGGCATTGATTTCAATGAAACTTATTCTCCAGTAATGAGTGGAATAACATTCCGATACTTAATCTCATTGGCAGTTAAAAATCATGTATCTTTTCAGTTGATGGATGTAGTGACCGCATATCTTTATGGGTCACTTGATTCGGACATATACATGAAAGTTCCCAATGGAATTTCAATTCCGAATCCGAACGCAAATCGCAATATGTATTGTGTAAAATTAAACAAGTCTTTATACGGCTTGAAACAGTCGGGTATAATTTGGTACAACCGACTAAGTGAGTTCCTAACCAAAAAAGGATACTCCAACAATGATGATTGCCCATGCGTGTTCGTTAAAAGATCCTCAACAGGATTTTGCATTATATCTGTGTATGTTGATGATCTTAATATCATTGATAACACACAAGATATAGATGAAGCACGTAATCATCTTATGACGGAATTTGAAATGAAGGATTTGGGTAAAACCAAATTTAGCTTAGGTATACAACTTGAGCACCTTCATACATGCATCATAGTGCATCAATCAGCCTATGTCCAAAAATATTGGAGAAATTCAATATGAACAAAGCATATCCATCGAAAACCCCCATGGTTGTTCGATCTCTCGACAGGGACAAAGATCCACTTAGACCCCGAGATGACAATGAAGAGTTATTAGGACCCGAGGTTCCATATCTCAGTGCCATCGGAGCGCTTATGTACCTTGCAAACTGCACCCGGCCGGATATTGCATTTGCGGTAAATCTACTTGCTAGACATAGCGCCGCTCCAACCAAAAGACATTGGGTAGGAGTGAAGCATATCCTTAGATATCTTCAAGGCACTAAAGATCTCGGTCTATTCTTCCAGAAGAATTAAAATATGCATTTAATAGGATATACTGATACTGGCTATTTATCAGATCCCTATAATGCCAGATCTCAAACAGGCTTTGTATTTTTACATGGTGGAACAGCCATCTCTTGGAAGTCTTCGAAACAGACTCTAGTGGCTACATCCACTAATCATTCTGAAATAATTGTATTATATGAAGTATCACGTGAATGTGTATGGCTTCGCAGAATGATTAACCACATACATGTGGTATAGGTGCTATCGCATCACTTACCATTATCTACGAAGATAATGCTGCTTGCGTTGTCCAAATGCAAACGGGTTACATAAAGAGCAATATCACAAAATATATTGCACCTAAATTATTTTACCCACATGAATTGCAAGAGAGTGGGGGAAATAAATATTCTGCAAACTAAGTCTTGTGATAATCTCACAGACTTATTTACCAAGTCATTACCAACTTCCACATTCCAGAAATGTGTTTATGGAATTGGTATGCGAAGACTACGTGATTTGCAGATATCAGGGGGAGAAATCTCCTAAGATTTAACCCGTTCAATATAAATATTGTACTCTTTTCCCTTTATGAGTTTTTCCTCTAAGGTTTCTCATTAAGGTTTTTAATGAGGCAATATGACAACGTAATCATAAATATATTATATCTCTATTTTCCCCACAGGGGTTTTTAAGGAGATATAATCATATATATGCCATATCAAATTTTCTCCTTAAATTTTCCCATTGGGTTTTTAAAGGAGTTTTTCATGGCATATCTACTTTATAAGTTCTCCTCATATTTTTTCCTACAGGGTTTTAGAGGAGTTTTCCAAGATGATGAATCAAGGTGATCATATGAAGACACATTGGTTAAGGGGGAGTGTTACAAAGTAACCAATCTACAGGCACATTTACTGTAAAGACATCTATTCATGTAAAGGCGCCTTCTTTGCCACTCTCTCATCATCTATATATACTCATGTACATGTACAGAATGAAAGTAATCATCAGATCATTTCAATCACTTGTTCCCTCTTGCAATATTGACAACGGTGCCGAACATGGGCCGAAATGGCATGTCCTATGAATCGTGGTCCCTAGGTCGTCCACGGTGGAATTATACTACCTCCCTTTTTTTTCTTACGGTCACCGATATAACCTTTGATTATTACTTATTATATGTATATGTTAGAAAAAATATTAAAAACATAATAACACAAAAGTATTTTTATGATAAATCCAAATACTTATAGTGTATATATATATATATATATATATATATATATATATATATATATATATATATATATATATATATATATATATATATATATATATATATATATATATGTATTAGTGGTCTGCGTTTTAAAAGTTAGTGAAACGATGTCTAAGAGGAACGGATTGAGTATTTTCAATGTTATGCGTCTATGCAAAACTGGTTAGGAACACACACAACTAAGAAAAACATAGACACCAAAGGTTATCGGGTTCGAATTCTGAAACATATAATTAACTTATAGATAACCCTTAGAACATAGCTGACGACGTTTAATCCTTCATTTCACTTATAGAACCAGGTGGCATACCGCCATATAGGTATGGAACACAGAACTGGAAAAACATAAAAAATGAAAAATAGGCCCAAAATACTCTTGACATTGCTCCATTCTAAACAGGTCCAAATTTTTTCTTTTAGAACTAACAGGCCCAAAGCTTGATAAGTTTCCCAAGTTGGATACTTCCATGACAAATTGAGAATGGTGCAAAATGACCGCAAATGCTACAAACTATGTATATTGTCCAGAACATTAGTTTGATACTAAATAATAATTCTCTTATTTCGACGAAAGCATATCCTCCCCATTCCTTTTAAGAAACCGTGGACCCCATTGGAAACACCAAAAGAACGCACACATTCCAACATGCGCCTAACGTGGAGAAAGAGTCAAAAAGGGCGAACAACATGCGCCTAACAAATTTTTGAATGTTGTATTTTTTAAAACAGACTCTATAAGTTGATTATAGAAGACATTGTATCAATTCATCTATATCGATCAAAATTACACATAATTATCTCTCTCTATACTCTTTCTTATAAATAATTAGAATTCAAATATTTAAATCATAAGCCACAATCTAAAAGAATACACTCGTGATCTCTCCTTGAGAACATGGATTGGCTATACAACTAAGGGCATGAAAAAGTTTTAGAGGCGAGTTCTTTTCAATTTATGACTTATATCTTCCCTCAAACAAATAAACGGGATAACTTCTTCGCCATCGTTTCGAAGTGGTTTATCGGGACAGTCTTTTTAAAATGGTTTATCAGCATTTAATTCGTTCATACAAGCACTCATGGTAGGGCTAAAAACATAAGTCGTAGCCGAAAAGAACCCACCTATATTCAACGGTTAACTATAATACACTTTTATATCATCTCTATAGAAATGACTAAAAACATTCCTTTTGTTTTTTCAACGACTTTTGACATTTTTTAGCAATCATTATTTATTACACTGACAAGCCACAGCCAAAAGTCATAATCCATAGCCCAAAAGAACATGACAATAGTTTGTCTATATAGTTATCTATAATAGCTTCACATAATTAACGAGTTGTCTATATAATTATTTATATAATGGTATATATAATAGAAAGCCGCCTATAATACCATCTATTAAATACTAAACAACATCATTTTCTCTTCTGTAATCTCCTTCATGTTACCTAAAATTCTATTTAGTATGGTCTTACATATAACTGATGTGTACTATTGTGTATGCCTGATGAGTGTCATCTTGATGTCATGATGAACGAACGAGCATTCCAGTCACTATCGCCGGCGATTTAAGCGAAAAAAATCCGCAACCTCGCATCGCAACCTGAAGAAAATTTGTGCTAGTAGCCAGGAAAATTATTCGAACAGGAAAGGAAACACAATTGGATCAGCGCTAACGAATTTATGTCGGATTTGAATGAGAGTTTACCGGGTCAACGCAATCCATCTGGTATTCCAGTGCGTGAACCACGAACCACAGCTACACTCCCAGAGTCCAGACGCCACCATGTCGGCAAAAGCGATTAGTACCGATTAAACCAAGCCTCAAATACAAAGGCTGTAATTAATTACGAGCAGATCTGGCCAAATGACCGTCTGACACGGTACAATTAATACGGCTAACCTAAATAAGTTATTATACCATGTGTGTTAACTCACTATCTGCTCTTTGACCCGGTCATGGCACAAAAAAGGGTCGAGATATTCTGGACCACTCGGACATGTTTAGCCTAACGGATCACTGATAGCCCATTAAGTACGATTGTAAATATTTAACCGCCAGTCATAAGTAATCTTATTACAAATCGTATGTAATTTTACTGTTAAGTCACCCATCTGCGCTCGGAAGAGTGCAGCAACCCTAACATAAAGTAATTTTATTGCCAACCACAAATAATTTTACGGTATTATCACAGAAGAATTATTGCACTATCACAAGAGAGTTGCTATGCGTGTCGGATCGGGCTGGCCCATCGCGCCGAGGTGCTAACTCAAGCGCGACATATCCGGTACGACCAGGCTAGTATAACCTATTTACTATTTGTACGACATCGTATCCGAGTCAGCCAATGATAGTATGTGTGGGCTAGATCAATGGCACCATACCTCAGACCGACCAGCACAATTAACCTAGCCAGTTTTAATTACCGGTCATCTAGAGCAATAAATCTAAAACTGCCGACTGGGTAATTTGTACAAATTGCCGTCGACCATATGCACGTTCGGAGAGAAAAATATCTTGGATGTAGCCTGATTCAGCGAGCCCCGTTTGAAACCATACTTTCCAGGACGGCTATTTTTCCTTTTCTTTTTCTGGCCGATTAGCCGCTACTTCTCTACTGCTATATATCTGTATGTCCTCCTCCGAAATATTCGAAGGGATTGAACGAATTGATGAGATATAGCTCTCCTCACGACTCTGTAGAGAGGCCGCGCGCCCTCTGAAAAGACTACCCTGTCTGCGTAGCTAGAGGAGCTCGTTGCATGCGCGAGCGAGCGACGTTGATGTGCTTCGAGCTGGCGGATCCACGTGGACCACATGGCGGCGGTCGTCCGGTGAAGGGCGGCGGCGAAGACCACGGTGCAACGGCTGCTGCGGCGGCAATGACAATGGCGAGCCCAGCGGAGCTCATGTCCGGGTACTACCAGGCGCAGGAGATGTCAACCATGGTGTCCGCGCTGACGCGGGTCGTGGCGGGCGGCGACCCGTGGGCGGCCGGCGGCGGCGGCGGCGCGCAGGGGTGGAGCCGGGAGGAGCAGGCAATGCACGGGGGAGGCTACGTGCACGAGCTGGGGAGCTACCCGGGCGCGCTATCGCCGGAGTTCGCAGGTAACGAGCCAACGCGCATGCTCGCCAAGCTTTGCATGCTTTGCCTTTTGCCTTAGCTTTGTTCCTGCCTGTGCTGCTTGTCCCAAAACGTGGCATGTGTGCATGGAAAAAATATTTGAGAAGTGATTTTATGTTTTTCTCTCAAATAAAAGTGATACTAATATTAAAGCACATAAAAAGTAAATAATATCTGTCTATTATTTATCGTGCTTTAAAAATTATGTAAATCACTATTAAAAAAGTATATAATCAAATTCCAAAATATTTTACCACCAAAACAAGATCCTGGCGTATGGCTCTTAGGAAAACCAAACGTTTGTCTACAAATGTAATGAAGCAAACAACCTATAGTCACTACAAATCTATAAAAAATGTTGATAGTACTAACTTGTTTACAAATTTGGTTATACAATCCCTTCGCAAGCTGATCGTATGGCTTGTGCACCATGTATATGCTAACTTGTATGTCTTGTAAGGTTTTTTAAATTAAGAAAAAAAAGTAGGCACTCAAATTTGAGCCAAAGTGGACGACGGTCGGGGTGTACAACATCCACACTTCTCGCCAATTGAGCTAGGCTCAGTTTCAAAACATCTGTCAATACATTTTCAGTTCCGGTCACATGATCTCCTCTGTTCCTTCAGCACATCTACATCTTGCATTTCTATTTCTCGTCATCAAGTCACAACATGTGTGGTCGCCTTCTTTCAGAGCATGTAATTTGCATCAGCCTATACATAAAATGGGTCAAGAATATGGTAGGCAAGACATGGGATGAAGCTTAATACTGAGAAATAAGAAAAGAAAAGGCGTGTACAACATGCCATCGCAAGTGTAACAAACAAGTAGTTCGTATGCTTGGCATGTAGCACAAATATCAAAATGTTTGACGGAACTGAATCACATGAACCAGCGTGGTCGATGGTCAGTGGTCACCATATCGCTTTAGCTGACATAAGAAATGATCAAACTCTTGTCTGTACCACACCACTAGCTGCACAGTTGTAGCCCATTCACCAACTTGGCAAGCCTTTGAATTCACTGCGCCTCTGCACACACAACAAAGATACAGTTGGTGTTATCACTTATGGCCTTCGCTGTCATGGAGCGTGTCACCTTTCTCTACTGCTTTCTAATTCAATCCAAAAATACTCTAGCTCGTTGGTGATACAGATCAACGCCTTTTATATATGGATTTATTGATCATATATCCTCTATTTAGATGGAAATTTAGGATTTACCCTCCTGACCCACGTGTCAGTGACTTATGATGACCCCACGTGTCATTGAGATGAGCAGGATAAATCCTGAATTTTCCAACTAAAGGGAGGGTATATGATCCAATCCCCTTTTATATATTGCAAAGTTTGCAACATCACATTCACATACATACATGCATGTGTGTAGCGGTGGAGTGCGAGGCAAACGGAGCAAGTGTTCGAACACGCTTGCTGCGCTCATCGCTTTGCTCTCTTCTTTCTGCTTGGGCTTACGCCTCGTCCTCGTGTGTGTGTGCGTGCGCAGCATCGGAGCAGAGCGCGAGCGCGACCACCATGGAGGAGCACCACTCGCCGGTGTCCAACCCAGAGGTGTCCGACGCGCCGCGCCGGCGGTACCGCGGGGTGCGGCAGCGGCCGTGGGGCAAGTGGGCGGCGGAGATCCGGGACCCGCACAAGGCGGCGCGGGTCTGGCTCGGCACGTTCGAGACGGCCGAGGCCGCGGCGCGCGCTTACGACGAGGCCGCGCTCCGCTTCCGCGGCAACCGCGCCAAGCTCAACTTCCCCGAGGACGCGCGCCTCCACCCGGCCACCACCGCCACCACGAACCCTGCGCCGACTCAAACGCCGATCGCGACGGCTTCGACCTCTCCGGCCGTCTACCTCGGCTCCGCCCAGAGCTCAGACTACCTTCGCTACCAGATGCTTCTGCAAGGGAGGACCGCCACCACCAACCAAGGCACCCTTCTTCCATTCTACGGCGGTGGCGCCATGATCAGCTCTTACGGCGGCGGCGGCACCATGAGCGGTTGCTTGGGCTCCTACTGTTCTTTCCCTAACTCCTCTGTTTCGGTGGCCACCGTCCCATCCTCTGCTTCCTCCGCTTCGGGACACTACTACTCATCGCACGACTCGCATCAGAGCGAAGCGGCGGCGGAGTGGAACCACCCGGCGACTACGGCTTCCTGGTCCGACTCGAGCCAGTATCCGCCGCCGCCTCACACCCAATAGTAGCGGCCAGATTCTGTCCCCGTTCTGAAGAATAAGGTAAGTACGGCTGGGATGGAGATGGGCGCAGCAAGCAAATCAAGAAGAGACGGTGATTTTTTTTGGACGTGACTTTGGCTTCTAGTTATGGTTTTGAATTTTGATTATTCGTAAGAGGTAATATGAAGGAAAAAAATTACATGTGATTTTAATCGATATAGTCGAACTCGATAAAGTGTGTATTATAATTTAATTATAGACCACATCTTAAGAAGACACAACAGAATCTAAAGCTAAAATCAAAGTGGAAAAGATCCACCCGTCGTGTCGCATGCGTGATTGCTATGTCGTCTATGTTTTTTTCGTTGATTAGTTTGGTGATGTGGTATTATCCCATTAGTTTGCCTTTTTTATTTTGGTTGCAAAGAGATGGAAGAGCATGCTAAGTCTTTAGAGGATGCAGATGCAGCTGGCATTGCACCGGATGTAAAAGCGTTTGGAAGTTGAATTAGTCGTTCTCAAGTTGTTTTAAAAGTGCAAAATTTCGGTCTGGTCATAGCACTTGGGCATGTGAGTGCTAGATTTTGTATGACTATACGAACACATGGCATGGAGCGACTAATGTATGCAAGATACGGCGTCCACTACGACACCCTGCATCACGGGATCCGGCATTCGCCCAGATGGTAAAGAGGTGTCATCGTGCCCTTGTCCGTTTGGGTTCAAATACTACTCTTTTGGTTCGCGTCGCTATCCACTTGCTCTCTTCGGCACAATCCACAGTAATATTGTTTATATACAAGGTGATGATCCTATGGAATTAGTGTGTGATGACTCTAATGGCTCATTTTCTGGATCCGTACGTCTTCACTTTAGGGAGTGCTAGAGCGCCCGGTCACGTATTTTTGTGTGTCCATGAGAACATGACTCGTGGATCACAACAACGAGAACGTGTCTTTGGATTGGATAGCATCAAGGCATCAACCTGATTAGACAACATATATTATCTTACCAAAGATGGTGGAAGAACAGCCTGGATGATGGATGGTGAATGAACTAACTTTGCAAAAAAAAAAAAAATCAAGAGTCAACGGAGGGTTAAACCCCTCCTGACTAACTTTGCAACTTCAAACCCTTCCCTTAATGTTACTTTGCTTGCTAACTTCTAGGATGATATTTTATTCATTAAGAAAACCCTTCTATGATGTTTATGGCTTCAAATATGCCAGCATGAAATAGAACCGAAACTCCTGTTCAGATGTGTACATCAAAGACAAGCAACCAAAATAGGCCCATATTCTTCTTGGGCACACATGTTGGGCCGCCCATATTCTTCTTGGGCAGACATGTTGGGCGGCCCATACGAACTACGAAGATTCGTGTCCCTTCTGATTTTGTTTTAGTACAGTACTATATGATTAGTATCACCTACACACCTACTATTAGTACTAGTAGTGTGCCCGTGCTAACGCTACGGTAAAATACAAAACAAGATAAAATTTGTAAAAAATAAAACGAACAATCAGATTCATTAAGATTCACGTCTCATATATTGTATAACCAAATATTTTTGTCACATAATGAATGTCACATAACGACTGATCCTTTGAGGAGGCGACAACATCATTGGACTCACCCACCGACGACTTTCTCCATCCCCACATTGTTTAAACTTGAGGCTACAAAGAAAACAAACATTTTTGTCACATAAAGAAATATGAAACACAGTAAGGAAATAGGTGTTTGTGGACTATTTACTTACCACATCATCATGCTAGGACGTCTTTATACACAATATTTTTGGTGCTCCCGGCCTTCGAGATTGTTCCGTGACGCCCGAGATGGAAAGAAAAACAAAACGGAAGAGTAATTTTAACAGAACATCATTGTTGTCAGGATTCAAATTCTATGAAGCATTTGGATGGGAAATATAACTGTCGTGGCAAAGTTAATACCTGGACAAGACATACGCAAAACATTTAATTATACTACAATGGTATAACCTTTTTTATACTACAACAGTATAACCGAAAAAGGCAAATCCAACAAAGCATTTAACTTTGTTCTATACTATGACTGAAAAAACCTGCTCGCACACGAACGTTTTGCAGCAGAATTCGCAAAGATAATCTTAATAGCCAATTCTTGCAATATTTCGACAGATATTTGTTAGTGACCCAAGATTACATATCACATTAAAAGGTTTATTCTGGATATAACACATCAGTTCCACTACACATCCATGTGCGCCATACAGAATCACATAGAGTAGCAAAATATTTCTGGATATAGCATTAAATATCGTAAAGAGCTTTGCCGCGGTGGGGTCGCAGCGGACGGGCGGACGGCAAGACATTACCCGTCCTCGCCATTATGCTCGCTCCACGCATCTCACAAGGTAAGCGAACCTAATATCGTAGTATTACCGCGCATTTCATGCGCTGATAATGACACTGTAAGCTCACATAGTACAGTTTCATACAAATACAATCATACTTCTGAAATGAACAGGAGCAACACAAGTAAGCGATACTGTCACTCAACGAATCGGTATATTTACAATTGGAAGATGGATACACCCATGTTCAGTTGCACAGCTGATATACAATAAACGGGCTTATATGCATCGAGATATTAATCCGAGGAGGTCGGATACAAATGATAAACACACAGGGAGCTGCATTCAACAATTAGATTACGCGCCACATTCGAGGGATCAGCACCACCACATGTTCATCACCAGTCACTGGTGTGGTTTGAGCAGACACCTTCCCACACTGCCACACATGATCCAACTGTTCAAAACAAGCTATGAACCTGCGGTGAAGGCCCAGTGGTGGATTTCAATCGAATTACATCATAAACAAGTGTACCACAAAGTTTGGCAACAATGCTTCCCCTGATGTTGGAGGTACAGGGAGGTCATATCATGATCGTATTCACACAATGTGTACAGGGTCACAAATTCACAGAAACTTTGATATTACACGGCAGGATGTCCAAAAGGCTACAGTTGCTGCTTTTAGAATCGCTGGATTCTGGTATATACTGCAGGAGCGGAACAAAATTAGTTAAGAGCTACATAAACAGATATAGGAATAGCAAACATCCGCAAGCTAATCAGAAACTTATAGCTAAGGATGCCACTACCTCGAATTGTATGTTAGTGCTTCCAAAATGGTTTTGTGCAGGAAATATATGTTATTTAAATACTGTTAGAGAAACTTGCATTCTGAACAAGTGTATTCAATCAATCTCTATCGTCAACTGACGCACCTCATCTAACTCATCAGTCCCTAAAGGCTCCAACCAGCTAGTCAACTTCACTAATTTAGTTTACGCTTTGGGCGTGATGTGATATATCCAGTTGCCATGAGACCGGGATTAGTTTATGCTTGTTGCTTACAGACCATTTAGTTTGGGGAGTGGGAAGAAAATTCTTCCAGTCATAGTTCCTAGTACAGATTCTTTGGGCTTAGTTTAACTGAAAAGCTAACTTGTGATGTTTCTACAGAAACCCAAGCTTGGCCACAGGCCAGAGGGATTCCACGTTCCTTAATTCGATCTGATAAAATCACTTACTGGGAGAATTCTAGAGGAATTATGTTCATGATTATTGATTAGTAAGGATAACTTGCCCAATAGCTGTCGTACTCCATGATGCTATATTATAAATAACTTTTGTTCCATCCCATGCCTTCTGAGGCTTGCTTTTCCTCTTTTTAGCTGAAAATGTCTTGCTAAGGGCTGACAAAAAAAAAGGTGGGAAGGCTAACATAAGATTTTTTTAGTTAACCAAACTCATTAGAATTAAAAAAGGGAAAGAAAAGAAAACCTTGTTGAAGTTGATTGGGTGTCAAGTCCTGCATAACAATAAATTTTCAGCCATCAAAAGTGTGAAGTGTGAAGATTCCAAATCAATGAGTGATATGAAATCCCCTTCCATGATGATAATCTAGCAATCAAGGCATGAAAGAATAGAGATGGGCCTTCCCATGTTGATATAAATAGCACAAGAGACAAATTACATCAAGCATATCATGAAGAGTAGACACTATGTGGAAGTGTTGAACTATTGGTAATCCATCTTCTAACACTATAGATTTAATAAAAATGTACAGGACCCCACAAAAAGTCATGGTTGTAAATAACAATATTTATATATCCTGAACCTCAGTAGCCACTGTAAAGTAAGCATGATTCTTTAGTCAGAATCCAAGATTCTTTGTGAGAGTGAGACTAAGTATGAGGAAGGACTGCGTGAGCAAGGATATCCAGGTAAACAGAAAAGAAATAAGGGAGAAGATCACAAATTAAGGCGTGAACTAAACTTTGCATACCTTAGTTTGTTTCAGAGACAACAAGTATGCAGCCATGAAGGATGCAATCCCATCAACTATGTCCTCTTGCTTAACAAGAACATATCCATCCTCTGAATCATCACTAACGTTCATACTTTTATCATCCCATATATCTGCCGCACTTATGATATCCCATGATATAGTTTCATCTACTGTTACATGAATAATTGTGGAACTGTTCAGTTGTCAGGTTCAATTGGAAGAAGTGAAATAAAATAAAATTTGTAACATGCTGCGGAAAGGTCAGTGTGTGCACTCCTCGTGGTACCGGTGCGAGCAAGGCAGCCTCTTCACGCGCTCCCCGGCCGCAACTCCGTCCCTGCACACCGCACACTCCACCCCCTCCCCTTCCTTGCCGGTGGCGACGACGGCGGACGGGAGCGCCTCGACGGCCGACCTGGCTGCCGCCGGCTTGTTCTTGGGGAACAGCCCCTCCCCGCCGGTGACAAGCACCTCGTACGCCTCCCGGTCGGAGGTGTACACGAAGCCCTCCTCGGAATCGGCTGGGGCGGTAGACGTCTCAAGCGGTAGATCCGGCTCGACATCGTCCATTTGGAGGCAGTCCCAACGGATCGAGGTCTCCTCCTCGTGTTCCTCGGGGAACCCGAGGTGGTCGGGCCTGGGCGCGACGAGCGCGTCATGGAAGAGGTCAGGCTCCACGGAGAGGAACTGGCTGCGGACGTGGTCGGAGGCCACCGATGCCACCGACCACCGACGAGGAGGGGGCCGACGGATCCGGCCGGAAAACAGGGGCGCGGGTTGGGAGGGAGGGGAGGAGGCGGCGTCGCGGGGTGGGGAGGAGGCGGCGGCGGCGCGGGGTGGGAGGGAGGGGAGGAGGCGGCGGCGCGGGGTGGGGAGGAGGAGGAGGCGGCGGCGCGGGGTGGGAGGGAGGGTCGGGGGCGTGTCCTCAAGAAGCTGCCACGCCCGAAGCCTGAGGCCGCCGCCGCGCCCCGCGTCTGTGTAAGATCGAGGAGGCCGACTAGAGGGGGGTGAATAGGAGGTTTTAAAATTTTCGTCTAATTCTAATTAGCAATTTTAAACTTGATGAATATACTAGAGCAAGATAACAATAACACCACTAATCAACTTAGTGAGGCTCAAACAATCACTAGCACAAGTAATCGACTAAGAACAATGTCGAATAGTAGAGAACAACAATTGCACTACAAGAAATTTGAGTATCAGTGACGAATATAGTTATGATGAGAAACGAAAATGTCATAGATTAGCTATCATTCCGTGACGATTCAAGTGATTTCGTCATTAATATGAGGGACGGTACCTTCGACGCCTAGTTTTGTGACGAAAACAAATATTTGTCACAGAATATACAGAAAACCATGATGATTGTTTATATTCGTCATCAAAAAAATTATTATTCGTGACGATTTATTGGATGACGAAAAAAGTATTGTCAAAAAAAAGTTAGGGCGAATGGGGCCATTGTGAAACAAACTGACATGTGGGCCATCTAGAAATAATAAACTGAGTATATCACCCCGGTCCCCCTCCGCGACTCCGCCCCCCTCTGGCACTCACGCTCGCACAGCCCGCCTCCTCCTCCTCCATCCGCCTCACCCCGCCGCCGGCCTCCGCCTCCGTCTCCCCCCGGCCGCCGGCCTCCGCCTCCGCCTCCACCCGGCGCCGGCCTCCTCCTCCGCCCCCCCCCCCCCCCCGCGATAACTCTCCGCGACTTCCGCCCCCCTCTGGCACTCCCGCTCGCACGGCCCGCCTCCTCCTCCTCCATCCGCCTCACCCGGCCGCCGGCCTCCGCCTCCACCTCCGCCTCCACCCGGCCGCCGACCTCCGCCTCCACCCAGCGCCGGCCTCCTCCTCCGCCCCCACCCGGCCGCCGGCCTCCTCCTCCGCCAGTCCGCCCCCAGATCCGCCTCCTCCTCTTCCATTCACCTCCTCCGCCCCCACCCGGCCGCGTGCCTCCTCCGCCCCCCACCCGGAGAGAGGTGCAAGGATTTGGGTGATCATCTTGTTTCCTATTCATTGGAAGCTACATTAAGCATCCCTATATTAAGATGGGGTTTCTCCCCAAGTCTCCATGTTCGTCGGGCCCTCCCCCATCTCTGTTGTCGCCAATGCCGTCATGCCGTCTTGCGGCTAGGCTTGCAGCAATGGACGAAGCCCGAAGTTGACTTCCTGCAGGTGAGTGCCCGATTCCTCACTTCTTTGTCGCCCTCTTCTCCTACTTGTGTGAGTTGGGCTTGAATTTCTGGACATCGCCCGGAAGGTGTTTGATTTTATGCCGCAGAGAGATGTAATGCTGACGGATGTTTTGTTTGGTTATTGCTTCAAGCCCGAGGAAGAAGACTCATGCTATCAGGAGTTCGTTAGGGTGATAGGTACCACAATTTAGCCTGATCAGACTGCCTTTGTTTAGTTTTGCGACTGTCCCAAATTATTGGTTGACCAATCCACTGCTCTAGAAACAATGCAGATGCACTTGTTTATTATAGAATGTTGGCATATCATGGATCTCTTTGTTTGTAATTCTTTGCTGAACGTGTATGGAAGATCCTGTTATATTAATTTGGTTAGTGAATTGTTTGATGATCACAATTTAGCCTGATCAAACTGCCTTGTTTAGTTTTGCGACTGTCTTAAATTATTGGCTGACCAATCCACTGTTCTAGAAACAATGCAGATGCACTTGTTTATTCTAGGAGGTTTCCATCTCATGGATCTCTTTGTTTGTAATGCTTTGCTGAACGTGTATTGGAAGATCCTGTTATATTAATTTGGTGCTGGCTTGGAAATGGCAGCCAGTGGGGTGGTGCTGGTGCACAACGGTCATGCCGAACTGGCCAGTTGAGGCAGTGGCGCTTTTTGATGTTGTGAGTAAATGATTATCTAACTGATTCACATGGCCAGTTGAGGCAGCCGCTGATTCAATCGTGCTCTCATGGAGGATGAAGCTCAAATGGACGATGAGGTAATGAGCCCTATTTTCTAGCCATGGCAGGTCATTCCCTTTGCCTTCTGTTTATCACCTGCTCTTTTTATTTGCACGCAGAATGCCTGTTGTAAGAATATATATACTTGAAAGGAGCTGTTGTATGAGAGCCCTTTTGTATATTGATAGACTTTATTGTTTCAGGACTGCACTCATACTGCAGGGGCTGTTGTTGTCCATCAATTTTGTCATATTGGTTCATTCTCATTTCTAGGTGGCGGCTCTGTGGTATGTTGGTCCTATAAAGTATAAACATTTATCTGTATTCGGTATTCCTTACAATTGGAAGTTTGGAACAATTCTTATGGCAAAAATTGATATTGCATCTCATGTAGTTTGGTCAACCCTCGCTATAAACTATGAGAAATTTGTGCCCTTAGAGAATGCAAATAAGAACTAAGAAACCTGGAGTCTAAGCTTAAGTTAGAGAATCAGCATACGCTTTATGTGATGTTGCTTTTCTAGGAATAGGTGCATATGATCATACAGAATGATGTAGAATTAGCTCTGCATGGAGGCACTCATGCCAAATGTTATTTAGTGTGACAGTTATTTTGCATAGGTTTTCGTTCCTACAATGTGCTTGTTTAAGGCTGATTGCATTGTAATTTGCACCCTGCTGGCATTGCAATTGTTCGCAGTGTTAAGTTTGCAGAGTATGAAATCCATTCATTTCTATTTGAATCAGGTTGCCCAAGATGTGCCAAGGTACATGATGGTTGCAGGTGATAGAGCTGAGCTTCATGGTCTGAATCTTGAAGGTCTTAGGCGTAATGGTTGTTTGGTTTATTTTTTTTTACAAATTTTATCTTGTTTTGTATTTTATTGTAGCGTTAGCACGGGCACACTACTAGTGCTATGCAGTTGAGGAATGCAATTTTATTGTTTGATTGTTGTAGTGATATTGCACAGGAAGCAATTGTGTTGAACCAATGATTGTAATGGCATGTATTGGATAAATGTCAATTAATTCTATATGCTTTGATGGAACAATTCTATGGTGATTATCTGGAGAATTATGCTACTGTTCATGACTTTTTTTTGTCATTCATGTATATCTGGATTAAATTTTGTGACGTTGCAAATATATTCATGATGAATAATTTCGTCATAAATTACACGTCCTGGACCACATAACGGTATCGTCATAGAAAATATTTTATGACACTAAGTAAATCGTCATAAATATTATTGTATGACGATCTGTTATTCGTCATAAATGTGTACTATTTTATGACGATTTCCCAATGATCGTCACTAAGAACATTCTATGACGCAGAATCTGTGACGATCCGAGTGACGCAAGAAAATCGTCACTATTATGCTTTTATGACAAAAATCCATGATTTTGTGACAAATACGTATCATCACCGATGCTCAAATTTCTTGTAGTGTTGCTACTCTAACTAAGTAAGCAATCAAGTAATATGAATGAAGAGCGTTGCTTGAATGAAAATGATCACAAGAGAGCAAACCACAATTGACACGATTACTTTTTACCGTGGTGATCGGAGACTTGCCGGTCTCCCCTAGTCCATATTGAGGTAAGCCCGAACAAATCGGACCGGCTCCACGAATGAGCCTAAACACCTCGATCACTATTTGTAGCTCTTTCCCTCTCCGGGTAGGCGAGCTCCAAGCCTTCACAATCTTCCGGGCCTTCTCACAATCTTCTTGAGAAGATCACCGAAACTCCACCAAGCCGTCTAGGTGCCGGCAAGCACCAAGAGAATAGATCACAGCGGCTTGATCTCACTCAAGTGCCTAATGGATCAACTAGAATGCAATGCACTTGAATTTTGGGTCAACTACCTCAATTGAATGCACAAGTGAGTGAATGAGGTGTGAGAGGTTACACTAGGCTCAAATGTATTCAATGGAGGTTCAACAACAACAACAAGTTCTGGTGGGGATGTATTTATACCCTCACCAACCTCAAATAGCCGTTACAATAAACAATCCTGAAAATTCAGGAAATCCGGAACTACCGCAGGCAAAACCGCGGTACTTCCGGACTCTCGCTGACCGGTCAGAACGGCTATGTCAGAGAGTCAGAAGTGACCGTTGGTCAATGAGTGCGGTACTACCGCCGTTGAAATCGCGGTACTTCCGGACATCCGGAAGTTCCGCTCCATGACCCGGTACTTCCGATCTCAACGAGTTTAAGTTTTATTCCCGGCACTCTCTGGAAATAAAGTTCCGCACGGGTATCCGGAACTTCCGCACATGCGGTAGTTCCGCAGGTCAATTCGCGGTACTTCCGTTTTCCGAGAGGCTAAGTTAAACTCCGGGCGCTCTCTGGAAATAAAGTTCCGCTCGGGTGCCCGGTACTACCGGCCATCCGGTAGTTCCGCAGTTCAACCCGCGGTACTTCCGTTTTCCGAGAGACTACGTCTGAGTCCGGGCGCTCTCTGGAAAAAACGTTCCGCCCAGGCGCCCGGTACTACCGGACCTGCGGTAGTTCCGCCCAATTAACACCGGAACTACCGGATTTTCTGACAATGCACAGATTTGATTTGATTTTAATTTCTAAGTGCATGCATGATCCTAAATTGATCCAAAGGGCACATTTGAACATGATCAAGCAATCACCATGATCCCTCTTAATAGTACGGCGTCTATCCTATAATCCGGTCTTTCAACCTAACTCCAAGACCAATAAAATAAAATAGATACCTAAACTATTTACCTTGTCGCCCTATAGATCTTTGAATCTTCATGGGATATTTTGTGAGCCTCTTTCTTTGCCATTTGAACTTATCCTTTCAAACACTTAATGCACACATTAGTCCCATATTCACATAATTTCATTAATTACCAAAACCAATATTTTTAGGGGCCTAGATGCTTTCAGCCTGGAGCCGCCCTCCATCGCTCGGACCCCCACCAGCGCCGCTGCGCCCGAGGCGCCCACCGCCGCCTCCGCCTCCGCCACCGCTTGGCACCACCGCCTCCTGTTGCTCCCTTCCCCGATCCGATCGCCGCTCGCACCACCGCCCTCGCCGCCGCCCGCCCGAAGTCCCCGCCGCCGCTCATAGTCCCGCTCCCGCCTCCGCCGCGGCAGATCTCAAGCTAGGGTTCGGTTTCACCGCCGCAAACCCGGATCGGGCCGCCATCTCGGCCGAATCGAGGGGCTACGGGCCAGATTGCATCGATTTGGGGGGAGAGTGGGAGGAAGGGTCGGGGGCGTGTGCGTGGGCGCGGGGTGGGGTTCTGGGTTTAATGGTGTGCATGATCCGGATGATTTTAGCCTTAGGATCTTCAATGAGTAAGAGAAGAAGGCTTGAGGAGATATCCAGACCATTCATTTGTATGAAGTTGGATTATTTTGGTACACAAATCTGGGTGGACTTAGATTAGGCATGACTGTGGGGGTGGTTGAGGGGGGTGGATTTAGTAAAGAAAATTTTGGTGTATTATAGAGGGGTAGAGACTAGGTTTCTACAGCGCTACATTGTATGCAAATCTCCAAACGGAAAAAAGGTTACATTTACATGCAATCAAATTGAACAACATATTGACACTGTGAGCAATATTAGCTCTTGTCACCAGCAATCAACAAAATTCGGGGGACTATTTGTCCCAGTCTTTAGGGCTTGTTCGGTAGAGTTTTAGATTCTGATTTTTCAACTTCTACTTCTGATTATTTAATAATTCACTTCTTTGAGAATCTAGAGTTAGCCGAGAGAAATGTTTGGTTGGAGATTGGCTCCAAAGCCCCTAAAAGAGAGGATTGAAGACAAAAAGACCATAATACCCATTGTTGTAGGGGTGGCCCCCACCTGAGCCCAGTAGGCCTTTTAGAGGGATGTGAGGCCCAAAATGGACATAAGTGCCCCTGAGGGGAATATTCGGATGTAAGGGTATAATTGTAAAAGCACTCCCCATATGGATATATATACACACACACACACACACACACACAACACGGGCCATGGGGAAAAACCCTAAGCTATTGCTCACCTAACTCTCCACTACCATACTCTCTCTCTGTTTGGTCTGTAACCACAACACCTATAGTTTTATCACTTCAAGAAATCTTACTCCTTCCTATTTATACACAAAATTGTGAAACTTCTCCACAAATTTCTCGGGATCGAGAGTATTTGAATGTGATGCATACAAATACAAATAATGTACAAGAAGAATTTGACACCACCTCGAGATTATTTGAGTGTGATGCATACAAATACAAATAATGCACAAGAAGAAATTAACACCACCTGGTATAAATCATTCCATCATATACAGATATGGGAAATATTTCGAAATTATCAGAAAATTACTACGTACGTGTTCATCTAATAGCATAATTATTTGGTCAGATCTACAAATTATGGATAAAATTAGGAAGGCCAAGGGGGGAGGGCAAGCTCTAACCTTATGGCCGTAGGCGAGGTCGTTGGTGGTCACCAATGTTCGAGTGTCAAGGTCGCATGGGAGAGAACGAAAGGCAGCTGCAACAGGATCTAGGGCTGGCAGCGCGGACTGGATATAGGGCGGCGCACGAGGGTCCCAGGCCACCAACGAGGGAACTCCTCAAAGATTGCTTTTGGTTTTATGTAGAGAGATCACTTTGATTCTAAAAATAAGAATTTGATACGTTTAATTAGGCTCCTGCTGCTCCGATTTAGAATCCGAGAGCACGAGCTATACTAAATATGTCCTTATTACTCGAAACTGTGTGATACTAATAATCTAGACGAGGCTAGAAAAACCATAAATCATACATCCCTCTGCTCGCACTCTCAGTGAATCTTGACAATTTGTTACGCGAGATTGGAACCTGATTTCTCCCGCTACCCCCACAATCATCTGAACCCGCACGATGTGGCTGCGCCGCCGCTGCCATTGACAGGGACTGTACCAAAAGTCCTCCGACTGACATGTGGGACCATCCGCTTCCGACTGTCGTAAGCAAGCGCCCAGGTGGGCCCACACGAAGTCCTTGGGGAAGCCGTTGGGCGCATGGACAGCGACCGTTGAACTGGCTCGGACTGGGCCCCGCCCCGCCCCCGTGCAACCTCCGGTTCGACTCGAGCCCCGGCGTCCGTTCCTCCGGTCCCACTCGGGCCAGCTCACGGCCAGCCCGGCAGTACCCGACCCGAACCCAATCCCCCAGCGACACGCTTCCTCATTGACGCCGTCACGGCTTGGCGTTAACGCGCAGTTCTCCCGACACGTGGATCCGCGCCACGCGCGTGGCCCATGGGCCGGCCGATGCACTGACCGCCACGTGGAGGAGGGAGCTGAGCTGCACGGGCTGGTCCAGGAGGGGGCCAGCTTGGACTTCTCCCTCTCGGTGGCGAAGTCCCACCACCCAACGCACCAACCGGTTGCTGCTAGCCTGCTACTGGCCGCCAGCCAAAAGCAGCCGCCGCGCCTCACCTCCTCTCCCCCCGCGTCTCCCGCAGCGCTTCCACCCGCCTCGCGAGAAGCTTCTAGAAGGGTGCCATGGCGGAGGAGAAGGAGTCGACGTCGATCCCGCTCAGCCAGGCGGCGGAGGCGGTCGACCCCGAGGACCCGGCCAAGTCGCCGCCGCGCCCCAGCTCGCCCACCACCTCCACCCGCAAGGTCCGGATCTAACTCTGCCCACCTTCCCGCGCCGCGTGAGCCTCGGCTGCATTGGCCTAATGGCGCGCCTGTGCTACTCTCCTAGGGCCCCGCCGGCCGTTCGGTGCGTAGATTTGTGCTTCCGGGTGGTCGGATCTGTGCGGATTTGACCTCGTTTTTTTATGCGCGCTCTTGTGGGGTGGTTGCCGGGTTCGAGGGGTTCATCGATTTTGCTTTCCGTGGATTTAGATTTAGGAGTTTAGCTAAGTTCGATCGAATTAGCTGATACTGGAAACCTATGGGATAGATTTGGAGGATGTTCAGTTCACCTGTAACTTGGGTTATTAGACTGGGAAGGCTGCACTGTGATATTCCCACCAAATGTGGATGTTGGTCTCATCTCATGCATGGTTTGCTGGCTGGGTGGATTGTTGAGATTGGGAAGTTTGTTGAAGCTTGTGAGTGATTGTCTCCCTGTGCTTGCAAAGTTCATAATTAAGTACTCAAGTGCTGATTGAATTTAGTACAGTTTTTTAGCTTTTATGTTGTTTGTGTGATAGTGTTGAGAAAATGCCCTCTGATGTTTCGAGTCCGGAATTTTTTAGTTTACAAGAAGCGGTTAATGTATTCGGGTGTGGTCTTTTGCACGGGACGACACTGCTACAACAATTCGAGGATACCGTTTATTGTATTAAGTGTATTGAAAAGAAGGGGAGTATCTGGGGGCAAACCCATCTTTAGGTGATAAGGTAGCATCCAAAGATGGTTTTGCACTAGATATGTCGCCTTGGAAATAAATGTATGAAGGAAAAAACTTCCAGTTCATTAACTATTGAGGCTGAACATTTTTATGCTCAATGCATTTCTCTGCTCCAATGGGTATTCTGGCTTACGATTAATGTCCTCAATTGGAGTATCTGTTGGAATGTACCTTTCAATTCATTCATTTTCAGTGCATATTAGAATCAGATACAACTTTAACCTATTAATGGTGTAATTTTTCTCTACTGATTTGCATCAGAACTGTATTTCACAACAAATGAATTGTATAGATCATTTTTATTTCACCAATCTGTTAATGGTTGGCCTGGAATATTTGTGTAGGCATGCTGCACTGTTCTTCAAAGTTGGGTGTCAAGAAAATTTATGACCGGATGGTACATCCTTCACAAGAACTAAGTTAAACATGTTACCAAAACTATGCATTACCTTTTGTCTAAGCGTAATGCCTTTTCTTTTGTTTCCATGTTTTGCAGTGTAGTTCTTTTCCCTGTTGCTGTCACGTTCTTCATCACATGGTGGTTTATTCAATTTGTTGATGGTTTTTTTAGTCCACTATATGCAAAACTTGGAATCGACATATTTGGTAATTCTTGTACATAGACTTTGATCTTGCTTGACCACTTGTTAAATGCTGTGTGATTATAAAGGGAATATTTTAGTTGGCTTCTCACATGTATCAGGAATGTACTTAGCCTTAGTCCTAAGAAATCTGGGCTCTTTGGGAAAGTAATTAAAATGTTCTGCTTTATGTTTTAATTGGATGTACAGTTAATATTCATGGTATTAGCAACCTATTCTTGATTTTTTTTTGTTTTGTTTAAATTGATGAAAAAACAATCTTGACTTAAGATCCCCTACTGCAGTAGTCACTTGATTAAATTTAATCATTTGATTGATATGGATTCAAATAATTCTCTCTGTCAACAAATCCATGTTATGTTTGTGGCATGTGCTTATTATTTCTCTGACACATTGCAGGTCTTGGTTTTTTTACTTCTCTGGTATTCATATTTCTGGTTGGAATATTTGTTTCTTCATGGGTCGGTGCAACCATCTTCTGGGTTGGAGAATGGTTTATAAAGAAAATGCCATTTGTAAGGCACATATATTCGGCATCAAAGCAAGTCAGCACTGCCATTTCACCAGGTTATATACTCCATTCACATATACATTCTCAGAAAGCTTGACCATTTTTCAGTACAATTTATTCAGATTTATTGCCAATAAGTGGTTGTCATCTCTTGACATCAACAAAGGTCCAGTGTTAATTCTATTCTGTGTAACAACTCTTCATATAGTTTGCAAGTCATTAGTATTTTTCCCTATAACTTGAATTCCAATTAAGCTTGCGAAGTTAATAACATAGGCACATAGCTCATTTTGGTCCTCCACAAAAAGATGCATGAATCATCTGAGAGCATGATCTTTTTTTATGTAGTATTCCATTTTAACTTTGTATAAATCAGTTTTTATTCTGGTCATTTTGGTGTATTTGTTTTAAAATAGGGTTGTATTATGTTGTTTAACATCATAAGCCATATTGTACAAGAAGACTTCTCATAAAATTATTTTGTTTGACAGATCAAAATACGACAGCATTTAAGGAAGTCGCAATAATTCGTCATCCACGTGTTGGTGAATATGCGTTTGGATTCATTACATCAACTGTTGTCCTTCAGGTACTTGATTTTCTATATATGTGGAAACTTCCTATAGATAGGTTACATCAACAATCTGTTATCGAGAAGATTCATTCTAACGACTGATCTTACAATGCTTCATTCTAAATAGTTACATCAACATTATGTTATTGAGAATCTTCATTTTAATGACCTTATGGTGCTTTATACTAAGTAGTGACATTAACAATCAGTTATTTAGAAGCTTCATTCTGAACGTGCCATATATGCTTCATAAGGTGCTATTGTTAGGCCTGGTAATGGGCCAAGATTTGTAGGGCCAAGAGGGTTGGGCTTTGAAATGGGCTGACTTTGGGTCGTACAAAATGGGCAGAAACAAAAATGGGCAAGGATAGGGCTGGGCTGGTTTGAAATAGGGTTGGGCCAAGATTCAAACGGGCTGATTATTTCGGGCCACGTAATGGACCAACCCACGACTACAGCCCATGGACAGAATAGGGCCCATAGAAGTAATATAGCCCACATTGGGCGTCCACGTGCTCGATACTGCCATTGACGACTGACAGTGATGCACATCGATATGGTCGGTGAGATCTTTCTTTGCCTGTTCTGCTGCAAGAGGAAGTGAAGGTGGTTGCAGCAATCGACGAAGGATGTCGCCACAATCGCCATAGCAACAGCCGGATCAAAGCAACATCCATCATGGTGGTGGTGATTTGGACCAAATTTGTGGATGTGAAGCACTAGATTCGGCCGAAGGGGCGATGGCACGGCGCCGAATTCCCTCATTGATTCAGCCTGTGATCCGTGTGTGTGCTCCTCACAATTGCCTCCTCGATTTGGATGCCATCAAGGAGTACGACGAATTGGGTGAGCTTATCATCACCATCCGCCTAGTCTAGATAGACTTCGCTGCCGCCGTTGATGCTACACCACTGCCACTGCTCCTGCGCTGCCGCCGCATCATCGGCCGAAGGCATCGAGTGGAAGCAAAGCACGATCTCCTTTGGCAACTAGTTGTTATTCTAGCAACGGCAGTGGCACTACATAATTGCAATGGGCAGATGTATCTGCTCTTCCTCATACTTCACGTAAAGCAACGGGGCAGTAGGATTAAAAGGCCCTACGGGCCTCATTGCACTAATATACTATGGGCCGGCCCTAAGGATTGGAATGGGCTAGGCTAGGGTTGGGGCCTATTTTCTTGTCGGGCTGGGCTGGGCAGGATTCAAAAAATTATTTGGGCCGGACTGGGGTTGGGCTGTCAGTTAGAAATCATGGGCTAGGGTGGGTTAGGGTTGGGCCTTGGCCCATTACCGGGCCTAGCTATTGTACTTGTTTTTTATGGTGTCTTGTTTGTGTTGTACTGCAGACTGACAAAGGCGATGAAGAGCTGTGTAGCGTCTATGTGCCAACAAATCATCTATATATTGGTGACATATTTCTGGTGAACTCTGAGGAGATCATCAGACCTAATTTGTCCATACGAGAAGGAATTGGTAGGTTCTTGTGATGCCTATCCTATTATGCTATTATCTCCTATTGCAACTTCACCTGGAACATGCAGTTTCTACTGGGTTTCCCCCGTTTTTATCTGTGATCGGCTAGAGCTGGTAATGAAACTTTCCAGGAATTACTTGACCCATTTAATTCTAATATAGTGTTATTGTTATTTTGGTTCCTACAGAAATAATCGTTTCAGGAGGAATGACGATGCCTCAGGTGATTGCATCACTAGAACCCACCCCGCGGAAGAGCCAGAGCATCCGTCTAAATAGAATAATGACGTGATGTAATACAAGTCATCAATACGACGGGTAAGAAATCTCCAAGCCGTTAGCTCTAGCAATTCTGTTTTTCATGTTTACTGATATTGGCTTGCCCATCAAGCAGGTCGCGTTACGTGTGGATGGGCGAGTCGGGTGTTTTGACTGTTGGTCTGTTTATCCCGTGTCGTTTCTAATGTGTTAAATGTGGAGGTTGGATGGGATGATGCGCCGGGAAAGCATATTCCAAAAGCGGGCGGAAGCATCATACTGATGCTCCGGAATACTATTGTATCACATCTGTTGCGCTTCTCTTTGTTTGCTGACTTGTCCAAAATGTTAACTTCTATTTCGCCAAAGGTGTAAAAGTAGTGTGCCCGATTAAATTCATTTGTAACAGTATGCTGTATAATGTCAATGTCGACTTTGGAATTTTTGGCATATATACCCTGTTTTGCACTCGTATTTGCAAAATTAGCCGTATGCCTATGATATTGACAAAAATGGTACTTCTGTCGTTCGATCACCAGGCAGCAGCTGCCTGCAGGTGACACATAGCCCGGCCACCGGCGGTAAGCGTTTGCCACTCGGCCACCAGACGGTAGGTAGCCTGTTGCCCTACCGCAATACGGTAGGTGGCTTGCCGTCTAGTGGTAATACGACAAGTAATTAAGCTGGCTCATTAATCGATTTAATTACCTGTTCTAATTTTTTTTGCATATTATTTATTTGAATTTTTAAATATAACAAATGAGTTTGAAAAATTACAAAATTTCATGTGTAGCCTCCTGACACAATGAACTTGATTGTGTAATTTTTGACATTTTATCTGCTTTGAATGTTACTGAAAAATTCATATGATTTCGATATTTATAGGAGTTATGTATACCAAACGAGGTTCAAAAATTACAAAATTTTATGAGAAGCTTTCCGGCACAGTCGATCTAATTGTGTAATTTTTTGAGAATTTTATGTGTTCCGAATTTGCCATATTAATGTATGTTAGTTTAATTATAAAATTAGAAATTCTCAGGCATCTTTTGTAGTGTGACCTTTGTTTTTTTTTGTAAATTTCATACATTACGAATATTTGTAGAAGTATAAGTAATATTACAAAAAAAACACATTGCATGGGATACGATATAGCTTACCCATCTGAGTCACTACTATCTCCTCGCCGCGTCTGTCTCTTCTTGCGTGGCCTTGTCTTCCATTGAGCATGAGCATATCCTGTGGGGTACGTCAGCCGGTTCGGAGGTTGCGTCTCGGTTCGGAAGAGGTACGTAGACCGTTCCGTTTGTTGAGTAGCCGACGGTGGTCCAGTAGGTTGAGGTATAGCAAGCTGGGTCTTGTAAGCGTCGATGTCCTCCAGTTGAGACATACCAAACTGCGAACTATCAGCAATAATATCGTGAACGGACTCTAGAAATCCCCATCGTGGTGCAGAGGACCTCTCGTCGTGACCGTACGATGTGGCAGCGAAGCCAGAGGAGCTCTACCACAGAAGTCTCCAAACCCTGTGTGTAATGTGAATGCTGAGCTCTACCCTGCGTACACCGCAAACCCTGGCGTTGTGTACCGCTCCCTGGAAGCATCCGAAAGGCCTGTATCGTCATCGGTGGACTCAACATCACCACCGCGATAAATTGAAGGCTGCAAGATGAAACAATGTTAGTCACAATAAATATTTCAGATGTACAATACGAATCTCGTACCTCCTGTATGTGCAGCGAAGATGAACAACGAAGAGCGGTTGTAAGTTCAAACTCTATTAAGTTAGTTTTAGTGATAATGACAAATACAATTATGAGACTAATATGTTTATTGATTATGATATGAATTCCTTGACAACGAGATCCACCAAATATAATTTTCGCTCCTTGTTGACGTGGATTTCGAATCCTGATCTGCAACACAAGATCCTTGTTTGGGTTCGCTAACCAGCATACGAAAGCCTGACCCCAGCTCAGTAACAGGGGACATAATGACATATCGCCGTAAGGAGAGCTAGCATGTACATTCACGAGGCAAGCACATGAATTATCTAGATTTAATCCTTGTACATCATAGAGTAGAGCTGTTGACGAAAGTTTGATATAGTCAATTAAGTGGTCCAAACTCCGAAGTACGAGATGCCCTTTACAACAGATACCGATTTTTTCCCACTAATTTTATAGCCCTGTGCCTCTTGCTCACATGAAGCCTAAAATCTCAACGAAACAATAAGCGAGGACTCCATAAGGGGAACATTGTCTATTAAAACCTGTATGTATTCTTGTGGTTCAATGAGGAAAATCTCAACGTTTCAGATATTACTACAAAGCTCACGCCCACCATTAATCTATGGCAATTATGAGGAACCCAACTGAAATATACATGAGGAAGACAGGATATAGGGCCAGAGCCTTTCTCCTTGGGTTAACAGCAGCACTCATGAATGGATAGGCAGCCCAGGAGCTCCACGCCAATGTGACTGTCACCACGATGATCTTTAGGATGACACTGTCCTTCAGCATGCAAATTAGAGCCCCGACATCCAGAGGAAACAAGCAATAACCAAGAAGACTGAGGCTTTGGAAGAAGATGATGTGTCCACCCTGCAGGGAAACATCATGAAATCATTCCGAAATTCCACAATAGGTATAGTTTGACTAGCACTGCAGCAGTTGCACACCACCAACAAGCAAGTGCACATATGTGTGTGTGAGAGAGGTCTTACCAGAAGCAAAACATTTAATGTTAGAATTATAGCCCCAGCTGCCAGGACAGCGAATGCAACAGCAAACACTTCAGACTACAAAGACAAACGACACAGTAATCAGCATTTCACACAGAAGGAAATACATAGCTCAGATAAACTGTAAAGTATGGAATGATAAGAGGAAAAAGGGACACGCACACAGTATGTTGTCTTCTAGAAGAAAAATAACTTACGCTAATATGCTTAACAGAGAGAGAACGAAACAACAGTTACTTCAAAAGTAAATAGTTTGGTCAATCTCTAACTATGATGGCTATTAACAGACAAATATATAAGGAGATAATTTGAACAGCCACGCTTTCTTCCATATCATATGTCCATCTGCATGTGATCATAAACCACAACATTTGATGCCATGCCTTACATTTGAACATGGTAAAAGGCTAAAAGCAGCAGAGAAAGAAAATTGTATTTTGGCATATTCTCGGCTCATTCAGGACAAACACCTAACCGGCTCCTCTCCAATGCAACTAAATTTCTTTCAAGTAAATAGCAGCATAGCACTCTTTCTGCAAGAAAAATATTGAAGGAATTTTGGTTTCTTCTACGTGTTCAGGGCCATAAAAAACTGCTAACAGCTCAAGAATAAATCATATAGCAGACTATAAAAGAATTAGTGTAGCCTTTCAGATTATAACCAATCAAGATCATATTTTCTACATAAAGCAGCACTTCTAGTAATTTATTTTGTCACTACTCAGTACTTACTACTACAGACTCATGCAATTGGTTCTAGAAGCTCACATTTTGTTATAAGCATCAATGTTAAAAGTGACCCCTGCACATTTTCAGTTCATATGGATGTCCACATGTTCACATAGAACATAAATTGTTAGGCACACATATCCAGTAAGCTATACCATATTGTGTAATAAAATAATAAATAATAGCACCTAATCTGTCAAATTTGCACATACAATAGTTGGAGCTCAGCATGAGTCTGCGACTGGCCCATTTAACAATTCTGGTGCTTCCAAAATGGCTCAAAAGGTTGTGAGAATAAATACGCAAACAAAATATGTTAGCTCACTGTTGAGTCAGGGTAACTCATATCTAGTCTTTTAGGATTTGAAAATATGTGCTATAAAGAGTTCTAAATGAACCCTACTATGATTAGAACTACTACTTCTATTTAGATTATGATTTCCACTCTAAATTAGAGAAGGCTACGAGGGGTTATATAAACCATGGGGGTGACCATAAAGAAGAATCAAACAATAAAACAAAGAAGCCACTCATCCAAAAGTAGAGGTGCACGAGAGAATTAGAGGCTAGGCAATTCTTTCGCACTAGATTCTTGTATAGGGCAAGAATCCAATGGTCCTAAGAAATTCGAGAGGGTTGTGAGTGACAATCCCTTGTACTTTTTTACGGTTGTGCTTAAACAATTTGCGGCCGGCTTCGCCAAATATTTTCTATCGTCGTGGTTGCTTCAACGTCGTTATTTTGGTTCTCTACAAAATTCATCTTCTTCATTCTTGATACCATGCACGCTTATGCTGTATCTCACAAACTCTGATATTATCTGGGAGCTGATATGCATAAGGGGTATCAAAGTGTAACAAGTGGTATCAGAGCCAAGGCCGGATTAATCTGATTGTGAGAAGCTCGGTAAAGCATCAAGTGGCACAAAATCAAGATCGATGTCAATGATGTGGAATCGAGTAGCGAAATTTGACAGCGGAGGAAATCTTAGCGTGTGACAATGCGTGGTGAAGGATATCCTTGTCCAACAAGGGCTAATCAATGCTCTTGAAGGGGTCAAACCAGAAAAGACATCCGATGAAGACTGAAAGGTGATGGAGCAAAAGACTGCCAATACAATTCGTCTATATCTCTCCGATGAGGTAAAGTACTCAATGATCAAAGAGAATTCACCGGAAAATTATAAAAGGACTTAAAAGTATTGTATATGGCACAGTCACTGATAAACCGATGAGTGCTGAAGCAACAACTATACAAGTTGCGCATAGAGTAAGGTACACGGTCTATTGACCATCTCAACATCTTCAACAAATTTATCACACAGCTGACTAGTGTGGATGAGAAAATTGAAAAGAACGATAAGGTCATCATACTAGTATCATCTCTACCACCATTATGAAAGCAATTGGTGATGAATATTCTTGTGGGAAAAACCACTCTCAACTTCACTGAGGAGTTGTATATCTATTAAAATTGGAGTCCTTGAAAAAGCCATCGAAATATTCCTCCTCGGGTGCGTATATGCTATCTATGTGACGAGGAAGGTCACATGATAAAAATTGTCTTGAGTTTGAAGCAAATGAAGGGTGCTTGCTCAGTGATTGTAGCAAATGATGATTCAGACATACTAATCACCAGTAAACCAGGTACTTCTCATGAATGGGTATTAGATTCAAGTGGTTGCTTCATATATGTTCGGCGAGGAAGATGTTTGACAAATGATCTCTACACCCAACGCATGGAACTGTTCACTTAGTTGATTGCAAAAAGTATGAATTACTGAGGTAAGAATGGTTACATTGAAGATGTATGATAGAGCACATCGCACATTGACGAGAGTTTGGTATGTTCCTGGTTTAAAGAAGAATCTAATATATGTGAGATCGCTTGAACTCGAAGGTTGTGAGGTATAACTTTGAGGTGGAATCATGCGAGTTACTTGCAAAAGGCAAGTAATCATGATAAGTATCTGGAGCAATGGAGAATACCAATTAAAAGGTAATCTTAAAGGTGGAGCAACCAATAGGTCTGACAAAAAATCCTGGTCAGGAGAAGGAAACCATGTCATGAACAGTAGATACTCAGATCTCATCTATAGTTATGTGCGGAACTGTAAAGATGGTTGCAAAATCTACCAGATACAAAGGCGAAGTTGCGAGCTTTTGGAAGAAGGAAAATATGGTGGGACCAACCATGCAGTACCAGGGAGCAGGTGGAGCTCAGAGATAGTACACACCTATGGCATAGAAGGCTGTAGGAATAGGTTGTGTGGTTAACCAAACTATACAACAAAGGAGTATTCAAGTGGAGGTCCTTGCAGGCTACCCCAGACATTGACACACATATTGCGGTGATGTGCATGAGCCCCGTGGTATTCCCAAAGGTGGGAGGAAAAACAAAATAAATAAATAATGGAGCCGACTTGGAGCAAATTCTTAGAGGAGCAAAGTGACTTCAATGGATAAGAGTCAATGTGGAGATTGCTGAGTTAGGGTGACTCATATCTAGTCTTTTCGGATGTGAAAAGGTGTGCTATAACAAATCCTACATGAATCCTACTAAGAATAGAACTCCTATTTGGATTATGATTCCTACTTTAAATTGGAGAAAGGCTAAGAGGAACTATACAAACCATGAGGTAATCATGGAGATGAACCAAACAACAAAGCAAAAAAGTCACCCATCTAAAGGTAGAGGTGTACGAAAGGATTAAAGACTAGGTAATTCTTTAGCACTAGATTATTGTATGGGGCAAAAATCCGAGGGTCTTAAGAGAATCGAGAGGGTTGTGAATGAGCGACAATCCCTTGTACTTTTTGAGGTTATGCTTAAAGAATTTACTGTCGACTTTGTCAAATATTTTCTCTCATCGTGGTTGCTTCAATGTTATTATTTAGTTCTCTGTACAAGATTCATTTTCTTCGTTCTTGATACCGTGCACGCTCGTGCCGTATCTCGCAAACTCTGATACGATCCGGAGACTGATGCGCATAAGAAGGAACATCATAATGGTTAAGCTTCATCTATCTTTAGTCTCTAGTGGTAAATGGTGAGTTGTTATAGTTATTTTCATTCTCTCTACGAGATTCATCTTCTTCATTTTTGATACCGTGCATGCTTGTGTCGTATCTCACAAACTCTGATACGATCCGGAAACTGCTGCACACAAGAAGAGATATAGGAGTGTAACAGCTCAACATTCACCACTAGAGTGTAAAGATACATGAAGCCTAACCATTATGATGTCCCCTATCCATTTTCGCAGTGCATTCTCAAATCTCAAACAAAAGCCCTACCTGAATAACTGATATCAGATAGACTTCAGCATTTACAGTAGAATTCATTTTTACGATGATGAACTAACTAGAACTATCAAAGCGTGTAAGAGCAAGTACAATAGTATAGCCAACTAGTGGCTATAACACTTGTCCATTTCATCTATAGCCTTCAAAAAAATAGTTCATACAATAAGGTAGCTATTACAATAACTATTTGGCCCCACGTGTAAGAGAGTGAAATGCATATTTTTACGTGCTATAGCTAGCTGTAATTTAGTAGCCAGCTTCCTTCTCTCTCTTCCTTTCTCTCTCTGCCACGTAAGATTTTGTTAATATTATATTTACTATAGCCTGCTGACTAAGCCTTATTGTATCTGCTCTAAGTGAACTGAAATGGGGACACTGAAACCCACACTTAAGCAAGCACAGTATCCACACTTCTTGTAGCATTGAACCTTACATGTAAAAAGCAAAATCAATTGGATACAGCATTACGAATATTATGAGTGATCACTCTCCTCACATCCCCTGGTACCCAGTACTTAGTCTTATAACATCATACTAGCTGAATTGCTTTGCTACGGATAAAAAAACATACTATCTCAACACGTCGAGTCGACATTATCAGGATCGGCCTACCCAGCCCATGCCCTCAGCTCCGCCTCTGCACTCGGATGCGTCACGCCCCCGCGCCCTCGGCTCTGCCGCACACCCAGTAGAGCTATGTTTTTGTTTTTTTTTTTGGTCTGTTTTGTTAGATATTTTAGGGAGGTGCAAGGGAGAGTTGGAAGGGGCAGATGAACCACCACCAGCAACTCTTTGTTTTAATTAGTACAGATTCGACCATCCAAAGAGCAACATTGAGCTTGCAAAGGAATATTATCACCGAAGCTTGCCTCCAAGGAAACCATGAAACGTAACATATCTAGTTCAGCAATGTACAGTCCAATCTACCTCCTAAAAGATATCATGAAACCTACCAGATCGAAGACTAACCACGCAACAACTACATCGCCACAGATGACAGATCCACACAAGAGCTAACACCAGATCTGGTTATCGAGGGCGGTGTAGGTACCTTCTTAACGGAGGCGGACCAGGAGAGTGTGAGGCCGAGGAAGACGATGAAGAAGAACGGGCCCCAGAGGTCCCAATCCCTGAGCGCCTTGCCAGGATCCTCGCGGTAGGGGTTGGGGAAGACGACGAGCTTGAGGTTGCTGACGATGCGGGCGAGGTCGCGCTTGACGGTGTCCCATACGGGCTCAGTAAGCGTGTTGGTCGGGGGCCCAAAGCCGTCGGACGCGATGGGTACGGAGACGGACGCGGGCGGGGCGGCGTGCGGCGCGTAGGGCACGGGGATGGGGATGGAAGAGGCGGGGAGAGGGGGCTTGGTGTGAGCGGGCGGCGGGGGCGGGGAGGTGGAGATGGGGATGGAGGCGCGCGGAGGGGAGGGCGGCCGCGCGGGGAGGACGGTAGCGGAGGGCGCCGCGTAGATGAGGCTCTCGATCTCGTCCATGTCGGACTGCGCAGACGAGGGGTGGAGGGGGATCGTGTCGCCGTGGTTGTGCGACATGGCGGCGGCGGCGACGGGAGCCGGGGACTCGCGGTGGCGACTAGGCGGATCTGAGGAGACGGTGGAGGTGGGGGGGGATCTCGCGGGAGGGTTGGGTTTCAGGGTTGGGGAGGTGCGGACTATTTGCGGGTTCCTGCCTGCCGCATGGGAGTTCGTTCGGACTAGGGCTGTAAACGAGCCGAGCTCGAGCGAGCTTGACCTAGCAAGTTCGAGCTCGGTAGAAACTCGAACCGAGCTCGAGCGAGTCTAAGATCAACATCGAACTTTAAGCTGGGCTCGAGCTCGGCTCGGACAAAACTCGAGCTCGCCCGAGCTCGGCTCGTGTAAGGCTCGGTGCGTACCTCTGCCGCTCTGCGTGGTCGGATCCCGGTCGAGGAGGGGCGGCGCGGCGGGGGAGGACTTGAGGAGGGGCGCCGGGGGAGGAGAGGCGCCGGCTGCGTGGTCGGATCCCGGTCGAGGAGGGGCGGCGCCGGCGGGGGAGGACTTGAGGAGGGGCGCCGGGGGAGGAGAGGCGCCGGCGGCGGGCCGAGTCGAGGAGGGGCGGCGGCGGGGGCCGAGGAGAGGCGGCGGCCGGCGGGGGGCGAGGAGAGGCGACGGCCGGCGGGGGGCGAGGAGGGGGATGGGGGGCGGCGGCGGGGGAGAGGAAGGCGACGGGGGGCGGCGGCAGGGCGGGAGCCGAGGAGGGGAACGGGGGGAGAGGAGGGGGACGGGGCGGTGGGCGCAGGAGGGGTGGCGGCGGGGGGGGGGGGGGGCACTGGGCAAGCGGAGGCCCGCGGGTGGGGGAGAGGAGGCCAGCGCCTGGGGGCGTGGGCGCGCCGCGCGTGCCGCGTGGCCGCTGGGGCTTGGCCGCCTGGGTGAATTTGAGAGGAGAGCGGGAGGGGTGGGGGGGTAAAAATCCTAAGCTCGCGAGCTATTCGAGCTCGGCTCGTTAAAGCTCGCGAGCTTAGGATGAAGCTCGAATTTGGCTCGTTTGGAGCTCGAGCTAAACTCGAATCGAGTCTAGAGCGAGCCAAACTCGAGTAGCTCACGAGCCTCGAGCTTTTTTTACAGCCCTAGTTCGGACTAGGGAGGGAGACGCGGATGGCACGTGTGCGCTGCCTGCAGCACAAGGGCAGCAGCGAGCGACTGCACGGTTGACGCGTCGTTCGTTGGAGAAATGGACGGCCCAGATCGGGTGTGTTAGCTTAGCACAAGCAAGCGTCTGTTCCAGAATTGAACTGGCTCGGTACAGCTAGGCCATCTCCGATGAATGGAAAATCCGGTCGAGTTGATTTCGTACTCAGTTATTCTAAGATGGAGACATAATAAGGTAATAAATAATTTAAGCGGTCTAACATGTCTGCTCACTTGTTCATGCTCTATGCCGTCAATCGCCGTTCTTGTAGCTCCTCTACTCACCCACCCTCAGCCTCTCACGAGTCACGAGCTTCACCATCACCGCCTTTACTGAGAGCCGTTACGGTCGAATGCCTTGCCGCCACCACCTCTCACACTCTCCTGGACCTGACAGGAGAAGAGCATGGGAAGCGCTTTATTTGCTGTGGTTTGACAGGCGTGTAAGCAGCTGTGGTGAGCAAACGACGAGCGTTGCAAAATGTTCAGATTTGCTTCCCTTCGTTTTCTTTTCCTTTTTTTAGAGCAACCCGGCAAAACCTCGGCCTCCTTTTTCCTTTTGTCTTCTTTTAGTGGATTGTCCCATTTTCCTTTGGTATTGTTATGGGTTTCTATTTTTACTTCCTCCAGTCAAAAATAATATTTTAGAATACGTGCAATTAAAATTTTAAAACTTTTGCTATCAATATATATATTTAAATATTTAGATTAGATACATAAAATCATATACGTAGATTTATCTCAAAAAGTACTTTTATAATACTATAGTTTTATTGCTTCATAAATGTATTATAATAGAAAATAGTAGTCAAAGTTAGGCCAACATGCTTTAGTGACTAGAGGGAGTAACAACTTTGTTTTGGGAAAATTGAGTATATAGGATTGAGTTGAGTGTGCTTTTGTGAAATAGGATCAAGTTATTTGGACTTGTAAATACAGGACTGAGTTGAGCACCTTCTTGCAAATATAGGATTTTTCCCATTTTAATTTCATTTTCATTTTTCAGCCCTTTTTCTCTACGTGAAATGACTCTTTTGCCCTTCTTCCTCCCTCGCCTGGCCGCCTCGCCTGGCCGCGCCGCCTCGCCTGGCCGCCTGGGCGCGGTGGCGGCGCGGCCAGGCGAGGGGGCGGCGGCGGCGCGACCAGGCGAGGGAGGAAGAAGGGCAAAAGAGTCATTTCGCGTAGAGAAAAAGGGCTGAAAAATGAAAATGAAATTAAAATGGGAAAATCCTATATTTGCAAGAAGATGCTCAACTCAGTCCTATATTTACAAGTCCAAATAACTTGATCCTATTTCACAAAAGCACACTCAACTCAGTCCTATATACTCAATTTTCCCCAATGTAGCATACAATGCAACCACAGCTCCCAACCGTGCTGCTGAATACTGAAAAGGACCTTACAGCCGAGAAAACGATCAAAAGCTCTACCGGCAATAGCACGCTTGGAACGTCAAAACGATCCAGGTAAATCTGGACTCCCCAAGATAAACAAGTGGAAAAAAGGTCCGTGTACAATAATTTCTCCACAAGAAAATTCGAATTTCTAACACCAACCAGCAAAACCTAAATATAATACGAATTCAATTGAAATTCCCTAACCATGTACAGCAAAGCTACAGCACAATATCCTTATTTGCGATATTCACAACGGAAAAGGGAAAAATGAACAACTGGCCCCGGGTTCTGAACCAGTTATTTCGTTTCCCTAATTTTTAACATGAGACTCTTATTATCGTTTAACCGCATGAATAAACAAATCGAAATCGAACCTATACCTATGCACAAAAATTGAATGGGAAACAACACTTCTCAAGGGCTCGAGAAAACCATTGAAACAAGTCAACGTGTTCTTCCTCTACATGTGTGGCTCGTGGAGTAAGCGGAAGTACTGAAGGCAGATGTCGATGAAATGCGTCTACAGCAGCTGCCACACCATCTTCATTCCCTATTGTTATTGCCAATTCCATTGTTCGTGATTTTACCTTCAGCAAAGCACCATGAATGGGTTAATTAACACACCTAACTATGCATCTGCTCGTTACCAAAGAATGTGTTAATGCATCATAAGATTAACAGCATACTGAGAAAGATGACAAATGAGCACATGATTAGAAACATAGAATATAATTAAAGCATGAAGAGTAGCACTACCTCGGGATCAAGCATGAATCTTATTGCATTTGAAAGTGCCTCGACAGTAAGCTCTGTTATAGGAATAGGTGCAGGACCCACACCTCGTGAATGAATTCTGTCACCCCAGAAGAACTGATCTCCAAAAAAAGGCACTACGGTGGTTGGGCACTGTTAAGAGTACAAAGAGTAGTCAAGGACATTGATGAAAGTTTGATGATAATGAATGATACGGAAAATGTACACCATTTAGTGCAGATTAAAGGAGGCCTAGTATATTGAGGAAACTGTGTATTACATGCCTCTACAAGAATGAGCGTTTTATTTTACAAAAGCTGCAGAATATATTGTGAACTGAAACCTTTACTATGGATGGTGGAGGTCTCGGAGTGCTCTGGTTTTGTACCATTAGTAAACCGGTAAGTGAAATGTTTTGTGCTGAAAAGGTGAAGGCGTCATATTACAAGGCCTCTTGTGTTCATCCAACCTCTATCAGTAGTGCAGACAATTTCAGCTGATAAAGACATTAGTAGCTTACCCCAGCTATAAGCCCTGCAGCTGTGGTACCTGCTCCACCATGATGCACCTTATAAACAAACATACGACCTGATTAGTAAAACATATTCATATACAGAAGTACTACTATTGGATGTTACAATGTACACATTACTGAAATATGTCAAGTCATTTTGTAGTTACTCTCTAAAATGTTCTTAGTAGTTACTAGCGATATGTGCTACCACACTGTACCTACACCCTTGGTGCTGCACCAGCATATACTGGCCATACCATCCAATATATTACTGAAAATTATAGGTTTGCATTAAATAATTTTACAATGGTGTATACAAGTCGTTGCCATAAAAAATTATAGTACAAAAAAGGGAGCAGAAAGCAGTTCCAGCAAAGAAGAAAATATGTCATTTTACTGTATGGGTCATCAATTAGATGCTCTTCAACAGCCCAAAACCATTGTAAGCAAGGAAGAATCAATGAATCATGAAGAAACTCATTTTTGACATGCTTAAATGAATGAGCTGTTGGCGTGATATGTAATTTCTGACTTCTGGCATTTAGAGACGAAATTCCTTCCACAACTTCCTATTTTTGCTTGGACATTTCAAGAATGCAAGAAATTCAATCCCCCCTCCAAAGACTTTCCTTTTTCAATTATTAACATATCTTTCTGGCAACACTTTATGAAAAGTCCTGCAAGTCAACATAAGGTGATGTTGAAACAGTGGACTTACCACAGCAGCACAGTGGGGAAACAGCCAGTCATGAGGGCAATCCTCCAAAATGAAGACGTCAACTGGAACTTCTAAAACTGCAGGTGCAGGTTGCATACATAAATAATAAGGCAGGCAGGCTTGGTATATGATGTTCTGTATACATCAGATAGCAGTCCCAATATTAAGGGGGGAAAATATAAACAAATGATACCTCCTTTCCTACATAAGTTTCTAAAAGAGATATAAGAAACAGCAGTCTACAACAGCAATGCTACAGAACAATGCCCGTATGTTTGAATACTCAAAAACCTACATGCTACAGGATAATTATGTCATAAAATGGTATGTGCAATATAAAGATTGGTTAGAAACACAATTAAAATGATAAAACAGGTAGCTTACAACTTCCAAGATCTCCCCAACCACGGCTAATGATTCCCCTCTGTCCTGTTTCTCTTAGCGCATCCAAAATGATAGTAGTGACCTTCTCATCACCAAGAGGCTTTAAACACAAAATAAACCACATAATCAGAATTAGATGGCTATTATATCAACAAAACAAAAGCAGAGAGAATTATTTTTTACTATTTTATAAACCATTGTGAAAGGATTATAATAAACCAGGTACGGTCATATGAAAGCGTTGTGAGTATGAAAAGGGATAGATCATCAATTCCGGTACTCTCCTATTAAGGCTGAAGATATCTGATCTTACAATCTAAGCAGGTCTATCCATCATTTAAGTAATAACAGCCACAGTAACATGATTCATTTTAAAGATACCAAGTAATGACAGTTGGCATGATTTTCCATTCTTGAAGGTTTAGATTGGTGGGTGAAATGGCGCCAATCGGGTGTCCTATGTGATAAAAAAAATTCCTCAAAAGTTAAAGGGTAAGTTCTATATAACGGCGATCAGACCTGCGATGCTATATAGAGCGGAATGCTGAGCGACTAAAAAACAACATATATAGAAGATGAATGTAATGGAGATGGGTATGCTGCGATGGATCTGTGGTCACACAAGGCGGGATCAAATCCGTAATGATGATATACGTGATAGGATGAGGGTAGCACCAATTGAAGAGAAGCTTGTCTAACATCGCTTGAAATGGTTTGGACATCTCCAACGGAGACCTTCTAAGACACCGGTATGTAGTGGAATTTCAAGACACACCAAACATGTAAGAAGAGACAAAGATTGACTAAGACAAACGTGGGAGGAAGCAGAAAAAAGAGACTTGAGGGATTGGAATGTATCTAAATAATTAGCTTTGGATATAAATGCATGTAAGTTAGTGATCGACGTATCGGAACCATAACATAAGAAGAATGTTTAGGGGCGATGTTTTAGGTTCTCAGTTCAAATGGCAGGATGTAAGGTTTAGGGTTTTAGCCTTGTAGGTTTTATTACAAGGCTCATTTCTTTAACCTTAAGGAGGTTTCAATACTAGCCTACTCCAACCTGTTTGGGATAAAATACTTTGTTGTTTGTTTGAAGGTTTAGACTAGTGGTGCCTATTATCATCATTCATAAAACTAAAGCAAAAAATATCTATTTCTTTGAAAGATGGTACAATCATTATGAGAGAGAAAAATGAAAAACCTACTGGACTGTAATAAAGAATGGCGAAATCATGCTCATGGAAGAAAATTACAGTTCAAGGAAACAAAGAAACAGGAATGTAACTTGCATAGCCTGAGAACACAAAATGCAAAACAGATGGCAAGCGATACACACTGCAGTCAGAATTACTAAATAAACAGTAAACGAGGTAAAATACTAGGTTATTGAACTGTTTTCTGATCATCATAAGTCCTTTTCAGTTTTCACATAGGGTCCATACTGTTGCAAAATGGACCTTGGTCTATTGCAATGGGCCAAAGGCCAAAAATATGTGCATGTACATGTGTAGGTAAATAAGGAAAGAATATCCTATATAAGAGACCAATCACACAACTAATGCAATATCTAACACTGAGTTTGGAGAGGTAGAAGCTGTGTTGAGCTTGAGCTTGTGTCTTGGTGAAGAAATCTGCTATTTGAAGCTATGAAGGCGCATACTGGAGAGTGACAACTTGCTCCTGCACCTGCGATCGCATATAGGAAGCATTGACGCCGATGTGTTTGGTGAGCTCATGCTTCACTGGATCTCGAGCAATACTGATCGCATCAGTGCTGTCCAACAAGAGAGGAGTCGGTGTTGAGACAGAAACACCGAAATCCTCAAGTAGCCATTGTAGCCAAGTGATCTCAACCGTCAACGACACCATAACCCTCAACTCCACCTCAGCACTCGAACGAAAAACAACAGGTTGCTTATTAGTCTTCCAAGCAAGCAGAGAGACCAGGGAAAATACAATAGGCAGAAAGAGATCGGCGATCAGAATGATCACTAACCCACACATCAGAGTACGCCTGAAGCTATAAAGAGCTAGGATGAGGAAAGAAAGGGCATTGAGAAATGGTCTCGCAAAGTATCGTAGAACATGAAGGTGATTGAAGTGGAGCTGACTAGGAGTAGAGACGAACTAACTTAGAATGTGAACTGGATGAGAAATGTCCGGTCGAGTGATGCCAAGATAGACGAGGCTCCCAACAAGGTGGTGGTAGCGAGTGGGATCCTCAAGAGGTTCACTGTCATTGGACAGAAGGTGAACTCCAAACTCCATTGGATTGTCCACTGTTCACTGGTCAATTAGGCAAGCGCGAGCAAGAAGATCATGAATGTACTTCTCTTGGGAGAAGTAATAGCCCTCAGATGTAGAAGAGACCTTGATCCCAAGGAAGTAATGAAGAGGACCCAAATTAAACATCAAGAACTGCTCACTGAGACGCTTCTTCATAAAATCAATGCACTGAGGATCATCCCCAGTAATGATTATATTATCCACATAGAGAAGCGTTCAATCACGAGAAGAAGTGTGGACAAAGCGAGCAGGGTCGTGATCACTGGCCGAGAAGCCGACAACAGTGACAATGGAAGAGAAGCACTCAAACCAGGCATGAGGGGCTTACTTGAGCCTATAGAGAGCAGCAAAGGCAACAAACCATGCCGTCATGGACAGAATACTCAGGAGGCAATTACATGTAGAACTCATGCAGCTCACCATTGAGAATAGCATTCTTAACGTCCAATCAAGAGATGGATCACTGAAGAACAGAGGCTACGACAAGGAGTGCGAACAATGGCCATATGAGCGACAGGAGAGAAGGTATCATCATAGTCACGACCAAGCTCCTGCTGAAACCACGCGCCACAAGACAAGTCTTGTAGTGCTCAAGAGAACCATCCGAGTGGGTTTTAATCTTGTACACCCGCTTGCACGTGATAGGAGTAACGCGTAGGTAAAAAGGGCAAGATCCCAAGTACCAGTACGCTCCAGAGCAGCAATCTCGTAAGCCATCGCATGCTACCACTTCTGGTGAGCAGCAACCTCACGGTAAATCGTAGGCTCAACAAGAGCAGCGACTGCGAAGCCGTATCACTCAAGAGGCCTAACAATACGACGATCACGAAGATCATATCTGGAAGGAGGTTGGAGCAGGACCCAACAAGGACGGAAGAGTAGGAGAAGAGGCCTCAACTGGAGTAGTAGGCCTCGGATGACGAGACTAGTGCAACAAAAAAGGTGATATCTCAACAAAAGAGCTGGTAAGAGCCTTCGGAGGAGACATGGAAACCAGAGGAGACGAGGATGACTGTGACGACAGAGATAAGACAAGGGCAGGAGGAATTGAAGAGTTAGGAAAAGTAAAAAAAAATCGACTCAAGGGAAGCAGAACTGGTTGTAGAAGGGTGAGGGTAATAAGGACAAGACTCATCGAAAGTAATGTCACAAGATATCCTCATCCTACGAGCAATAGGGTCATAACAACAATAACCCTTATGCTTAGTGTTGTAGCCAAGAAAAATGCACTCAACCAACTGAGCAGTCAGCTTGTTGCGCCCACAAGGTGGAAGAACGTAATAGACAACCGAAACAACGGAGGTGACTGTACCGAGGAGTCGTACCAATAAGACACTCAGTGGGAGTACAACCCTGAAGAGTAGAAGAAGGTCGACGGTAGATAAGAAAAGCAGCCTAGTGACAGCCTCAACCCAGAAGTGAGGTGGAACGTGAGAAGCATAAGAGCGCGAGCTATCTCAAGAAGGTGATGATGCTTATGCTCAAAGATACCATTCTGAGCATGAGTACCAGGACAGGAGTACTGAGGAAGAGTATCCTACTCAGCAAGAAAACGGCAAAGCGCACTCGAGAGGTAGAGTACCAACAAAGTCAGCACGAAAAACCCGAATGTCCAAGTCAAAACTAGGTGCGAGCCATGGTGGTAAACTGTTGGTAAATAGAGAGGACCTAACTACAAGAAGACATGGGATAAAGCCAACTGTATCATGAATAATCATCAATAAAGATCACATAGTAGCTATGACCTCCTTTCGAAACGAAGTTTAGCTATGACCTTTCGAAACGAAGTGAGCCGGGCCCCATATATCATAGTGAACAAGATCAAAAGGATACTGAGACATAAAATCACTAGAGAAATATGGGAGTTGCAGCTGCTTCCCAAACTTGCAACCCATACAGTGCAAAGCAGTGTTGCCAGAAACATAGCCTAAGACACTACTCCCTACTAGCGAAGAAAGATGAGAACCACCAATGTGCCCTAACTGCTGGTGCCACTAAACAAAAGTGGTAGTGGAAGAAGCAATTGAAACGGAGGCAATGGTACTAGCTGACTAGCTGGTGGAGGCAGCGGAAGGGAGGTACAACCGGTCAAGCCCCCAAAGGCGCTGAGAATCGTGGCGCCTAGGACCAGTCCCAACCAGAGTCCCCGTGCAAAGATCCTGAACACACCAAGAGTTAGGCTCAAGAATGATACGACAACCGTGATCAGTGATCCGACCGGCCGACATAGACCCTGTTCAAAACGGTTGCGACTGATGGCTTTTGACTGTGGCTATGGCATTTGGTTGCGCTTTTCAAGATGACGGTGGAGACGGCGAAATAGCACACAAGGCGGTGGGCTTGGGAAGCCGTTTGGAGAAAACGTCTTCAAGAAGCCGCTTGGAGAAGCCACCCCGTTTGTTTTGGCTTCCGGAGAAGTCAAAGCCAAAAGGACCCCAAAAGCCATTTTGAACAAGGCCATAAGTCGCATTATAAGTTTAGGAACATGAGAAACTGTGGGAACATAAAACGAAGTAGAGAGGGTACCTCATCCTGCATCAGGAAGAGAGGTAGCATCTGTAGTCTGAACTGTGAGAGGAAGATCAGGACTCACAAAAGTGAGGTGAGTGGAATTCGTTGTCATGTGAAAAGAACCAGAATTCAAGATCGAAGGGGATGTTATACCTGAGAGAGGAGGTGGTGGCATAGAGCCAGATGACCGAGCAACAAACCTAGGTACTGAGGCAAGTGTTGAGGCGGCAAGGTGTCGAAGTAAAGTGAGCATCACCTAGTGAACATCGGCGTAGGATCTTTAGCGAGGGCCTAACTAGGAAGAGCCACTAGGACCCTTCAGGATACGACCACTCTTGCGGTCCTTCCCCTTGTAGCACTACTGGGTCGTGTGCCCAACACGGTCACAATAGTCGCAGCTGAGACCTGCAATGGTGCCAACAACCACCAAGGCAGGCTACCTGTGCAGGAGACGAAGCTGGTGGAGCAAGAGCACAAGTAGTAGCTGGTGGAACTGGGGCGCGAGCAACCAAGACAAAAGTGGACTGCAATTGACCCCTACCCCTAGCACACGAAGGCAACTCTCGTCGGCACGAACAGAAGGGCCTCCACCAGGGCTGGACAAGGTTGGCGCATCAGTAGCTGAGCATTGGCGGGCTCGAACTCTAACCAAAGACGTGTCAAGAAGTCGTAGTGACGATGAGTCTCTAGCTGAACTCGCTGACACACACAACAGGGACATGTCCGATAGACGTCCAGCCCCAAAGTGTCAAGCTAACGCCACACCACAGACATCTACTGGTAGAACTCATCCACATTGGCATCCATCTGTTGACGGGACTGCGCCTGGTGCATGACCAAGAGGTACATAGCATCGTTGGTTGACTCATAGTGGTCACAGAGGCTTTCCCACATCAACTGAGAGGTCAGCAGCTCAAGCACGTCTACAAAGGTTGACGTCCATGCTATCCACCAGAATGGTGGAAGCACAAGCCTCGTTATCCTGCCACACCTTATTGGCATGGATATGCGTCTAGTAAACCTCCATCGCCTCCTCAAAGGCGATAACTAAAGCTCTCTGAGTAGCCTCATCGGCATCCGCAGGAAAAGCGGGCTCGGCTGGCAGGGTAGGGCAAGACGGGCAAGGTCGTTCATTGGTGAGGTAGCCCCAGAGGCGCTGGCTCCTCATGTGAATCCACATGTGTTGAGCCCATCATGGTAGTTCAGTCCATTGAAGATGACTAATGGCTTCGAAACCAAGACGATCCCCAAACCACTAGGTGCCATCGGGCGTGGAACAGCAGTCTGCAATGGTGTGGACGAGGTGACGGCGGCGAGATCCGATGAGGAAGGAGTCGGGTTCGCAGTGGCAGCGTCCAGAGCCAGGTATGAAGCCAAGGTGACAGTCCAGAGAGGAAGAGGCTGAGCTCGATGCGAGGACGGAGCGACGATGAAGTTCCTAGCGCCGATGGCTCAATCCAAGGCCTCAGGGGCCGGATCGAAGGCAGCAGCAGCAAGGGCCGAGGCAGAGGGCGACCCGACGACCATGTCCTGAGTGGTAGCGGTGGAATTCTAGGCCAAAGAGGTCGAATCCAAGGCGGTGGCGGGAGGAACGACGGCAACGACCAGCTCGACGTTCCCAAGGAGAGGTGTCGGCGGGAGGGGCCCAAGGCAGCAACCGAGAAGGTGGCGGCGGTCAGGAAGCAGCGAAGCCAGCGGCCTAGCGGCAACAGGTGGTAGTGCAGTCTAGGGTTTCAGGTGGCAAGACCATAACCTGATACCATGTTGCAAAATGGAACTTGGTCTATTGCAATGGGCCAAAGGCCAGAATATGTACATGTACATGTGTAGGTAAATAAGCAAAAAAAACCTATACAAGAGACTAATCACACAGCTAATGCAATATCTAACACATACCATGCTACCAAAACCAATGTATATTGGTTTGGGCCCCTGTTGAAGCCACTGTGAAAGCTCTAGCGATGGTTGATACTTTGTTCCAAGATTTAAGAAGCAATATCCCACAACATCCACTAGAGGACCCCAATCTGCAGGAGGACAAGAACACGATTATTACGGGTAACACAAACCTGATTATTAAAGCATACAATTTGCCGATTAAACAAAATTGAGTTTTCAATGACTCATTTCCATCAACTTGAACTACCATATTACTAATCTAAAACAATCTAGTCCCAACATAAAGTTTTAAGTGCTTTTTGTCTCCTCAAAAAGTTAATGGGTGAAGATACCCTTGGACAAATTTTAAAAACCAGAAAGGACCTATATTGAAACTAAAAGATCATAAGTGCATGAATATACACTTAACATTAGAAGAAAAATGAATCTACATAAGACAGAAAGGGTGTTGCACCATGCATGTGGAAGCTTTTACATAATGGATACAGATGTGCTCAAGCAATTTCAATTTTATTAACTGAAAAATAGTTAGTGTAATAAGTTAAATAAAGTAATATCAAGATACCATTTGGCTTCGGCATTAGATGAGGGCTCCACATGTATCCAGTAGGTAAGTGTGATATGGATCCATGGTACGTGCTGAAGTAAGCAATAGGGGGCAATTTCAACTTCTTTCTGAAATCATTTATGAATCCCCTGGTGCCCCACCAAATTATTAAATCCAGAATAAGATAGGATAGCTGAATGTGAGAGAGGTAAAGATGTCAGAATCTGAATATATATATTTTGCGGGAAAATTAAGACAACAATTTCACCTTCATATACAAAAAAGGACAAAATTCACATGTCTAGATTGCATGCGCACAATAGTGAAAAGGTTGAGGTTGTACCCTGTAGGTTGCGCTCTGAGGCATTCGTGCCAAGGGATGAGGGAACTCATTAGTTGGCCTGCCTACAAATGTTAGCAGTTAGAAAAACATACATAGCAACCTCACACAAATAGTACATCATAAATATTTGATAATAAGCAGAGTGTCATTCTATCTTTTACAGTATAAATGAGGAAAATCTATGTGGCATTACATTGCCATTTTGGAATACATGACCCTATTAGGACTGCAGCCGAAAGGGACAAACTGGGCTGCATGAGACTAAGGCATAGCATCAGGTACGAAGTTTCAAGGTTAGTGCACTATAACTATATGTTAGTTATTATCATATTTGATATAACAATCAGATCAGCAATACATGTCTATGAAGTATGACCTTCTTGATTGAAGTTGTAGCTTCCCGAGAATAGTCCTCACTACTCACTAGGGCTTCCCAGGGAGTCAATTGTAATAGTTGATGAAATATTCTTAAGCAATGGGAAGAACTAATCTTAAGTAAACTGCAATGACAGTATAACTTTGATTGCTGCTTAAGAAATTTATTGAGCAGTTACAGAGGGATTCCACAGTATAAACTATTGTTCTAACAAAATCAATAGCAACTGGGACACAAAAAAAAAGCAATGTAAAAATCTTCACAGGGATAAACATGATGACAGTATTAAATTTGTGAAATGTTTTCACGCTGGCAGTGAGAGCAGAAAAGACTTACGTCCATGGAAAAGTGAAGAAGATGTGCAGAGGTACTCCAAGTGCCTCAGCAATATGCAGATGTCCTGAAAGTAATAGAATTTGTTAGGAGCACAGAACACTACACTAGTATTATCGGTGGCACAGTATGTACGTCTTATATGATGCACAAGATAAGAGAGAACCACATGCCAGGAATGTAACTGATTACAGTATGCTATTAGACCAAGCTACCATTTGTCTTTCAAGCCACATGAACGGCCAAGTTGGCGGAACTTAGAAGGGAAAATTAGTTAAGTAACACTGCAAAGATACGCAATTTGGAAAGTAACATCCCATGTGAGGCTGGGGCCATATGTCATTGACACATAGATGTTGTTTTCCAACTAGTGTGATCTTTGTAGTGTCACCGATCAATTTGCCCAAACTTAAAAATGTGAGCAGGTAGCAGGGATATTCCCTTTGTTTACTGTCAACACAACAAGTCAAGAACTGTGCAGGAGATTTATTGGCCTTAATAGAATGCCAAATACTAGGTAGTTTGAGGGACTCGAAAATCATAATTGCTAAGTCAAAAGCTAACAGAGTTTCATGTACAAAGTAGTCCTATCTATATATTATAGAATTGAAACACGGTTAATTGGAGGCACCATGTTCACTTGAGGTTATAAATTTCTGCATTGTGCGGAAGAATGTAAAGTGTTGATTGTCGAACAGATAAAGGTATCCAAGTTCTATGATGAATAAAAATCTATATCATATAAAGAGGTGTATGTTGTGCCATCTAGCCATGCAATTGCGTGTGATTTAGAGCAAGTTAGATAGAAGAACATGTTATATTAACAAATAAGATAAAAATCTAAGAACATGAAGCAAATAAGCAGTGCAATGATGGGCAGACCCACCTAAAGCAGGAGGATTTGCAATTATTGCCTGAGCTCTGAAAGGTGTTCCAGTATCCAAATCAGGTTCTGTGCATGCAGGTAGAACAGAGAAAATGATTTCCTTAAGCTGCTTTCTTTGAACAGAAATCTCTGCAGGCCCAGCCAGGCAAAATCCTTTGTTTTTGGTCATATCTGCAGTTAAAAGTGCATCCCTTAATCAAATTAAGTATGAGTAAAGAATTGGATCCCTGTTGTTTCTTTAAGAAAAAAAAAACTATTATGTTTCATCATTGACGAAAAACAACGTAGGATTATCATAGGCACAAAATAACCAAATGCCACCTCACAAGTAAACAGTTGCAATTCTTGGAGAGCAATGCTGGCAGGGAGGGAGGATTATCTCAGAAGATAATACAAAACAATGGTGGATAGAATATTCTTTTCTGTGCACACACAATATTCATAGCATGAGAGCACTAGACAGCAAACCATACACTGAGCCATAATCCGGGGATCACCACCCAATGGATAAAAATCAACGCCAGCTGACTTCACAAAAGTATGGAAATTGACATGAGTCGCCAATCTAACATAATGACCAAATTCCTGCAGAAAATACCATTCTTTTCTATTATGAGGAAGAAAAAAGTACCTTTCAGTATTCTAAAGGCAGTATGTTATTTTATCATGGCTATGAATAGAGGATAATATAACACATGATTATTGTATATACTTCAAAACTTGAACAGAAACTCAGTATCTTTCTTTTTCGTTAACAGCTAGTGGGGGATTAAACTGAGCACCTCTATAGTAGAAGATGCCCAGATTAGCTACTCACATGCAAGAACACCTGGTGGGTTTTTCTTCCTTCAATTACTACAAGGAAGCTATGTGTAGGCTTGCTCGTAACCTCAACTGCTGAGCAGGCAGTAATAATCCCATCATCTAAAGTTTTCAGGGAGATAATGATAACTTCACTACTGATTTACTTGAGTGCATACTCAAAAGATATAATTAACACATGGATTTTCCAGAATCCTTTTTTGTGGGCTTTCTAACGGTTTTTGCAAGTTCACTTGCCTGAAGTCGTTTGGCTAATGCTATAAATGGCTGAACATCCCCTCGTGTTCCAACTACAAGTATAGCAATCTTCAACTTTGGGACTGACTTGCTCAATCCAGATGTAACTTCTTCAATATCACGTGGCACAGAACCAAAAGCATCAATCTCCGTGAGTTCTGAGGCAACAAGAGCACTACGTGTCACATCTACCTCCAGTGTACCATCATCCTGGATCTTTACCAGCTTCTCAATTATCTTTATCTGAAACACCAAACAACAATGAACATATATAACACATAGTACAAACAAAACAGGCTAAAATTCAATGTCACATATAACATCCTTTTTTGTTGGTCCAATATCACGTATGACCCTAACCTTGAATAGATATAACAGAAAGGAAAAACACAGCTGTTGCAAGCAAAAATGCAAAACCACATGTACATGTGGGCAAACATAGTATCTTAACCCTCCAAAGTGCCTCAAGATTTGTGCAAGGGGTATTGCAATGATTACAAGATGGAATGGTTGTTTGAATTTTGAAAGATTACATCAATCTCAAGGCACATTTGATGGTAGTGATAGTACATGTACCCACATATACATGTGGTCATGTGGAAAACCATAAGCAAGATACCATTTTTATTAGGATAAAAGTGTTGCTTCCTGGCTATTCAAAAATCTTTCTCAACTGAAACCAAGCTCTAGTACCACCATAATTGTAAGTAAACAACATACCAAAGATGAAAGATCAATCTGTTTTTGGCACCAACATAATGAGCACACTGTAAACAGATGAACTAAGCTAGATAGAGTGGTAACTGCAACTAGACATCGGGCTGCTGATGGAGACTAATATTCATTCCACCAACTCTGAATATCGGAGTCTCAACAGAACTACTGCATCACTGGTAAGAATACAAACAAATGGATAGTAGTTTCTGAGAGAAATGCAGACATTGCATGCTGTATTGAATGCGCAAGGATAAAAAAATATCAAATGTGCGATAGTATACTAACCTTCTCATTTTCTGATAGCATATCCAACGTGAGGTCGCACTTAAGCAACCTATCAGAGTACGATCTTACAAAACCATGCTCTTGCCCTTTAAAACTACCAGAACTTGCAGTTGTGGATTTACTATGCCCAAATCCTGTAGAAGAGTTGATTGATAATGTTGGCAATAATGGTGTTTCGGATTAAAAATTCTCATATAGAACTTAGTAGCATAATTCTACTGTACTCTATTTCTCATTAAACTTTCTGTTATTCTATTACTTCAGGTTTCTGGGTATTTTTACAAAAGAACGATTTTATTCTGAACAAAGTGCGTGGGGGACATGATTTTCAAGAAGAAGGAACAACCCTCCAATTCCGTTGAAGCCACAATAACTTGAGACACATGTTTGGTAATTATAAAGTCTGAACATGAATAGCATGAACCATAGAAATCAAAATCTAGACAATGTGATCGCAACCAATCCACAGGCTAGGACACCATGTTACAGGTGCAAAATTAAAAGACCTAGAGCAGCAACCCTGCATCGCAAGTAGCTAGTTATATCCAATGCCCTGAACACCCCTACACTAAGACATTGAACACCAGAGTTTACCACCTTGCCCTAAACACCCCTTCAACATTTGGAATTGAAACCTGGCTAAAACCTTCCGGGTTTATAACACAAATTCCGTCACACATTTTCATTTGCAGTGACACTGAACTTGGCGACCTCAAGGTTACCCTTTACGAAATTTACCACCCCAAATATATCAGATTCCGCGTTTAAACATATGCTACGGCCGAAAATCCCTACAAATTTACGCGCACAAAGGGCATAGAACACACCAATCAACCCCGGAACGAACCTAGCTGTCGAGAGGAGGGGAACCGATCGGCCTCAGCCGATCCGGAGAACCTCGCGTCCATGGAGCTTAGCACGAACTCCCCCACCCCCTCCGTGAAGGAGGACGAGGCGCCCGCCGCCGCCGCCAGCCCGCCCCCCTTCCGCCTCCGATCGCCGCCTCCCTCTCCCGCCTCCTTCCACTCCACCACCGCTTCGCCGTTGCTCCCCATCCCCGCGAGGCCCACTAGCCACCACCGCAGGAGATAAACTACCGGTGTTCCCGGCCTCACGTCGCCATTGGCCGCGCCGCCGAGAGAGCTCGAAACCCTTGGGGAGTGGTCGCGAGCGGACAGATGGGGTCGTGCCAGTACGAGGCGGCCTCGTTGCCGAGAAGGGGACTGGAAGGCAACCAGGCAAGGCGTTTGCGACGGCAACGGGAGGGGAGCCCGTCGAGAAGAAAGAAACCCCCGTTTTATTCACGAGGTGCGGGTCCACGGAAGAAGGGCCTACCGTTCTTGCGGACCGGGATCTACACGCACCGTTCATTTGTTTTGTAGACGGTGGATTCGGGTTTTAGGTGTATGGACTCGGTGCGTGGAGGTTCCCGCGTAGAGAGGTGGCCCTAGACGTCTCCCGCGGTCCCACCCGATGTGCTTGGACGGCTACGGGGTCCACCTGCCTGTGGCTGCAGTCCAGGGGTTGAAGCCTTGAAGTGGAAGAAGAATGGACGGCACAGTTGTCTCTGTGAACGGACGTTACTGTGGAAGGTGCGGACGACGACGGGTGACCATTTCTGGGAAGAAGACGAAACCGTGCTTAATGTTCGACGCTATCACGTGACACGCGGATCAGTGGCGAATTCAGGATAAAAATAGAGGGGGAATTTTACTATTGAGGATATAGCATAATATAAATATACCAAACTACATCTACTAGTTTTTTTGTCATTGAAATATCAAATTTATACATAAATAGGAAGATAACAAATTGAAAATGTATAATACAATAAATTTAATACCTTGCTAATGGATAATGTGCCCCAAATGTTCATAAATATGTGAGTACCGATCTGTAAATAAGAAAAATCAAATGTAGTGATACAATATTAAATTGTGAATGTCCATAAATATTAAAAATGAAATAAAAACATACCACTAAGTCACTAAATCTGATTATGATACAATTTCACGCTACGAGTTTTCATGTCTTGAAAGCGTTGAATAATTCTTTTTTTATCAAGGCTTCTAAATATCTCTCGCTCAGTGTAGCATCAAATCATTGAGCTATTCATCTGATGCTATTGCCACTGAAAAGGTTAATATGAGTTCGATAAGACGATACATTAATCAATCAAACAATAATTTACATCACTTGAACTATAATTTGTTACTCACTTACTCAGTGCGACAGTCAAGACAGTGCCCTCGGTCACACACTCACGCAGTCAGCCAGTCACGCCGACACGCCTCACGGAGACAGGAGACACGCAGTGGCGAATTGATGGAGAATCACGGGCAGACGACGGGCAAACAACGGGCACTCGGGCAGACAGCTCATGCGTTTGGTGAACTGAACTGGTGACTTCTTTTGATTTCTGGAGACCGGAGGCATTCGGGCATCCGGCAAAACAGCGAATGGGGAATAGGTCTTCGCCAGGCGAGTGCCCTTCGTCGGCGTCATCGCTCGTCGTCTCGTCCCCTCCGCCGCGTTGGCCGCCTCCCCCTCCCCGGCTCCCCTCCGCCACGCCGGCCGCCTCCCACTCCCCGGCTCCCCCTCCGCCGCGCCGGCCGCCTCCCCCTCCCCGACAGGTCCCCCTCCGCCGCGCTGGCCGCCTCCTCCTGTTGAGGGCTCGTGCTGTTCATCTTCCTCAGTTCCTCGGCCTTATCTATTGTTCTGGGTTTTGGGCCAGGATACATTGGGCCTTCTATGGTGCTGGGCGTTGAGACACCGACTGGGCCTGGCCCGAAGCTTTCTTCAACCTGGGCGATCGAGTTCTTCAACCGGGCGACCGAGTTCTTCATCCTCCGAGGCTCCGACAGACCGACAACCGCCAGCCGGGTCTTCTTCCACCGTGGGAGGAGGGGGTGCTCGAGCACCCACAAGCACCCACGGTGGATTCGCCACTGACGCGGATAGTCTATGTTCGCGACGTTTCGATGCTCATTTGTCCGGGCCAAGAGGCCCACGATTTGTATGGGCTTCTTTTCGATTTTTAATAACAGTTTTTAGATTTTTTTTTCTACAGCAAACAAAACGTCTACAATAAATAATATAACGAATTTATTTATATTAACTAAAACCACACGTGAGTTTCCGTTACTCCGTACCAGTGGCGGACCAGGATTTTTAGAATGGGTGTTCGGACTTTAGAGCTAAGCTACTCAGATATATTGATATCGTAACACATTATTTTCCCTAAAACTCGATATAACGATACGTGTATATAGATATAATAAAAATACATAAATTATATGCATTAATGATTTCTTATGAGGAAATGGACGACATAAAGTGAGCATAATGACATGAATTAAATGACAAATTATAAACATTAATGACAGTTGTATACCTTGCTAATCTTGCTCTTTTCCCCGTCAGCAAGAACCGTTCATCTGAGAGGAAGTTATATGTCCTTTCATATAGCAAAAATTAGCATGTAAACATATGTAACAAGGGTTTAACGAAATACTCATTGCCAAGGCAAAGATTGTGTTTTTATACAGCATCTATTAGAAAAAAATGAAGAAAGTAAATGCTAGACTCTAGAAAGAACCGGAATCAAAACAAAGCAGAGTTAAGCAAAGCAGAGCAAGAAAGAAAATAAGTGAAATGGACGGAGCACACCTAGATCTAGAGAGGGGACGATGACAGTGAGTTGGAGGTGTTGCCCCCTTCCCAATACTGCGCTCCCTCCTAGCCGTCGTGTTGCTCCCTTCCCGTCACCCACTCTCTATATCCCTATTCATCGTGCCGCCACCCGCTTACCCGTGACACCTCTCTGCTCGCCTACGCTGCCACATGCTCACCTTGCACCTCGTGCCACTGCGTCCACCGACCGTCGCTCGCCTCCGCAGCTCCGCAGCTCGTGTCCATCGGTCATCACTCACCTCCGTAGCCTGCATCTTTGCCCGCTCGCCACTCGAAGGCCGGAGCCGCCTCCCACACAAACAGCCACAAGATGAGAGAAAGAAACAAATGTTACGATTTTGTTTATATCTTTATCTCTTTGGGGCTGTATGAGAAGTTTGAGGTAAGAAGAAAAATGAGCCTAATGTGTTACATAGGCCGCATGCGAGATACATGGAGTACGGGCTGAATTCATTTTGCGGATATAAATATATAGTTTTAACCCAACTAACAGTATATATTTAATATATCTATTATATACCTGGTATTTTGTAAAAAAATTTTGGGTGTTCAGCTGAACACCCATGACCTCTTTAAGGTCCGCCCATGCTCCGTACTTTCTCTCACGAACAGTCTAAAAGTCATAAAACAAAGAAAAAATAGAGCCTATATCAGCTCGCTGATGATGCCTTTTCTTCCAAGGTTACATTTGATGAATAGATTCTCAACATAACAAGCAAATGATATTCTTAAAATAGTAACATATCCTATGCACTCAAGTTTGAGGTGTACTTATGGTACACCCAAATAAAAAAGTTACGAAAAATTTTGAGAAAATTTCTACATGTATTTTATGGGTTTTCACCACCTATATATAAAATTCTAATTTAAATTTATTCCATGTTAAGAGCAGCAAAAAAGAGAAATTTCAATAAATTTGAACTCTTAACATTTGTTAGATTTTTCTCTTTTTTGTTACCACTAACATATAATAAATCTAAATTTGAAATTTTATGCATAGTTAGAGTAAATTTAGAACTACATTTTGAAAAAAAAATTCAAAATTGTTTGTTACCTTTTTTAACAATGATGCACTATGATATTTTGCCTCTTAAAACTTGCTTCATTATGCCACTGCAGGCCATGGAACTTGTACAACTGAAGAAAATAATCAGAGGGGTGAATGATTGTTGCCACGAAAGTACTATCAGAACTACACTAAAAACTTCCTCAAAAGCCACACATTAGCTCTTAGCCTCCCTTGCTTTTATATGCTAATGTATAAACCTTGTTCACCTTAAACACAACACAAAACTCTATCTCTTCCTCAAATCAAGGGACCCGAAACTCTTCCTAACACGGGTTTTATTGAAATCTCTATCTCTTCCACGTTACGAATTCTATCTGAAACTCTTCTAGTCTTCTTAATTATGGACTCTATGAACAATTGGTGATCTAACACGTAACGAAGCCTTCAGAACAGTATCTCATGTATCTTCATCACACACCATCATCGCTCGTGTTGAAGCCTCCTAGACCGCACTATCCGCAGCTTTATCACGAACCACCACCTTTGATCTTCACGTGCTCCAGCGTGAGCCTGACCACATCGCGTGACATTCGTGATCGCCTGGACCTCAGACTTCTCTATCCTAGTTTTGATATTTCTCGCTACCGATCATGATCGTCTCCACGTCCACCTGCACATATAAAGACCAAAAAACGTTTTCCTGGCACAAATTCTCCGTAACTTGACCGACATCATCACACACTCGAAGCACACCCTCATTTATCTATAGACAAGAATCAAACCATCCACAACCACCAACCAAGTCATCCATGACTTTCTAACGCTATTCAGAAAATAGCCACGGAGCACTCAAAAACACAAGGACGTTTGGATCATCGACTACCAAACGTGGTTGTTTTGCCACCCTGAAAACTCAAACACAGAAGCGCATCAATAAGAACATCCACAAAAGCAAATTCTAATAAAATCAAATATCAATTATTCGTCATTAATAATATGCACGACCATCCATAGTCTCACAGAACTCCAATTTGCTTGATGTAGCCTTTTGGTGCCTACAAACTTCAGTGCGAGTCTAACATGCATATGACTGCCGCACTGTCAATGTATAACTGCAGATGTCATTGGACATCACAGAAAGATGCCTGCATAACTCAAGCAGCCGCTCTTACTTAAGCTTAAGAGTTTGTTTTTTCATCTTATAATTTTTAGCTGTGATTTATGGTTTTTGGACTATTCATGAGATAGAATATAGACTAATAGAAACTCGTATGCGATTTGGGCCGATATAAATAAAGTCAGTATTACAATCAATTTGTAGACTCCGTCTTAAAAAGATACTCTGTTTAAAAATTAATTAATGTAGAAAAGTTAAAGAGCAGTTTTTAGAAGCTAAAAAGAATAAGCCCTAAGCTCTAAGCTAGCTACTTCTAGTAGCCAAAAATTCTCCCAAACAGTCCAGCTTTTGGGCCAGCTACTGAGAATCTGAAAATCTGGAGAAGGCACAATTGTACTGGGACCGAGTAGCTGCAATAGCCCAGCTTCTCACAGATTCTGCGGACTAGTGCCATTAAAGTTCAAGTTATTTACCCGCAAATGCCACTGGTTAAATACACCAGATCCCCCGCGCCCCCTCCCCAGATCCCCCCGTGCCCCCCCCCCCCCGCGCGCCCCTTCCCCCTGGCACTTCCCAGATCCCCTGCCGCCCCCTCCCCAGATCTCCCGCCGGCCCGTCGCCCCTCCCCAGATCCGCCGCCGCCCCGTCGCCCCCTCCCCCGCCGCCCCCTCCCCAGATCTCCCGCTGGCCGCTCCTCCTCCCGCTTGGCCTCCTCCTCTACGCTCGGCCGATCCTCGACAAGTTCTTCCCGAATTACCCTATCCCCAAAAGGTTAGTGCTAATTGCATCATTGAATTTTGATGGGTTTGGATTGCAAGCTAATTTGGTGACACCGATTGTGAAAACTGAATGTGTTGGTGGTGAAGTTACGTAGCACACACTGCATAAATGATTGTGAAATTCGTTGCTGAGTCCTTGCTGATCATGTTATAGGGTATTACTGGCCATACGGGCAACAAATCCCTTGTGCTTTTGATTTTCACATGCAAGGATGTGAGCACAAGCTAGTCTGCAAAATTTTTGAACTTAGCTAGTCTGCAGAACAATACCTACAGGCCCAATCGGCCATTGACTCTCAAGGAGGAAGCATCTACCGTAATTGGAAATGTGGAATATTGACATAAATAAATTGTTTGCTTTAACTTTGCTTGAAAGTGGTTCTACATGTTTCCTCAGTTTAGGGGACTTTTGTTCATCATTGCTTGTATGGCGCTTCATAATTTCATTCGAGACAGTGATTTGAGTGACCATCTCTTTGAGAGGGTGATGATGATGAAGAGTACATGCCACATGTTGATTCAAACACAGGAGGTGGTTACATTGGCACGGCACAAGATGATGGTGATATGTGTGCTTTTCGTGATTCCATAGCTAACGGCTTGATGGCTTCAAGAATATAGATAGTACCATAGAAGTTCCTTTTAATGGTGATATGTGCGCCTTATATGTCTATGAGCACCTTTTGTACGTTCCTTTTGTATGGAGACATGGTAGTTATCCATATTAATATTTAAAATTATGATTTGGAGTCAAATTTATTGTCATAAAATTTTAATATTAGTTTTTCAATGTTTGAACTAAGTACTACAAATTTACAGCATGGATATCTCTTATATCAATACATAATCAGGACATCAATTCACCTAAGGGCATTTTAGTCAATACATATATCAGGATATCATCTGCACAGCTAGAATCCAGGATACCAAACAGGCTAGCTACTCAGACCAGCTGCTACTCAGACTAGCCAGCTACTCAGACCAGTCAGCTAGCTACTCAGAATCTCCAGCTCCCCCAAACAGAGCCTTAGTCGTGGCTTATAAATTTCAGTGTGCCCCATGGATACTTGTTTAACATGCAAGAACAAATTCATTCCTACAGAAAATTTGCACCTATCTCGTCCGGGCTTCACATGTATCTTCGTCCTGGCGTTGAGCTACTCCTCTGCTTCAGAAACATACAAGATGCATGTACAATTTCATCATTGCAAACTAAGAGCCTGTTCCAAGCTCGTGCCTTGTCTTCAAGATGAGAAACACAGTAAATCCGTTCTGATCAATTGGCATTAACTGGTGCCTGCAGTTTGCATAGAAAACCACCATTTACCTCACGATCCTCCGTCTCGCGACATAAAAAATAAAACTTACTCATCACACACCTGGTTCTGAAAAAACAAACTCATCACGCGTCGTTGCACTAAGAACAAACTCAAAACAGATTGGCAGTTTGCCCCTTACAACACTGTCACATATTGTGGGTAGGTTCCTTTAAACTAATAGCTTATTGCTCATCGCTTAAATATTTGAATTTTGGTTATTTATGAGAGTTAGTACGCATAGTAAAATAATCGTATGCGATTTTGGCCGGTACAACTAATCTCAGTACACTTTTTACTATAATATTCCTACTGACTCCGCCTTAAAAAACACACCGTTTAAAATCTAGTTACTGTAGACAATACGAATATAAACCACCCATAAGTTGATTCGAACCTAGCCTGTAGCCACTACCACAACTGAAAGCGTAATGTGTTAAGAATATTTGGAGATGTACCACTTTCCCTCGATGCTGATATAATTAGCATCAATCATATATTCATGATATCGCAATTGTTAACAGGAAAGACATGTAAAGTCGCATCAATTTATCTAAGAAAATGAGTTGGAAAGCTTCAAGGCACCGGTTTAACGCTGGCTTCATATCAATCTAGCCGGTTTGACAGAATTCAAAAAAAATAGTCGCTTAAAGCTTAAGTAAATCAAATCCAACTTGGATTTCAGTTTTCTTTCTTGTTTCACAAGGAAACAAAAATAGTATTTTTTTACTGTAGCAGCCACACATACTGTAGCACATCGATCACTATAGCAACCGACTTAAAATCTATATAAGGAGAGGTATTATCCTTAATATTATAAAAATGTGAATTGGTGGTCATTGGTTCGTTCTCCCTCCTCTCTTCTCAGTCATCCGATCAAAGATCAGCCGTCCAAATCCGCATGTAGCTAGTTCTTCCGCTCCTCGTAGAAAAGGTCGGGCCGACGTGTGGCCGCACTCCTCCTTTTCTCTTCCCCCACATCCTCCGCCTCCCGCAACCACTCCACCTCCCGCAACCGCTACCTCCTTCCCCGTACGACAGCACCTGGTCACAGTTCCCCAACTTCCCCAGCAGTGTCGCATCCTCTCGTCGCCGTCACCCCAACGCATTTGCCCACCGCCTCCTCTCCCCATTTGCCCATAGCCGCCTCCCCACCACCACCTCCTGCAACTGCCGCCTCCTTCTCCTCCGATCCCTCGTGCAGTGCCTTCTCCTCCTCCTCGACGTCATGGTCGAGGGGGCCGTGATCAAAGAGGGAAGTGGTTAACGTCGAAAGGTCGTGGTTGAAAAGGACAGTGATTGAAGGGGGCAGTGGTCGAAGTCGAAGGGGGCAATGGTCAAAATCTGGGCCGTGGCCGAAGTCGGGGCTGAGCAGGCTAGCGCCGACAGTCAGGAGACAAGGCACAAGCGCACTGGAGGCCGGCCAACGTACAACCACCAGTGATGGACGACCACTCCCGACCTAAGATCATGCGCGATGGTCGACGACTTTTAACTTACGACCACAAGGTGTGATCGACGGTTTCTAATTTACGACCATGAGCACAGGTCGATGTGTTTCGACTTACAACCACGAGGTGTGGTCGATGTCTTCCAACTTATGACTACAAGCGCTGGTCGATGTATTCTGACTTACGACCACGAGGTATCCTCGATGGCTTTCGACTTATGACCGCGAACGATGGTCGTCGGCTTCCGATGTACGACCATGAGCCATTGTCAAAGGCTCTCGATTTAGGACCACGATCGATCGTTGACCGCTGCCAAGTTACGACCACCAGCAATGGTCGACCACTCCCGACCTACGATCACGCGCGATGGTCGATGACTTCCGGCTTATGATGATGAGGTGTGCTCGAGGGCTCCCGACCTACGACTACGAGGTGTGGTCGATGTCTTTCGACTTATGATCACGAGGTGTGATCGACGGCTTCCGAGTTACTTGACGAATTTAAAAACTTTTAGAACATGTTTTGATACGGGGTCATCCGATCTTCTCGACGTAGGATGGATACTCACGGAAGTCTTGATGAATCGTAATGATCCTCCAATGCCAGTGCAAGGGAAGAACACTCTTTAATCCGCCAAAACACACTCATGTTGATTTCGCCGACCACCAAGCGAAGATCTATCGTGCACCCAATTCCTAGTGGAAAGGCTGAACGATCTTGATTGAAGGACACACTCCTAATTCCTTCTGGAATCTCGGCAGCAATGCTAAACTCAAATAAATTTAAGTGAATTGATTTTTCTCAAGTCTGGTCTGTCTTACAATGGGGGTCTACCCCTCAATATATAGTCTCAGCCTAAGAACTATTCAGCACTAAATTTTTCATGTGGTACTATTCACACACGTACTGTAGCATGGTACTGTTCATGGGCGGGGGTACTGTAGCATGGTACTGTGCACTGATCATGGGCAAGGGGTACTGTAGCACGATACTGTTCATGATACTGTAGCGTGTACTGTTCATGGTACTGTAGCGCGGCCTGGGCTCCCTTCCTGGTTCCTCCACATGGGCTTTGTGCTTGATCATTTGGGCCTTGATCCCTTGCTTGGCCGTATGGACCTTGACCCTCTCCTCCTTGGCCGAATGGGTCATAGGCCAATGCCTTGTCCTCCTCATTTGATGGTCTTTCTTGGATGACGACCGCATTTACTTGATCTCCGTCCATCGCTGAATCTTCAAACCTGAGCACAAGCAAAACACTATTTTTAGGTAGTATAGAATTCTCATTAAAATCAATGACATATTCATTAAGGAGCAGGTTCACCTGAGATTGTAGTTTCTTGGCTAGTGCTCTTGTTATTGGTCCTATTATTGAAGCCTCGTTACTAGCTTTGGCATTACTATTGATATCATCATCATCCTCCCCCCTCTTGAAAAGGAGTCGTCCTCGACTCTGTGCCATCTTGTCCAAAGAATGGTGATAAATTAGCAACATTAAAAGTAGTGCTCACCCCATAATCTCCCGGAAGCTATATCTTATATGCATTATCATTGATCTTGGCAAGTACTTTAAAAGGGCCATCACCACGAGGCATCAACTTTGATTTACACTTCCCCGGAAAGCGTTCTTTGCGAAGGTGTACCCACACTAAATCTCCTGGTTCAAAAAGTATCTTCTTTCTAAATTTGTTAGCCTTTGATGCATAAGTACGTATCTTTGTCTCAATTACCTCTTTAGTCTTTTCATGGAGCTTTTTCACAAAGTCAGCACGCTTGAAAGCCTCCGAATTAGCACGTTCTTGTAAGGAAAGTTGCATTAAGTCAAGTGGCGTGATTGGTTTGAAACTATATACCACCTCAAATGGACATAGTTGAGTTGTAGAATGCACCGCCCTATTATAAGCAAATTCAACATGCGGTAGACAATCCCACTCTTTCAAATTCTTTTTGATCATTGTCCGCAACAGCATTGATAGCGTACGGTTCACCACCTCCGTCTGTCCATCTGTTTTTGGGTGACAAGTCATTGAAAACAACAACTTTGTTCTAAGCTTGGCCCACAAAGTCTTCCAAAAATAGCTCATGAACTTGACGTCGCGATCGGAAACAATAGTTCTTGGCATTCCATGCAACCTCACAATTTCCCTGAAAAACAAGTCAGCTACATACGACGCATCGTCACTCTTATGACAGGGAATAAAATGTGTCATTTTATAAAACCTATCCATAACAACAAAGACTGAATCCCTCCCCCTCTTGGTCCTAGGCAATCCTAACACAAAATCCATGCTAGTATTTTCCCAAGGAGCACTAGGAACTGGAAGTGGAGTATAAAAACCATGATTATTCAACCATTGAATTTGATATGGATGCAGATGTTTCTTGTATTTCAACCCAATTTAGTACAAAGATCTTTACTAGCCAAGTTATGACAACTTCCCCCATCAATAATAATCTTGCAATACTTACCATCTTTACTTACCTGACCTCTTATTTGGAAAATGTTGCAGTGTTATTCATGGTTGGATTTTAATTGAACGCTCAACACCAAAGGGGTGCACACAAGGATAGGACCGAAATCGGGGTCACAATATTCATCCCCATGCGCCTCCTCCCCTCTTTCTCCCCCATGGCCATCCTCATTCGTCTCAAAATCAGCAAGATACTCTCCATCTTCGTCACTAGCAGAATCATACTCTCCGTCCTCCGTTATCAACATTACCTTGTTATTTGGGCAATCCTTTTGCATATGTCCACGACCAAGACGCTTAAAACATTGAATGGAGCTACTCTTAGCCATAGATCCAATAGATGATGATGAAGACGGGCCTGGTCCTCTCTTTGAATTGGAAGGAGTAATGTTCTTTGCATTTGGAGCAACACGTGCACTAGGAGCAATACTTGCGCTAGATTGATTAGTCTTAAACGAATTGAAATGGGATGTGGATTTACCTATTGTAGGTGCTGTACAGGGAGTGTAGGAAGATGATTTTGAAGTTCTCATGTCTTGTTGTACTTGCCTCTCAGCCTTAGTGCCTTGATGCACCAACTCTACCATGTTGTTATAGGGTTGAAATTCGGCGATTCGCCTGATGGAAGGGTGCGCAACCAGCAAGGAATCGGGCCATAGTTTGCTCTTCTTGTACATAAACATTAGCCCTTATCACAGCCATTTCCATCTCTTTGTAGTACTCCTCAATCGTGAAACTCTCTTGCTTCAAATTGTGCAATTTATCAAAGATGTCATGTTTGTAATGTTTAGGAACAAACCTTGTCCTCATGTGGTACTTCATCTCTTCCCATGTAGTAATGGGTGGCTCATTGTTCTGCATCCTTTGGTTTTGCACTTGTTCCCACCAAACCAAGGCATAATCATTGAATTCTAGTCCCGCCATATGGATTTTCTTCTCTTCAGAATAGTTGTGCAAGCGGAACACCTTGTCCATCTTGAGCTCCCAAGTAAGGTATTCTTTGGACTCATGTGTACCTGAAAATGATGGCATTGTAAATTTGAGCTTACCAAATTTCTTCTCATTTGGTCGTTCTTTGCCGTAACGATTACAGCGGTGGTAGCCATCGTCGTAGTGCGGAAGGCCATTGTCGTCAAAGTGAAGTGCTCCCCCACCACGGCCTCCGTGTCCATGGCCCCTCCCCAGACCATGGAAGCCGCCCCCTGCACCTCTCCTAGGCGGGGGTGGACGGATGGCGTTTGCCACCACATGGTCTCGCCGTTGTTGTGCATCTTGGCCGCCCCGAATAGCGGCTACTTCCTCATTTCGTGGAGTAAAGGCACCCCCTCGATGAACACTTCCTTCCTCTTGTTGTGCTCGAAGCCTGCGCACAACATCGTTTACAATGTTTGTACGTAGTACATTCATTTGTTGGTTCATCTCAATGCGCATATCTTGTGCAGAATTGTTGATCTCTGCCTTGAGTTGCTCTTCCAAGGTGGAAGTAGTGGCAGCGAACTCGTTGCGCAAAGTTTCCCTCAAAGCTTGGAATTGAAAACGAGTTATCGAGGAATTCAGATCATGCTCCTCTCCCATATTGTCGCCTCCACCTAACATGGTTAGTAGTACAAAGAAAACACAAGAACCACAAATATATGGGTGATATGTGGAGTTCACTCAATCTCACTTTTCCTCTCCCAAGTAAGGTTCTTACCTTTCTTAAGTGAATTGAGGCCAAAAGAAACTTACTCTTGGTGGTGACTACAAAAACGAGTGATGATCAAGCGGATTTAAAAGTGACTCACAATTGCACGGTAAAGGATATTTTGTGGAGCTTGGTTAGAAAGTATTTATCCTATACAATCTGAATTTCACGATGTTATAAAATTAAGTAATAATCCAAGCTAGAAAGTATTGTCTATGTGTTGATCCAATTGATATAACTGAAGTGTATGAACGCACACGCAAAGATCAATGTGACTCAATGCAATCAAAGGAATGAACTAGCTGTAAACAATCTGAATTTGATGAGTAAATAGCTAGTTTTGCACCAAGTACTAGGAGAGACGCTAGCTAATTGCAAGAAAAAAATAGAAGGCACAAGGTTGCTCAAGAATTTTAGTCACTCAAACTGAAATTATGAACTAGGACCACTCACCCAAATCAGCCTTCTCTCACTTTTTTTGCTACGCGGCCACTGACCGAAATCTCTTCAAATCACTTTTCTGAATCTATTGAGGTACATGGGTCACAAACTTTTTGTGGAAGGTAGGGGTATAAAGGTAATTAAAAGTTTCTCTCCCTCTCTCTCTAAACTTTGAATTTTTTTAAATCGGCCGAGTGAATGATGCACAAGCCAACAATGTTCAGTCGAGAGTTATTAATTCCAGAGCAGCCCTCAATGCAATATCAATGACTAGTCTCAAGTATTCAAAGGATGTAAGTGAAGCTCGATATGTATTATGTTCAGTTATTATGGCCACAAGATCAAGTTACGCGAAGGAATACGAAGATCAGCACGTAAACAAAATTTCTAATGGATCAAGACTTAATAAAACTCACAAAAATAGCATATGCGAAACTAGGGTTTGGATTATTATATATATATTTGTGTTTTCGGTTTATGGACTATAGGATAGTAGGTAATAAACTGAAATTTAAAGGGATAAGATCCTACCGAGTAAACTGCGCTCTGATACCAAGATGATACGAAGTCACCCGATCTTCTCGATGTAGGATAGATACTCACGGAAGTATTGATGAATCGTAATGATCCTCCAATGCCAGTGCAAGGGAAGAATACTCTTTAATCCACCAAAACACACTCGTGTTGATTTCGCCGACCACCAAACAAAGATCTATCGTGAACCCAATTCTCAGCGGAAAGGCTGAATGATCTTGATTGAAGGACAAACTCCTAATTCCTTCTGGAATCTCGACAGCAATGCTAAACTCAAATAAATTTAAGTGGATTGATTTTTCTCAAGTCTGGTCTGCCTTACAATGGGGGTCTACCCCTCAGTATATAGTCTCAGCCTAAGAACTATTCAGCACGTCTTCAGCGCTCGACTTCGCCATCCGCCTCGTAGGCATCGTCTCGGCGGGACGGCACGTCCTCGGCGCTCGACTCCACTATCCGCCTCGTAGGCATCGCCTCGGCGGGACGGCATGGCTTCGGCGCAAGACTTCGCCGTCTGCCTCGTAGGCATCGCCTCGGCGGGACGACGCGGGATTCAGCATAGGAGTTCGTTGATTTCTTCGTAGGCATTGCCTCTGGGGTCTGCAAGCTACCAGTTGCATCGGCTCACCACTCGGCACCCTCGCGCTTGCTGTCGGGGAACGGGGGGCTGGGTTGGTCGATCACGTCAGCTCGCCCATCGGGACCTCAGCGCTTGCTGTCGAGGGAGTACTGTTGTGGGGGTGGCCCAACCCCCCGTGACTGGGCCGTGCGACTAGTCCAACATGTAATAGGCCCAATAGTGTAGAGGAATATACCAGTGTAAATATACCAATGTACCCTCATCCCTTGTAAGCACCAAGGGGTAGAATGGGGATTTCCCATTCTACCCCACTCATGTATATAAACCCCCAAGAGGGGCAGGAGGAGGGATATCCTCTCATTCTTATCAACTCTCCCATAGCTCTGGCTCTCCTCTTACTCTTCTACTAGTCCCCTTCTCTACTGTTTGGCCTGTAGCCACAACAATAATCATCATAATTGTTAACTGAAAAGAGCTCTTAAGTCGCATCAAATTATCCAAGAGAAGGAGTTGAAAAGCTTCAAGGCATCAGTTTAACTGCTAGCTCCATATTAGTCTAACCGGTTTGACAAAAATCCAAAAAATATATATCTTAGCTACTTAGAGCTTAAGTAATTCAAATCCAACTTGTATTTCAATTTTCTTCCTTGTTTCACAAGGAAAGCAAATAGCTTTATTATTTGTGTATTGTAGTAACCACACGTATTGTAGCAACCGATGCCCTGTAGCGCATGCCGCCCTATAGCAAGTCGGTTCCTATAGCAACCAAATTAAGAATTTGTATGAGGAAGGGTATTATCTCTTGTAATAAGAAGACTTGATTTTGATGAATGATATTATATCGTGTGTGCTCCTCTAATGGAGTAGATATTTGTAGGCTTTATCACCATAACTGTTAATAGCATGGTGTGGTGCCAATCTTTTTACTGCGCTCGATCGAGGGCAGGCAGTCTGTGCGCTAGCTCCGTGCTTGACTGTGTGGATTAGTTTTTTATGAAGATTGTGTACGGTTATGATAGTTTTAATCTTATGCTCGACACTAATTTATTTTTTTATTAAATCGTGTTATATTCTTTAATTTACCTTTGTAATTGTGGTAGAACAATATTAATCGTATTGTTTTGGTTGAGAGATTGGGCTAACCCAAGGATTCGCGTGGTCGGATCCGTATCATCGCTGCAGGTTGAAACAGCCGCGGCGCTGATCAACGGCTAGTCGGCAATACATCCATTCCTGCTTCGCTAGCTGCTCATTCTGTGCTCAACCTTTTTTGCAGACGTATGGCTACCGCCGGCCGCCGCTGCTACGAGACGAGCGACGAAAAGGCCGCCGGTGTCCGGCGCTAAGTCATTGTGCCCACAAGCTCCAGAAGCGCGTGCCGCGTGGAGAGATGCTTCTAGCGGCCGTCCAGGTGTTTGTTAGATGACAAGTGACAACTGCGTAGCAATTCGTCCGGTAGGAAACAGGATCGATTGTGCCTGCCGGCAAAGCGACCACGTCTAGAGTCTAGTAGACCTGTAGTGGCGTGAGGCCTCAATACCTCACGCAACAAAGTTGCTTAATACGATCGATATAATAACCATCATCTACAGTGGAAGACAAATACTATCATGCAGCGTAATCTCTTCTAAGGATTTTGGTGTATCGTTTGAAGCTGCAAAGGGATTAGCAAGAAAATTAAGAAGAGCCCCAGGAGAGAACAGATAATTGGATTTTTTTTTTTGCCAAGCATAAGTAGAAAAATGATGCAACAGTTTAAGATATTTTTTACATAACTCTATTCCTAACTTGCATATATACCAATTACGATCAATGAAAGAAACTACATAGCACGTTTTAACTCTAATCTTTCAGCTTATCTTTTTATCATGTGAAGAAACAAGTTTCGGATGCAACCCGATAACCAAAGCAGTGATGTAACCAATTAGACTATAGGCCACAAAATGGTTCAGGGAGACAAGCCCGCAGGAGATCACATCTTATCTCTTTCCTATTTACCCTGACACGGCGCCTATCCAATAAACAATCTAATGGGCCGTGCTGCCGGCGCGGCAGATCAGATCAAGGGCTGTTTATTCGGCTTGGGTATGTGATTTTTAATTTATTTTTTTTATTTTTAAATTTTATTTTTGGTTTGTTTATTTTTTGTCGCTTTTTTTATTTTTATTTGTATTGTTCTAGGCTAATTTATTTTTCTATTTTTAAATTTTTTAAGAAACTTGATATTTATATAAGGTTCGATGCAGTGGAAGACAATATAAGCTGGCAAGCTAATACAAACAGGGTCTACAAACTCCCAGTCTCATCACCCACTAATCACCGGTCACGCGCGGAGTAATCACACACTTCCGTGATAACACGGCACCAACTACTCCCGAGAGAGGAGAAGAGCACATGACACGACACCAGCGCCTCCCCACGTTTCGAGCTCGCCTCCGTTCCCTCTCCTCTACCGAAACCTCCGAGAGCTCAGAAAAAATATACTACTAATCCGACGGAAGCCGCAAGGCTGAGTGAATCGAGGATAGAGGCAAGGCGACGGCAGGGAAGCCCTAGGCGTGGCGCGGGGAGCGGCACGCGCATGGCGTCGTCGAGGGTGATGGCGTCGTCGTCGCCCTCGCACACGGCCTCGGATCTCGCGCGCTTCGCGGCGGCGGCCGGCAAGCCCGGCGGGGGCGGGGGCAGCGGGCTGGGGTCCATGAACGTGGAGGAGCTCCTCCGCGGCATGTACAGCGACATGCCCACGCCGGCGCCCGCGGCCGGCGGTGACCGGCCGATATCGCCCACCCCAGCGCCGGAGATGGCCGCGCGACGGACCGCGGAGGAGGTATGGAAGGAGATCACTGGTGGTGGTGCGGGGCGGTTGGCGCCTGCGGCCCCGACCGTCGTCGCCGCCGCCCCGGAGATGACGCTAGAGGACTTCCTGGCGAGGGAGAGCGCAGTGAAGGAGGACGAGGTTAGGGTTACCGGTCCTCGTGCTGCGGCAGGGGCGGCGGAGGGGCAGGTGGTGATGGGATTTCTCAACGGGGCGGAGGATGCGAGAGGCGGCGGCGGGAGGGGGAGGAAGAGGCAACTGATGGATCCGATCGACCGCGCCGCGATGCAGCGGCAGAAAAGAATGATAAAAAACCGCGAGTCGGCAGCGAGATCGCGGGAGAGGAAGCAGGTGGGTGGAAAAAAGTTGCACTCCTACAAAGATTAAGCTCCTGGTTTTACGAATTTGAGTGGGAAGTTTGCTTGTTTTGGTTGTTGAAGGCTTATACTGCGGAGCTTGAGTCGCTTGTCACGCAGCTCGAGGAGGAGAATGCCCAGCTGTTGAGAGAACAGGTACTGCTCTGACATCTCCTGTGGTGGTTTGAGGTTGAATGTGGGACACTGTTTCATTAAGTGCGACTTTCCATAGCTAGATGGGCTTAAACTTAGTTACAAGATGTTTTATTGTTAAATTTCAAACTGGATAGGGTGCGGCTATGAACACGTTGGAATGTCATTGGGTTGGGCTGTCGGGACAAAATATATCGTGATGTTAAACTTATTGGCCTGTTTTTTTTATGGTTGTGTCTTGGGACTTATGATTTTTTACTGAAATTTTTAAATTTTAATTGTTTACGAAATAGATTATAGAGAGATATTCGCTTGCGATTTTATATGGTATAGATGCAATGTATACTATAATTAATTTATAGATCCTAATTTTTAAAAATAATTCGTTTAAAAGTTAGTTACTATAACAAAAGATAAAAGTTGGTTTTAAAAGTCGAAAAGAATAGATCCTATTTTTAATAACCTTGAGAGTTGTTGTGGAGCGGAGACGATAGTTGTCATTACAGATCGTTGTAACAAAAAAAATTTTGGGATGTTTCTAGAGGGATATCAGTTTCATGGTTAATCTTGTAAGATAATTGAAATCACATATAAATTCCTATGCATATGAATATTACATTCTGCCCGCCCCCCCCGGGGGATAACTTGTTTATCTATTCTGCACAGGCTGCCTACTCCAAAAATGTCCATTTTGAACACTGGATTTGGAATTTTTTTATTTCTTTTTTTGGGTCTCTGCGGACTGCAGGGATTGGTGTTTGGTAACACTTGGGTTAAGGAAGTGACAAGTTGTGATCTTTTATGTCAGGCATTTGCTTAAAGCGTCATTTTCTGGGTTAAAATTTTGAAAACTGCTCTTCGCTATGCTCACCTTGTGTCAGTGGTGAATCTAGAATGAAAAATGAGGGCGAGCTAAAAAAATATACATAAAGCTTGTTAGCCTTACACCTCGATTGACTAAACTAATTTGTAAGAAACATCAAATATAGTTTTGTATTCTTGTGCAATCAAATTCATAGTTTCATACATGAATAAAAGCAAAGAAAAAAGAGAGATACAATAGAGGTACCTTGCTAATGGCAAGTGAATCCCTAAAACATGTAAATATGATTCCGGTAGGTAACAATCTGTACATCAAAATTAAAAAATTAGTGACATAATAACAAATTGTATGTATAACAGTATAACAAATTAATTGCTAATCAAATAAGCTCGACCGTAACAGTATAACAGTATACTTACAAAATACAAATCACTGAATCCAAATGACCGAGTCCAGCAACCAATACTCCAATAGTGAATACTGAATAGTCAAGGACAAATGCCAAGCACTCAAGTCTGGCTATCTGGGAGCATCAACCGACAGCAAGCCAGTTAGCCAGCATTAGCAACCGACAGATCATCAACCATTCAACCGAGTGACCGACAGCAAGCCAAGCCTTAACTTCACAGTTCATAGACCAGTGACCACAGTTCACACGCGGACGCCACTACGCCAGGTCGCCAGTCACGCCTAAAGCTAAAGGCAACCGGCGACGCCTTCACTACTCACTAGTTCTGTACTTCTGTAGTTCACTTCACAGTTCACACACTCACAGAGTCACAGTGAAACTTTTCACTTCACGGCTGCGGGTTGCCTTCACGCGACCGGCGACGGCCTCCCTGCCTCCCCGGCTCCTCCCAGTCCCAGCCTCGGGCCTTGGCGCCTCCCGCCTCCCCGGCTGACCGGCTCCCAGCCTCGGTGCCTCCCGGCTCCCGGCGACCGGGTTCAATTGATTAGGGATTTGGGGGAACAGGAGCTCGGGAGGGAATGGATTTGGGGATTTGGGGGAACGGGAGCTTGGGAGCTGAACAGGGCACTAGCGTGTACTGGATGTGTGGGCTGTGGGCCTGTATGGCTGTATTTCTACTTCGGCGGTTCTGCCTTTCTTCTCCCCTGGCTCCGTGCCTTCTCCTCCCTCAGCTCTTTCGTCGGCGTCGTCACTCACTGCTGGTCGCCGCAGAGGGGGGGGGGGGGTCGGCGAACCAGTGGAGGGTAGGCTTCAGCCTGATGAAGCCTACCCCATGGATTCGCCCCTGCCTTGTGTTCTTGTCCCCTCACCTTTGTTTGTCCATCTTAATTTGGTGCTCAGTTCCCTGCTATGTCACCAGGATGATGCATGACACCCATCCTTTTTTGCACATGACTAATTGAGGATGACTTTTAAGTGTCGTTGAGCGCTTGCATGTTCATCTCTACGCAAATGTGTTCCCTTAGTGTCTGGAGCTTGCATGTTCATCTCTACGCAAATGTGTTCCCTTAATCATCTTTTACCATTCCATTATAGTAATGAGCTTCCATCTTCAATGTGTTCCAGGAGGAGCAAAACCAGAAACGGCTTAAAGAGGTAAGCTTTGTAAGATGTTGCTTTGAATTCTCTATCATAATTGTATATGTTGAAGTGCTACATCTGTTTTAGTTATTTACTACATATGCCACATCAAATTCAAGAGGTATTAGATTTTGGTATGATAATGTTTGGAATCAGCCCTGCTAACACAATGCTTAATCCATTGTATTGCGCTATCACCCTTTGTTCAATTAGCAGCTAGCTATTCGCTGTCCTCCCCCTCTATAATCATGCCAAGGTCTTGTAATTGAACTTTACATATTTATCACTTACCATTACCCTAGGGATTGAAGCCTTCCAAACATTTGTTGATTTTCGACCACTTTTCTTGTCAATGTTTCACATTATTCTGTCACACACTATACTTGTGGAACAGTTCTTTTCAGAAAGCATAAATCAGCCTTCCATCTCAGTTTAATGTCCACATTCTTAAATACTTGGAAGAATTCCTAACTGTACTTTGGTCTTGTGTCTAAACATGCATTAGAGTACATAATCCTGGGTAATACATACCACTCATTAAAAGATAAGCACGTTCTATGATTTATTGACTCTGGGTTGTTCGATGCCCTTTGTCTGTTTTGACACTCCAATGAGCTAACGTGCTTAAGGCTCCTTACTGGCCGGCCCCATGTAGCTTGGCAAATAAATAAGATGTGATGTTGACAACATTCAGTTGAATCGGCACAACAAATGTGAAGTGTAAGGTTATCTATTTTATCTATCACTTTCTTTTCTTGGGTCTCTTTGCAACCCAAGATGGATGCATTGCATAGCTCTGTGTGCATAGCCACGGCCGGCAGCTCTGAGTAGTACTTTTCCGCCGCAACACTTGTCAAGTTGAAGCAGTATAGATTTATATATTGTATGCTTTTGTCACTATCACTAGTCCACTAGGGGGTTTGAGGGTGGATGGTTTTACAACATGGTTCATGTATACATCTCGCTTAGGAAAAGTTCACCACCATTTGGAGCTGACTCTAAGTTTGTTCTTTTTGGTTGCGGTTTGTGACTTTTGGCTATAGCTTGTGGTTTTTAGGTTGTTTGTACGAGATATTACAGAGTAACAGAAACTCACGTGCGATTTTTGCCAATATAAATGAAGTCAGTAAAGTATGTACTATAATTAACTAGTAGACCCTATTTTGAAAAATTATTCTGTTTAAAAGCTAGTTACTGTAGAAAAGCCGAAAAGCAATTTTTAGAAGCTGAAAAAAAAAACAGGGCCTCTAGTAGGCTTCCATTTTGAGTTACAGACTAGTACAGGCTACGGCACTCCCCTAATTTGGTCGTTCCTGCTGGGATTAATTATTCTTCTGATTTGAGATGCCCTTTGACTAATTCTTTTGGTGCCATTATTTATGTCTCTCTGAAGGAATCCATTTACTTTTTGCAGCTCAAGGAAAAAGTGACTCCAATCATCATTAGGAAAATGCCGTCGCGAGATCATAGAAGAACCAATTCAATGGAGTGGTAGACGTGAGCCAAACTCAGTTTCTATAGGGCCTGTTCTTTTTGGCATCAGTTTTTAATTTTGGTTTATGGTTTTTGACTGTAGTTTATGACTTTTAGCATGTTATAGTATGGAATAACAGAAACTCGCATACGGTTTTAACCGGTTAAATGAAGTCACTACAGTATGTACTACAATCAACTTACATTAGAAAGATACTTCATTTAAAACCTATTTATTATAGAAAAGTCAAAAATTAGCTTTTAAAAGCTTAAAAGAAGAGGCCCTATAAAGCTTTTGGTCCTTTTGTTTGCCATTCTTGTATTTATTGGTGTTAATTTAGTTGTGGTAACTTAGCAGAAATAGCATGGGCGGTTAGGCGACGCAAGCTTAAATGGGATCATAATGTGTTAGGAGAGGAGAGTGCATGTGAGCAGAAGGCATGTTGTTCCTATTTGTTACATGGGTCTATTCTGTCTGATTTGTTGTCCATTTCTTTTATTTTCAATATGGCCAGTAGTAGAGCGAGAGAATAGTGGTAGTACTTCTGTCCCTCAATATAAATTGAAAACGCATCATATGTATGGATTTAAATACATTAAATCTGATAAAAAAAATTTAATATTACTATATTATGGGTTTGTTCTTTTTGGCTGCGGCTTATGGTTGTGGTTTATAACTTTTGGGTTGTTTGTGAGAGAGCACGGAATAACAGAAACTCATATGCGGTTTTGACCGATATAAATTAAGTCGCTACAGTGTGTACTACAATTAATTTGTAGTCATCGTTTCAAAAAGACACTCCGTTTGAAACTTAGTTATTGTAGAAAAGTCGAAAAATAGCTTTTAAAAGTTGAAAAAACAGGTCCTTATATATACTCTTGTTAAATGATACACTATAACTAGTCACTTACTCTTTTAACATTAAAGGTGAGGTCTTGAGCCTTCGGATCCAGCCACCGTGTCACCTTCGCGCTCCTCCCTCCGATCGCCGTCATTTGGCCTTCCCTGGCTCCTCTCGCACCACCGTCATCGCACTAGCCTGTCCTGGGCCACGCCGCCGCCACTCCTCTTGGCCAGCTTCAGTCATCGCCATCCCTGCTCTGGCCCCTCTCGCTCTGCCTTCTCTTGGCACTACCGCCTTTTGTCGGCTCAAGAGGAATGCCTCGAGGCGTCGCCTCATCCACACGCCCCGAGGACATGGGGAAGGGGAGGAGAGGCGAGGGTGGGGAAGAGTCGCTGGAGCGCCGTTGACCTCAGTTGGCTCCTCTCGTTTTCTTCTCCCTTGAGCCATGGGGTGGTGTGGTATTCCACGGGACAGAAATGAAGATAAGGCAGAGGCCATTGTTGTGGTTACAGACCAAACAGAGAGAGAGAGAGTGGTAGTGGCGAGTTGAGTAAATGAATGGCTTCGGGTCCCTTCCCGTGGCCTGTGCCATATATATATATATATATATATATATATATATATATATATATATATATATATATATATATATATATATATATATATATATATATATATATATATATATATATATATATATATATATATATATATATATATATATATATATATATATATATATATATATATCCAAACGGTGGGCACTTGTACAATTATACCCTTACACGTGAGTATTCCCCTCAGGGGCACTCATGTCATTACATATGTCCCATTTCGGACCTTACATCCTTCTAACAGGCCTACTGGGCTTAGGTGGGGGCCACCCCTACAACAGGAGCCTCTCATGGTGAAGGGTTTCACGGGCCGAAGCCATGCCGCTGAGCCCTTTGGCCCCCTCCGTCCCATTGGCCTGTGATCCTTGATGACTTGGATGCACTTGCGTTCGCACTTCCGTTCGTGCTTGTGCGAGGGCTGTCTTCCGCTCCCGGAGCTTGCGCGGCCTCGAGGCCGAAGGCACCGGGCAGGTCGAAGGCCACGACGGGGCGAAGGTCGAAGGCCTCGACGGGGCAGGCCGAAGGCCCCTACTTCGCGCTCCGGATATTTGTGGGCGCGAGGCGAACTTGGTCGGCTGCTCCGGGCAGCCGAGTCTCGGGGAATGCCTCGCATGATGTAGCGCCAGCGCGGGGAGACGGTTGCGTGGCCTGGGAGTGCGCTTTAATGACGCCTGGAATCGCGCCGGCCCCTGTCAGGGGCAGGCTGTCGCGGCTGCTCCGTCTGCCCTGCACTGGGTGGGGGCACGTGGCTGGCTGTAATTGGAGCGTCGTGGGATGCCAGCGTTCCCACGACAACGACCGTTCGCCTCTCCCCCAGGGAAAGTGGCCACGCGGTAGGAATGCATCGGCGCATTACGCGCTGATCGCCCATGTACCGCCGCCTGCCGCGGTTGCCAGCGGTTGCACTGCCCGACCGTGGATAGCCGAACCGCTGTAATTCTGTCGCTCGATCTTCTGACTGCGGGGGAGACGGGGAGCTTTATAAGTCGCCATTGTGGGCATGCAATCGTTCCCCTTGGCTGCTTGCTTGTGCGTTCCTTCCCGCTTTTCCTGCGCATCCTGCTGCTACTCTCGCATCCGTGCCTGCCCGTCGTCGCAGTGGGGAGAGAGGAATGGCTGCGCGCGACGACCTGTCGGCTAACATGGGTGCCGCCCTTGACGATTCTGCGCGTCGCCTTAGTGAGAGCGCCTCGTCGAGCCAGCGCTGCCTGACGCCACCACCGGCGGAGTACCGCCTGGTTCCGCGCGACAGGAAGCAAACGAACCATTGCTGGGATGCCATGAAGAGGTCAAAGGGTCGCTGCTCCCGTGTGCTGGGGCGGAGCCGCGTCACGGAGGATACCCTCCAAACCCTTCTTCGGGAGAAGAAGCTGGAGGAACGTGCCGGGGCTCGTTTGCCCGGGCCTGACGAAATAGAGCCGACCCCGGGAGAGTCGGAGGCGATCGTCTTCGTGGCGTTCTTCGACGCCGGGCTCCGAATCCCGGCGACATACTTTGTTCGCGAAGTGCTGCGAGTATACGGGTTGGAGCTGGCGCGGCTGACTCCGTCCGCGATCGTTCGGTTGGCCATCTTTACTTGGGTGATGCGGACGGAGGGTACCCATCCCAACGCCGAGTTGTTCGCCATCCTGCATGACGCACGGTGCCAGCTGAAGAAAGTGGAAGGGGGGGCCTACTCGAACTTCGGCAGCGTGGACTTCGTGCTGAGGCCGGAGCGCTCGCACTTGTTTCCCGCGTTGGCTACGCGGGAAAAGTGGGAGTCCGGTTGGACACGGCGGTGGTTCTACTACCTCGTGACGAGCACGAGCGGCCTCCGAAGCCGGGGAGAGCCGATATCATTCGATCGCTGTCCGGATGTGACGCCTCGGCCCAACGACGAGCAACAGGCGCGGAGACTTGCTGGGGTCGCCCTCCGGTTCAACATGCGTGACCTCGCCGGAGAGTTCACCATGTACGGGATATCCCCGCTTTCTTGTAATTGGAAGTACGAGCGGCGGGGGTCCGACCGGAAGGACGGCATCCACCCGGGGGTGTCTTCGCTCCATAGGCCCTCCGCGCCCTGTAAGTATCCTTGTCATAGGCCAAGTACCACCTAGGTGGTTGCAAACCCTTAGGTATGATATTCCGCTTGTGCGTGCAGTACGCCGGTTAGAAGATGCGAAGCGCGCAGTGGTTGCGGTTCTTGGGCCGTACACGGCGAAGGAGCACAAGGCCCGTGAGTCCGCAACTTCCTTGGCAAAGCAAGGGCGGATTAATCGGGTATGCGAGGTTTTGGAAATTCCCGTTCCGGAGCGCCCGGTGCCTGCGGAATCGCCGAGCGGTGCGACGGCGGTGGCGCCATCCTCTCGATGCGAGGTCCCATTGGAGACCCTTGCCTTCAGCTCGCCGGTCGTGCCGCCGATCGAGAGCGTGAGGATGGGGGCGAAACGGGCGCTGAGCTCGGATCGACCGGTTCGGGGAGGCACGTGACTCCCGACGAGGCCCTATATGGTGGTGAGGCGACGGGCGCACGCATCGTTATTCTTGAAGATGACGCCTCGTCACCTCCGGCAGTAACCGCGGCGTTGTCGCTGACAACGGCATCCGCGGCTGCCAAGGTAACCACGGAGGCTTCACCTGCGACTCCGAAGGCGAAACGGCCTCGGGTGCAGTCGCCGCCATCTTCGAGGGGCCGGTTCAGCGTGGCAGGCCTAGTGACTGAGGTCTTGACACCTAGCGGGGATGCTCCTGAAGCTGGGAGGGTTGTCGCTCCTCAGGCCGGCGAGGTGATCATGACCCAGGTGGAGGCCGCGGTAGAGGGTACTGGAGGTAGATGTAGTTCATTTTCCTCCCGCGACTTCGCGAAACTCTCCCCGATTTGCTCGCTTATTCTGTCGACATCGGGCGAGACAAGATCTCCCATACGAGGACAAGAATCGAGCAATAGGGGTGCCCGCGATGTCACCGGCCTGATTGAGCAGGGGACTGTGTGCGCCCCAACTGCTGCCGAAGGCGCTGAGGCGGGGGCTCTAGCGCTTGGTGTCTCTGACTTCGTCCCTCGGTGGGAGACGCTTCGCGCCTGGAGCGAGGTGGCAGAGTATGCTGGCAGACGCCTAGACCGACAGGCGCTGCAGTCCTGCGGGGGCGACCTTTTGGTGCTCGCGCTGGGTGCCTCGGAAATGAGGGTAACGGTCTCTGCCCTCGCTGCATATCCTTTGCTTATCTGATGGATAACCTTTGTTGTTACGCTCGTGTAGACGCTTGCAATTAGCAAAGCCCTCGAGGAGACGCGCGCGCGCGAGCGGAGGGCACTGGAGGACCAGCTGCGCGTCGTGGACAACGTCAACGCCGCCAAGGATGAGCACATTCGGGTGCTGATGGCGGAGCGGGACGAGGCTATCGACGACGCGCAGTTGGTGGGCGCGAACGCGAAGAACGCGGCACTGGCCGCACAACGCGCGTTGGAGGAGGCTCAGCGCGTTGCGACGGGGGAGCAGACCGCCCTTCTTCAGCGAATCTCCGCGCTAGAGGCGGAGAAGGAACAGCTACTGCCGCCGTTGCTGAGAAGGCGTTATCCTGGGACAACGCGTGTGCCTCCGCATGGAGTGCGATGGAGTCTTTGGAGCAGGCCCTCCGTGGGCTTTTCGTGCACGTGGAGGATGCCACTCATAGCCGCCAAGACCTGATGGAGACGCTTGGGCGAATCGAGGAGGGCTCGAGCGTCGCCTTTCCCGGCGCCAAGGCTTTCGGCGCCCACTGCGGCTACATGAGTGCTGGCCTTGCCCTCGCCCTGCTGCACGCCGGTGGGTGTGAGCATGTCAATGAGTTGGCGAACCCTCAGCTTGACTTGCCTACCCAGCCCGGGGTGATATCTGGTGTCGTTCGCGCCGCCCAGCCCGCCACCCGGAACTTCCACGACCGGATTTGGAATTACATCGGGGAAGGCGCCGCCACGGTTGCTCTACGGCGGACGCTGCGGAACGAGGGGGACGTGCTTCGCTGGCTCGAAGTGGTCCCCCGGCGCAGCGAAGGCGGTGCGGGCACTCGTCGCGGCGAAGATGGCGCGGACTCATAGGAATAATTCCGGGTGTTGGCGCGTTCCGCGCCGTACGTATGTCTGCTTCTGTAATGCAACTGTCTTACTCAGGCTAAGCGACAACGCTCCCGTGCTCTTTTTGTTATGTAATATGCTGTGAGCTGGGGGCTCATGTAACGCATGGGTATCCAGGCTTGATGTCGCCCCTCGCTCTGATAGTAGCAAGCAGGCTTGCGAACGCGTTGCGCCTCAGACCCCAGGCTTCGAAATCGTTGCATGCGTGGGAACTTCGACCACGTCTTAGTTGTACTCCGGGGAGTACGCACAAGGGCAGTGCCTGTACGCACTTGGGAGTATCCACGTCGTGTTTATACTCCGTAGAGTGCGCGGGGATAGCATCCGTGTCTTGTTTATACTCCGTAGAGTGCGTGGGATCGACATCCACGTCTTATTTATACTTCGAAGAGTACGCGCTGGGGCAACGCCCATGTGTGCGCGGGGTTCGCGTCTTGTTTATACTCCGTAGAGTGCGTAGGGATAGCATCCGCGTCTTTTTTGTACTCCGTAGAGTGCGTGGGATCGACATCCACGTCTTATTTATACTCCAAAGAGTACGCGCTGAGGCAACGCCCACGCGTGCGCGGGGTTCGCGTCTTATTTATACTCCGTAGAGTGCGCAGGGATAGCATCCGCGTCTTTTTTATACTTCGGAGAGTGCGTGCGGAGGCGGACCTCGACGCTACGTCTTATTTAGAGTCCATAGACTGTGCGCGGAGGCGAGCCTCCGCGCGTTGTGGGCGGTGAATATTGCGTGCGGAGGCGAACCTCGTCGCTACGTCTTATTTATACTCCGTAGAGTGCGTGCGAAGGCGGACCTCGACGCTACGTTTTATTTAGAGTCGGTAGACTGCGCGCGGAGGTGTTTCTTGAGGTCGTCGAAGGCCTTTGCGCAGTCGTCGTCCCAATGAAACCAATCGCAACCGCGGAGAGTCTTGAAAAACGGTAAGCCCCGCTCCGCCGCTCTGGAAAGGAAACGGCTCAAAGCCGCCATGCGGCCTGCCAGCCTCTGGACCTCCCGCGTCGTCTTGGGAGGTTCCATGCCCAGGATAGCGTCAACCTTGTCGGGGTTCGCTTGAATGCCTCGCCCGGATACGAGGAAGCCCAAGAGCTTGCCCGCCTGTACACCGAAGACACATTTGTCCGGATTGAGCTTAATGCCCGCCCTCCTGAGGTTGTCGAAAGTCTCCTGAAGATCCCGACCGTGGGAGGCGAGCTGCCTAGTTTTTACTACCACGTCGTCCACGTAGGCCTCCACATTCCTTTCTAGCTGGACGGCCAGGGCCAGCGCGACGAGGCGGGTGAAGGTTGCGCCCGCGTTCTTCAGGTCGAAGGGCATCCTTACGAAGCAAAAGGTCCCCATCGGCGTAATGAAGCTGATTTTATCCTCGTCATCCTTGGCCATGTAGACCTGATGGTAGCCGGAGTAGGCGTCCAAAAAGCTCATGAGCTCGCATCCGGCGGTAGCATCGACCAGTTGATCTATGCGCGGCAGAGGGTAATCGTCCTTCGGGCATGCCTTGTTGAGGGCGGTAAAGTCGATGCACATGCGCCAAGCGCCGCTGGCCTTTTTGACCAACACCGGATTGGCGAGCCAGTCCGGATGTTGAACCTCGCGGATAACCCCCGCTCGAAGGAGCTTCGCCACCTCCACCTTGCCCGCTTGCTGCCGGTCGATGGATATACGGCGAAGTTTCTGCTTGATGGGCTTGGCGTCAGAGCGGATCGCGAGGTTATGTTCGATGAGGGCGCGGTCCACTCCTTTGATATCTTTCGGGGACCATGCGAAGACATCTATGTTGGCCTGGAGGACTCGGAGCAAGTCTTGCTCTATGTCCGGAGGGAGGCCCTCGCCTATGGATACGAATTGCCCCTCCGCCTGGAGCGGCACCCTCTTCACTCCGCCCTCCGGGTGGGGCTTAGGTGTCCATCCCGGAGCGGATGGCGTGTCCGCCTGGTATTTGTCGGTGAGGGCGTGCACCTTGCGGTGCAAGCGTCCCGCTTCGGTTTCGATGCTTCGAGCCATATCCTGATCGCCGAAGAGGGTGATAATGCCCCGCCGTCCTGGGAGCTTCATGCATAAGAATGCGTAATGTGGGACCGCTTCGAAGGAGTTGATGGCAGACCGGCCCAGTATGGCATTGTACGGATACGAGACGTCCACGACGTCGAAGATGACATTCTCGGTCCTGGCGTTGTCGGCCTGACACAAGGAGACTTGGAGGCGAATCTGACCGAGAGCCTTCAGAGGCTGCCCTCCGAGGCCCCGGAGGGGGGCTTCCGAAGCTTTTAACAGGCTCCGAGGTACTCCCATACGATCAAGGGCCTCCGCAAACAAGATGTTTGCGGAGCTCACTCCGTCAATGAGGATACGCCTGACTTCACAACCTGCAATGTTGGCCTGGATGACCAAGGGATCTTGGTGGGGGAATTCTACGCCCTGGGCATCGGCTGACGTGAAGGTGATGCTGCAATGGGATGCCCGCAGAGGTAGTTGCGTCGGGGAAGTGCTCGACGAAGAGCCTCCAGTGATGACATTCATACCACGGCACCGGGTCTCTCCGGGGGACCCAGGGCGCAAGGGACTGTCTTGCGTATGCTGTATGTGGGCAGTTGCGGGGGTCCGTGTCTCCGAGGCCCGTACAAGGGCCACCGCTTGCCGTGACGCCGCAACCTCGGTGCATGTCTGCGTGAAATGGCCCCCGTAACCGTGCACCTCGCACCATCTGCCGTATTCTAGGAGTTCCTGCTCCGCACGCGGCTTCTCATCGCGGCCTCCTTCGCGCCCCCTGACGCGTGAGATTAGCGCGGCTTCCCGGGGGACGCCTTGCGCATCGAGGACGTGGCGGGCCTTATGGGGTCTTCGCCGGTTGCGCCGGGGCTTACGCCTGTCGCCTGGTGAGGTTTGGTGTACCCCGCCGTTGACGGGCTCGCGAGTGTCGCCCACGGACACTTTCTTGTGCTTCATCCTCAGGTTGTCTCTTGTGCTACTCCTTTGCGACAAGTCCTCCGATTGCCCAACGTCGGAGCCGGTGCCGCTGCGCCCCCACGCGTCCTCCTTGGCTCAGGCGTACACTTCCATTTTGTCGAAGAGCTTTGCCTCCGACTTGAGTGGTTTCCGCGCGCTATACTCAGCGAGCGGTCCCGGGCAGAGACCTTGTATCGCTGCGTCGATAACGGTTGCCTCGCTAACGTCGCTGACTTGGCAGCGTACCTTGGCGAAGCGATTAAAGTAAGTCTGGAGCCCCTCCTCGGGTTTCTGTTTGACTGTGAAGAGCTGGTCCGCATCGACACGCTCGACGTAGCTTCCCTGGAAGTTGCTGTAGAGCCGATCGCGGATCTGTTCCCACGCGTAGATGGACTGCGGTTCGATGGTGAAGAACCAGGACAGCGTCGCTCCTTGTAACGCGAGGGGGAGTCCCTTTGTCTTCGTAGTGTCGTCTCCGCCAGCGGCTTCGATGGCGGTCTCATACACGCATACGAACTCGCGCGGGTCGGAATCGCCCTTGTACGCTTCGATGGCGCTCGGGAACTCGAAGGCTTCGGGCCACGTCGCTTGCTGCAGGTCCACGGAGAACGGGGACTCCGGGTCTATGCGTCGTAGGGGAACGCGACTGGGCGCAATAGCGTCGCGGCTATTCGCCCTCTCCGAGGTGGGCTGAGACGCCGCCACCGGTGTTGCGCGTCAGCTCTGAGCCTCTTGTATGTCTCGCACGGCTCCGCGGAGGTCTGACAGCTCCCGTTGGCATGCGCTGAAGGCCGCCAGCAGGGTTGTCTCCACCGTGGGCGTGGTTGGGTCCGCCGGCGCGCTCGGCGACGCGACCGGGACGGCGGCGACCACGGTCGGTGCGCCCGATCTGCCCGCAGCGCTGGCGTGGAGGACCCCGGGGCTGGAGACGAAGCTCGCGTTGTCGCCAGGACCGCCCCCCGCTCCCGCGCCGAGTAAAGAAGTGGACGCGCCTGCGTTGTCACCGCTGGGGTTGGTGGTCGGGGTAGTGGTGGCGGGGTCGGGCGACGCGTCGTGGACGCCGGTGCTCACGGTCGTCACATCCGCGCCGCCACCCGCACCTGCAGCTACTAAAGCCGAAGCCTTGGTATTGACGCGAGATTTCGACGCCTCCACCTTCTTTTCCCTTGCCACCGATGTTGAAGCTTTCCTTGGTGCCTCCTTCAGATCTGGAGGCTTGCTCTTGTCCTCCCCACGGACGGCGCCAACTGTTGTGGTTACAAACCAAACAGAGAGAGTGTGTGGTAGTGGGGAGTTGAGTAAATGAATGGCTTCGGGTCTCTTCCCGTGGCCTGTGCCATATATATATATATATATATCCAAACGGTGGGCACTTGTACAGTTATACCCTTACACGTGAGTATTCCCCTCAGGGGCACTCATGTCATTACATATGTCCCATTTCGGACCTTACATCCTTCTAACAGGCCTAGTGGCTTAGGTGGGGGCCACCCCTACAACAGCCATGAAGATTGAAGACTTTGACAGAAGGGGGTTTTGTTAGACTATGAGCACTTTAACAGATGATGGTGTGATAGCTGAGCTACTGAAGGATTTTGCTGCTTCTATAATCTGTTAGATCCGCTGTCTTTGAGTCTTTTTCTTTGAGCCTTCCGTTGCGTCCATTCATATCTGTAGCATCTCTCTATCTCTCGGTTCGTCGAAGCTGTGCGAGTCCATAAAATCTGTCAATTAGCCAACTGCTTTGCTAGCCACTATCCATCCTCGTCCATCCTCTCAGATGAGTGTGGTTCTCTCCTTCCTTTCGCATAGCTGCAACTGCCGCTCTTCTCTTTGAGCCACTGTAGATTGTAGAAGTCTTTACGATGCCATCGCTTCTCTTTGAGCCGTCGCCCGAGTTTCCAAGGCCGCCGTGCTTCTCTTCCATGCCGTCGTCGTCTCGGGCTTCGATCTGCGCCGCTATGCTTCTATCTCTCTCTTCGGCTTGATTGGACATCTCTCTATTTATGCCACCTTCCATATTCTCTTCATCGTGTTGCCGCGATCGACTTTGCTCCCGCTCGCTTCTGCTTTCTCGGTCTCTACACTTTGTGCTTTATAGGCTGCCACAAGACCCCGATGGGAGATCATTTGGTACTCCGTACGCTATGACAACATCTTCAAGTCTCGAACTTCAGATTTTCTCTACTTTAATATCAACCTTTCTAAATGTAATGCTATTATTTATGTCTTATATTTAAGAGGGGTGTTAAGGGTATTAGTATCATTTTCTATTATCTTAAGGTTTAGGGTTTTCATGGCTCGTGTACTTTGTATATTAGCTCATTTGGAGTGAGCAATACAAGCTTCATACTGTTACATTCATAAGTCGGAACCACATTCATAATACGTCGCAGGAGTGCTTCTACAGGGTCTACAAGACAAAAAAAAATGGAGGAAATCACGTAATAGCTTCTTGGACGTTCCGTAGAACTAGGATGTCATATGAGATGATGATGCTTGCACGCTCATCACCGAATGATGACATCATCCAATTACCTATAGATGATCCGGCCTAACATCAGAGACGAAGATACTTCCGAACTCGCAGTCTGGCACCACCCCGCTACCACATCAGTATTCGCACACTGCAGATCGGAGGCAATACCGCCGTTAGAAAAAATAATGCACCTTGGCGCACCAGTGACTAATCAGATTTTGCTGATGCACCCAGAGCACACAAAACTCTTTGAAAAATAAACAATATGCTTAACAATTGTAATAAACCTGTGCAAAAAAAAAGAGAGAGTATAATGTCCAGAAAACATCGGGGAAGCATAAGAAGTCTCACCGAAAAATTGGAGGAAACCGACAGTACAGAACTGAGTTACATTTGAAAACTACTTCAAATTTCCAATCAAACAAATTCATGGTGTTACAGCATTGCAACATCTGAAAGTAACAGTGGCAACATTCGAAGATAACTATTGCAACGTTTTGTAGACAAATATGTAACACCTCCCACAAATCTGCTACAAACGGAGAAGGCTGCAACAGACCAGGGCAGAGCGTACAACAACAGAGACAGGGGATGCAACAAAATCAAGATATTCACAACAAAATCAAGATATTCATGCAACAACCTACTAGAGGGAGGAGGACAGTGAGGAGCTAAGCTTGAGGAGGACACGTGCGGCCTCGATACATATTCTCTCGGCGAGCCTAGATCTAACAGGGACTACAACGGCCTGGGGATTACGACAGCCGGTCGCGGCAGAGCTCGAGAAGCCTTCGTGGGGAGAAATTTTATTGTGCCCCCGTTACACAGAGCGCTGTGTGTCACGAGCGAACCGAGAGCTGACACGTGGTAGTAAGAAATAAAAAATATTATTTTTACTGTTTACACTGTAGCAAGTCAATAAAAATATTATTTTTACTGTTTGATACAGTAAAAACAGTAAAATAATAATTTTTTATTAGCTTGCTACAGTGCAAACAGTAAAAACAATATTTTTATTTCTTACTGCCACGTGTCAACTCCCGGTTCACTCGTGACACACAGCGCTCTGTGTAACGGGGGCAGGAGAGTTCGGCTCGACCCAATGGTGGCCGCGCCTACGGCAGCGTTCGTGGAGTCTGCGCTTAGCCTTGCGTGGAGAGGAGCTTAGCGGTTTCGGCTTGGCCAAAACAGAGCTCACTGGTGGCTGGAGCAATCAGGATAACAGTGAGGGAGGGGGGCAGGTGATCAGAGGGGCGAGTGGATGAGGATTGTGTGGCTGGGAAGCGTCCGATACCTCTCTTTCGCTCCGGAGTCAGAAGCATAGCAATACCCAACTATAAAATCTACATACAAAGAAGTGATAGCAAGACTTGGGGCAGCTAAATCTGGTATTATTACGAAGTTATGACAACCGTAAAAACATTCATCGTCAGACGGGCTCTCTTGCTCCCACTTATAACAGGGGCTTGGCTTGGGAGTACCTTCGAAAAACCAAACCAGTTTGAATCCCCTCGAAATGAGAATGCTCGCTCATTTTCCCTCCAAAGTCTACAAGTAATCTGCAGTGAGATTGGCCTGTTTGGCAACGGCTACGACTTATGGCTTGTAGCTGAAATTTTTGAATTTTAGCTATTTACGGTACAGATTACGGAGATACAGATACTCACTTGCGATTTTGGCTGGTACAGATGTTGGGCTTTTAACGTGTAGATCGTTTAACTTGTAGACCCTGTCTTGAAAAAATACTCCGTTGGAAAGTTAGGTACTGTAGCAAAAGCCAAAAGTCGCTAGCTTCGGAGGAAAAGAACAGGCCCTACATGTCAGAGAGCCTACAATTTCCATGGACAAGCAAAAATAACGTAGGAACTAATTGCCTAAGCCGAATTAACTAAAAGAAAGTAAGCAAAGCAACCTGCGAGGATCATAGATGGTGACAGTACGATCAGTTCCACCAATTGCAATTGATCCTGAAGGGTAACTACAGATAAGAGTATGGGCCTCTTCTTTACAGCTTTTGGCTTTCAGTTTTTAACTTTTCTACAGTAACTAGCTTTTAAATGGAGTGTCTTTTCAAGACGGGATCTATTAGTTAATTATAGTACACACTATAGCAACTTCATTTATATCGACAAAAACCGCACATAAATTTCTGTTACTTTGTAGTCTCTCACGAACGGCCCAAAAGCCACAAGCCGCAACCAAAAACTATAAACCGCAACCATAAAGAACATACTCTATATGATGCTTCTAATGGGACCAGAAATGCGCTGCACGCATCCACCATTGTTATTCATCCTTAAGTCCCAGATGCTCAGCTGCAACAAACCATCATGAGAAAAGACGACAGATAAATGTAAATTTGACAGGGGATCGCCTGGAGTCTAACCTGAGAACCTTCAGCGATTGCCAACATCGAACTACTTTCATTCACTTGTGGCAAGCATTGAACAAAGGTAAATGAAGATGGATACCATAACCTACAGTTTCAGTTTTACATACTAAATCATCAAAATTTGCAGATTACAATAAAGTTTAGTTTGCAGATGCTAGGAGATATTATGAAACAATCATAACACAGATACTGATAGCGGGATTCATATGTTTCATCCGCAAGGCCTCTATGAGTGGGAATATAGAAGTATAGAACCATACGGACAGCCATGGATGTCAAGTTTTTAGTTACAAGTAGCACCTCTAACAGATACATGCTACTTTAGCAGCACACACAGGAGCAATCAGGCTTTCAGAAGCAACAAAGCCAGTTGGACAACATAAAATGTCATGAAGTCAAAATCCTGGTAAGAGGAAACTTACATATGTAAACTGCGAAGATGAATGTCCTGATCGTAGATATCAATGCTCTTGCACAATTCACAAGCAACAGCTACCTGAGAAGAATATTAAATTGTATGGATTGTGTGGTACACAAAGTGCAATGACATATTGATGCCTATGCAACACTATATAAAAATAATCTAAAACACTGTATAAAATCAATAGGAAATGCACTACATCAAGTTTTTAACAAGGGCAACTGGTGGATTTTGTAGGTAATAGAAAGGTTATAAATATACTGTGTATTTGTGCATTGGACTAAAACATATCCCAGCCCAACTTGCTTCCCCAACACTGCAATCACGAAGTGGTACTGAATAGGAGGCCCTGTCAATGTCTGAGCAAGTTTATTAACAATATGTTCATAATATGAAACTAAGAACTTTTTGTCAGTATTGGTAATTTGATAATATATCTACCAGGACCAGATGGAAAAAAAGAAGCAAGAACAGGGCATATATCAGTACGGGATGTACAATGAAATGTGAAGCAGCTTCAAGAAGCCTGTTATATTAACACTGGCATCTATCAATAAAACTAACAAATTTCACATATTTTACGAAGTTCAACCATGTTGTCCACTAGATAGCTGGTTCACTTGTTGGCAATTGGCTGAAGAAAAAGAAGTAATTATGCGGGTTTTTTAAATTTATTCATGCCATGTTGAAGACAAGATAGTAAAGTTACCGTCAGCCACAATGTCCAAATGAGATACAATAAGGTGACCATAAGAGTCAACTTTTCCCAGAATCAAGCAATTATCACCTGGAATGCCACAAAACTTTGAATATTAAATAGATACTAGAATACACATGGTTACAGTTAACAACACCCAAGAACTGACCAAACTCTACAGCCATACTTGGAGTCAATTAGTATATATGTTGGGGGAAAAAATACAAGGGAAACATATAGTCATATACTTTTAGCGTCAGTGCTTAGTAACCTAGCTTTGTGTATATACTTCTAATTTACCTCTTGAATGCCCTGTAACTGGGAATAAAACTTAAGAATCTAAGCTAAAACAAACCAAATAGCAAAGTTTTATAGCAGATCCAACAAACTATAGTTTATCCAGTAGAAATTTAGAACATGGCATATTGCTGAAAATCAAAGTGCACCTGCATGTGATGGTTGGTGAAAGTTAGGAGTCCTGGTGGTCAGGCAAAATGTTGAAGCAGAGGTAGTTTCTATAAAATTTCCTTCAGACATAATATAATGTATGGCCATGTATGCTCTCTGTAAGCTACAGTTGCAGCAGGTAAAGCTGGATATGCTAACTCAAAAGGAAGAGTAGATAGCAACATATTGGTAATAAGGTTTTGATGGCTATTTCAGCTTATGTTATGCCAAACGATTAGTGCAACTTCAGCAATTTAGTCTGGGAAATAATATATGGCACCACAGTATTATGAAATACTGAAGGTTGCACCTTCACCCTCTGCAAGAACTACACTTTGAATCTACGAACGATGTGGGCAGCGGTCCACAACTGATGAACTGATGACCTTTCATTAAGAATAAATTTCAGAGAGTACAGCCACTCGTCTTCCATGGGTATCTTTCAGCTCCAAGATGAAAGAGAAAGGGAAATCAACTTGAGAAGAACCACATTGAATTACTTCACAGGCTTAACACTACAGTGATACAAACAATTGTAATCAGTTTGGATTTCTTCCGGTTCAGAGAAGCTAACGACACATGGCAAATTCTACTGTCTTCACACACGGCAAAACTGAAAAAGAACAGGGGCGCCATGCCCTTACATTCCTCATTAATATATCTGTCACCCTCCCACTCTAATCAGCAAGAGCTACTGAAGTACTGAGCAACTAGGCAACCACACAACAATTTCTGTGCCCAAGTTCCAAAGCCACAAGCTTCGAACTTAACAGCAAGCACAGCATTCCTGATTCTAAGGTCCTAAGGGGCTACAAGACTTCAGAATTTCCCCGCCATCACTCTAACCAAATACTAATGTGCAATCTACTCTACTATGTTTCTGATGGGACAGCGGTACAACACTATACCTCTTGTAGTCTTGTAGACGCGGCAGCCGGAGGCGAGGTAGGCGGAGCAGGAGGCGCCGGCGGCATTAACCTAATGAGAGGGGACGCGTTAGAGTTGGGTGTTTCGGGTTTTGGAGGTGCCTTGGTACTAAGCGTGCGCGAGGAGAGGTGTGTGGATACGCCGCTGCTTACGTAGACGGCGAGGCGGGTGGGCTGGAGGCAGCCGGGCGCGGGGTCGGAAAGCAGGGACGGCGGGACGGACGCCTTCCACAGGCTCCGCGCCGCCAGCATCGCCGGCCGCATGTTGTTTCCCCCTTTCGCAGGCGAAATACACGAGTTTTCGACCTGTTTTTTCGTCTTGTTTTAGTGACTATATAATTACAAACGGATTGAATACGAACGGATAATACTTCTATCATATTTGTTTTAAATACAAACGGATACAAATATAGATACCTTAGATACGAATACAAATATGAATAATATCAAATACAGATACGAAGCGAATACGAATCGAAACGAATATGTTCATAAATATTTATCGGAACATAAAAACCCCTTAAACTATATATCCAAAATCAATGAAAACACATAAATAGTTTATCTTGTCAAAACATTAATGAAATCTAAATAAGCATAAGTATTTTTATTCATAATAGTCGTACCACTGTACAAATTTTAAATCTTCAAATGATTGTTAATTTTTTCTAAAGTTCTAAATAATTCTTAATGTATTTCTACCATTTACATGTGACTAATAAATTAATTACGAATTTAAATTTGCATCAGAATGATGTAAACGACAATACATCAATTTAATCGGTACAAATTTTAATCTATCGACAATACTAAATTTATTTTTAATAAACATAAATATTTGCTAATGGGCTGGTTGCAGGGGAGATGAGAGAGGCTGGCATGGGCTGGGCAATGTTGGGTTGAAATCTCGGATATCCGAATCCGTATTATCCGGAGAATCCGTATTCGTATTCGTATTCGCGTGATATCAGGCCTACTGTATTCGTATTCGTTTCCGACAAAAAAACTGTGTTTGTTTCTGATCCGAGAATTATCTGAAGAAAATCCGATCTGATACAATCCGTATTCGGTTTCATCCGGATCGGTCAGAAACTATCCAATTCGTTTTCACCCCTACTATACAGTAGTCGAATGAAAATTTATCAAAAATCAGTTGATTTTTCAACAGTCCAATCAAGATCCAACATCCAGTACCCAATCCCCACTTCTATACAAATCCACCTACGCCCCCACCACCACCGCTCTAATCCTTGCTGCCTGCTGGTGTTGCCCCTAGCATCAGTGAGGCCCTCCCGAGAGCTGCCTTCACTATAGCTACTGCTACCCGATGCGATTGCCTATGCCGACATCGCCGGCCCCTTTCTCACCACTGCCATCCTCCTTCGTCGGGTCCAGCAGCGGTGCCACCGAATCCACCACTACCTCATGTCGTCCCTCTTCGTCGACCGTCCCTCTATCGCCGCTCTTCTCTGTCCCGCTGTTAAGGTGGTGCTGGTGTTGCACCAAAGCCATAGCTCTGCCACCCATCGTCGATCTGCCAGCACCCGCTCCTCCCTCTAAATTATGGTGCTAGTAAACCCTAATCCTAATCCGGTGAACCTGATCCTAAAAGAGTCGTTGGAGACGAAGACGGTAGAGGCGGTGCACGAATCTCCAAGCCCATCCAACAATGAGAAATTTGACTGAAATCATATTTTTTAGTTGAGTGTTGTATAGCAATTATATTTTTTTCCATGGGCAGTGAAACGTGCATCGTGGCGATTGGATGGTGCCGGCGAAAGCGTGGGGCTGGTTGTAGTTGGCTATGCTTATGCTCCATTGGCGAGCAGTAGCAAAGTCAGGATGGAAATGGAGGGTGGGCTCAAAGCCTCAAATGACTAAGCTAAATTGATACAAACATAGTATTTTACTCTTGTACACTCCAATTTCATACATGAATAGAAGAGAAGCAAAGTAAAAGAGAGAGAAATGCAACAAAATAACCTCAGTAATAGAAAAGCATCCCAAAAAATACACAAATATGATTCCAATGAGTAGAGATCAGTCATCTGTATATCAAAAATAGTAAAACTAGTGATACAATAATAAATTGTAAACGATCATGAATATTCAAAATAAACAAAACCATAAAAGCGCTATTAAGGGTTGGAAAAGGTGTATTTTGATTTCTTTTCCACTAAAGTGCCATAGATGTGCTAATGTGGTATTAAGGGTTGGAAAATGTGTATTTTAATTTCGTTTCCAAACTATGAATGTATCAAGGTAGTTGATAGGATAGGGGGTGTGAAGTAATCTATAAATTGCTTGGGACCGATAAACCTTTATAGGTTAGTTACCCTTTTCTTCAAAAAAACTATCTTTTTTCACGCATAACCCCCTCAAATTTTTCTATAAATAATATATATTTTATTCAAAATAACAGATACCCACACGAATATTTTTTACAAAAATAGGCTCGAGTCGTCGAACTGTTGGGCGACTGGAACCTATCGTCCAATGACTGCGTGACACACAAGCAATCCGCTGGCTGTTGGGCAAAATAACTACAGTCGCCGAACCGCCAGGCGACTGCTTCTAGTTGCTCATCAGTTAGGCGACTACAATTACAGTCGCCGAAAGGGTTGGACGACTGGAGGCTCATATAAATGGACTACATGGCCAAGCGGTTGCTCGGCTGCGCAATGAACAAAGGGAAAAGAAAGAAGAGAAGAGGAGACGCTGAGTGGTGAATAGAGGGGAGGGAGGAGAGACGAGAGGAGAGGGAGAAGAAGGAGAGGTTTTGCTACTTCTGTGAGTTAATATTTTAGTATGTTGTAGTTCATATTTTGTATATGAAGTAGACATTTTATATAGTGTTAGTATCTGTAGAAAATTATAGGTGTAGAAAAGAATAGTACAACTTTGATATAGAAAATTTAGTCAATATCGTTATAGAAAATTAGCATCCGTAGTAACATGTAGGCGTAGAAAATTTAGTGAATATAGTTGTAGAAAATTAGCATCCTTAGCAAATTAGCATTTGTATAAAATTATAGTTGTAGAAAATTTAGTCAATGTTATGTAGAAATTAAGCCTCCGAAGAAATTTGTAGTTATTCAAAATTCAGTTAATATTTGTGTAAAAATTTAATAATTTGCTTTGTAGAAAATAATAATATGTAACATTTATAATTAATTATGAATGGATGTAATCTCGTTAGAACATTGAAAAGTCATGTGTATCATTATAAAGCATATTGGCATTTAAATCGATATGTCATGCAAATTGTTGAACCCCATTAGAAATTATTTACAGTAGGAGAGAGTTCGAGCAGCGAGACAAGAGCAGTGTTGGTGCACGGTCTGCCGATAGGGAGTTAATGCTACAAGGGTAGTGTAGTTGGTTACGATATGCGAATGGTCATTGAAATGCAAATACATTAGTACTTCCGTAATGTGTGATGTGATTTGACTAGTTGCAACATTGAAAATATATGCAGGCATACATCAGTAATGTCGATACCCATTACATTAAAAGTGCATTATGGTGTTGGCACCGTTCGTAAAGGTCCGAACGGTGTTGACTTGATCAGTTTTGCGCAAGCTTCTCTAGTACACCCGGACGACGAGAATGCTCAAATCGCAGATGTGATGCACTGACTCAACCGTAGTTTCTCCTTAAACCCTGAGGTGTGCAGTATTGTCATACAAGAGTTTTGGAGCCAGTCTCCCATGGACATTAGATGGGAGTTGAGAACACTAATGCACACTTTTGCGTGAAGGGGTTTGTGCAAGGGTGTCGGTGCTGTGGATACGAGTGCATGATGCTTGTGCAATCATGTCCAATAGAAGTTGTGCAAGGTTGTGTGGATGACCATCATCTAGGAGGTGTGAGCAGTTCGGGCACCCCGCATGTTGGTGAAGAGAAAAATGTTGCTCGTGATGAGGTCGATGCGGTACATGGAGGAGAGGAAGAATGGTCACTGCTTGGTGAGGCTATAGGATAAGCTGATGAAGGGGAGTATATGCAATACATAGTGCATCAAATGGAGAGCGATGACTGGATGGCTTGGGCTGAAGTGGAAGCTGTATAGGAGGATGACGAGGACAGTTTGGACGAGGATGAAGCTCACATCCCATAGGAATGGAGCCGGTTTGATGCTAAGGGTGTTGCCGCACATAACAAGCACGAATCACCATGGGAGTATCATGGCATAGAGATTCGGTTACATTTAATGTTTGCTGACAAGGCATCATTGCAGAATTCCATCAAGCTATGGGCCATGTCCATGTAGCGAACTTTTAAGGTCATGAAATCTAGCCAGAAGTAGTACACCGTGAAGTGCGAGTAGGCCAATTGTCCTTGGAGGGCGCACGCACTTAGATCGAAGTATGAGACTCACTGGATTGTGTCAAAGGTGGAGCCGCACGCCTACATTCTCAGTAATATTTTGACGCGGCATCGTTGTAAGATCAAGGATAACCGATTAGAGGGGGTTGAATAGGAGGTTTTAAAATTTTCTTGCCTTCTAATTAATTTCTAGCAATTCTAATATGATAAAGGTTTAAAACACTTGAAACCTACACAATTCTAGTAATGTTGTGGATCTAAAAGAACTCTAGCACAAATAAATGATCACAATGTACTAAATATACTAGAGCTAAAAGGAGACAAGAAAAAATCAAGTACACACAATGTTTTGCCGTGGTGATCGAAAACTTACCGGTTTATCCTAGTCCACGTTGAGATTAGTCTAAACGAATTGGACCAGCTCCACGAATTAAACTTTCCACCTCAAATCCACTAGTGGTAGCTCTTCCCCGCTCCGGGTAGGTGAGCTCCAACCTTCACACATGCTGGGCCTTCTTACAAGCTTTTTTAAGAAGATCACCGGGCAAGCTCCACTAAGCCGTCTAGGTGCCGGCAAACACCAAGAGTAATGAATTACAGCGTTGCTCGATAGCTCTCAAGTACCAAGGATCAATCTATGGATGAATGCACTCGATTTTACCCAACTACCTCAAATGAATGCACAAAGAGACAAATGAGGTGTGGAGTGGATGATCTATGCTCAAGAATGTTCAATGAGGTCTCTAAGACTCTAACTTATGTCCTTGAGCTGGCGGAGAAGTATTTATACCCCCACCAACCAAAACTAGCCGTTACACAAAAGATTTCTGAAAGATCAGGACGGCCTATAGTTCCGCTGTGCAAAAATCGGAACTTCCGCTCCTCTACTGTTGCCACAGTAACGGGTATGTCAGAGCATCAGAGATAGCCGTTGGGAGTCTGTGCGGTACTTCTGCTGTTGTAAATGCAGTACTTCTGACTTTCCAGTAGTTCCGATGTTTGGCTCGGAGCTTCTGATTTCCATGAGGCTAAGTTTTTCAAACGTTGCTCTCTGGAAAAAAAAAACGTACCGCTCAGTTGACCGGAGCTTCCGAAAATCAGAAGTTCTGTCCTAGCGAAAGTTCCACCGTTGAACAAGCAGTACTTCCGATCTCCACGAGGTGAAGTTTTTCAGTGGTCGCTCTCTAGAAAAATAACATACCGCTCAGAGGTAGGAACTTCTGGATTTTGGAAGTTCTGCAGTTTTCATGCTGGTACTTCTGATTTTTCTGACAGTGCACAGCTTTAGCATTCAATTTTAGTTTTAAGTGCATGCATGATCCTAAATTAATCCATGTGGCACAAGAACATGCTATCAAGTTACTATCCATGATCTCTCTTAATAGTATGGTATTTATCTTATAATTTGGTCTCCCAACCTTTCTCCTAAGACCGGTGAAAACAAAAGGACCCTAAGCTATTTACCTTTGTGTTGAACCATTTTGAATCCACATATAATCCTTTTCATGCATCTCACACTTGCCTTCGGGATTAAACCTTCCAAACACTTAGTACACATGTTAATCCCATATTCACATAATGTCATTAATTACCAAAATCATCTTTTTAGGGGCCTAGATGCTTTCAATCATAACCTAACGTCCACCTTTATAGCCAATCTAATGTATGGAGAGATACTGGAGAAGAAGGACATGGAGGCCACACACATCATGGTGACTATCGAGAAGAAATTTAAGTACAATATTAGCTACGCGAAGACGTGGCGTGTGAAGCAGAAGACGTTGGGAAAATGGTTCATGTCTTTTGTGGTGGCGTACGACAACCTTCCTCGTATACTTCAGATGTAGCAGGATAGGAACCCAGACATGTACATTGCTATGAAGAACAAGCCATCTACAAGGTCGCCAAGTTTTGCGGTGTTGTAAAGGGCCTTCTTCGCTTTCAATGCGTGCATCGAGGCATTCAGGCATATGCTTCCCGTGATCTCAATTAATAGGACCTTTTTGATCGACAAATACAAGGGCCAGATCTTTATGACCATTGGCATTGACAGTAATAATCAAATTATGCTCTTGCCCATCACATTCATAGAAAGTGAGAATTACGACAGCTGGTTATGGTTCACGCTTTGTGGGTGTTGTTGGACGAGCATAGCAAGAAGCACGTCGACGAGAGGAACAAGGGGCCGCCATGCCTGGGGCGGCACAACTCGAATGCCTCACAGCACTGGATGAGCCTAACGCAGCTGGTCTGAGGAAGAGGAGCTCACGGAACATCAAGTGCTTCTCGCAGTGGATCGAGAGAGAACTATTGGAGAAGTGGTCCGTACTGCATGACATGGACGGCGCGAGGTACGGCATAATGATGACAAACCTTGCCGATGTATACAACTGGGTTCTTAGGGGCCTTCATTTCCAGCCTCTCATTGCCATTGTGGAAGGTGTTCTACACAGCACAATCGGCTATTTCAAGGAGAGGCATGCAAATGCCGCACTTCATGCAGCCAACCCATGAACATCGTACTCGTCAAAAATTATGGCATGCATAGAGATGAAGGCACAGAAGGGCTAATTGCACAGGTGCACATCATGGGCAATAGGGAGCATCGTTTCAACGTTGTACTCCGAGATAGAGCCAGATTTGGGACGGCTCGTGCCCTTGTTACCTATGAGGTATGCCTTAAAGATCATGTAAATGAATCTAGCTGGTCATGCAACAAGTCAAAACTGTTACACAAGTCATGCTCTCATGTCCTCACTGCATGCAAGACTGTGGGCATGGATCCTTTGAACTTTATGTCTGAATACTTCTTCAAGGAAAGGGTGATGCATGCGTGGTGTGGCTAGCTCAAGGGATTCATGGTTGTGGGAAACTTCACCACCTTGGATATTGCAGGGAGGACCTGGATTCCGGATGTTGACATGCTGAAGGGTGGGAAGGGTTAGCGATAGAACCGACGTATTACAAATGATATGGATGAAGCGCAAGCCGGAGTGTCTGGTGCATGCTGCGGGCAATGCAGTCAGGAGGGGCACACAGCTAGACAATGCAAGACATCTGCTGATTAGTAGGCAGGCCAGCATGGTTTCTACAACTAGTTGTTGGCGACTATAAATAACTAACTATTGTAATCTATACTTTGTTAGTTGACACTTTTGACGTACGTACTATCGTACTAACTATTTTGTACATTGCATGTACTGTTTGTATAATTATTGCGGTATTTTCCCCTTTTTAGTAATGTAGTAGGTATTGTGCTGGTAGCCTAGTATGAGGAGAAGCTTAAGGAGACCATCACATTGTTCTTCTTGGCAATATAAGGATGGATCGGCAATGCCATCTGCACTTTTAATGATTCTATTCTACTAGTGGATTACTTAGTACTTTGATTAAGCAAGGAGAAAGCTTGAATTTTTGTTTGAGTTAATTGCTATTGCCTTCTTGTTAGGTATGGAGATGGGGAGCCAACTAACAATGCAACAAGGTTTTACAAATGGTTTTCAGATGTTGGATTACAAATATACTGTCTTAGTGGATTTTTTTGTGTGTTTCATAGTTTGTATTTATGGCCTCTTTGTTGGGTTGAAGGGGTTGAAGTACAGGGAATGAGAGAGTTGAATGGTTGAGTAATCTCCGGTTTGTAGTGTTTGGCCCTGGAAATAGGCTGCATGAGTATTTTAACAAGGTTTATGTGTGCCTTTATATTGATTTAGTAGCAGACACATTGTTCCTCTTGGGATTCATGAACAATGTCAATTATGCAATCCATAACTGAAAGTAACGAGTGAGGGAGGCAAGGAATAATAGAATATATATATATATATATATATATATATATATATATATATATATATATATATATATATATATATATAGTATAAATAACAGGGACACCTAGGTGTCTGGACACCTAGTCTCCTTACCTTTGGATTGCTTTTAGATGCGTGCTAGTGTGATTGAGACTTTCCATCCATGATTAAGACTTTCCTTCCATGATTGATTTAGCATGCCTAATATATTACATACCATACATACCATTGCTCTAGCACGTATCTAAAAGCAATCTAACGGCAGAGAGCCTAGGTGTCTGGGCACCTAGGTGTCCCATTTCAGCGTCCTATATATATATAGCATTCATCATTTATTTTTTAAAAAGGCACGCGCGTATGTATGTATGTATGTATGTATGTGTGTATGCTTGCCGTATTAACCTATTCTTATTTTTATAAAATATCGTATCACGGTATCATCGTACCCATATCACATATCAAAGTATCCTAAAATAGAGAGCAACACTCAGCCTCTTAGCCTTCGAGAGCTCCACCTTTGTAATATTTCAGTTCTAGCTTATCCACTGTAAAATATATCCATCAGAAGTGTGTTATAATACAACTGTGTAAGGTATATTTTCTATCTTTGTGTAGTATCCTTCGGGGTTCCCGAAAGGGAAAACCATATGTAAGCTATTTTGTGGAAATGAAGTAGTTCTTCTTCTGCTCCTTGATTGTTTTAAATCTGATCATATGGAACAAGGTTTTATGCTAGGGACCCTATAGAAGAAACCTCTCTGGCAATTCTCTGCTGAACCTGAGTTTGGCTAAGGAGAACGCTGAGGCCTTAGAGAAGTGTTCCCTTTGGGTGGATATAAATTATGATGAATTAGAACGCTAATTTACTTATTCAAATGCTAATATATGACTATTTAATGCTAAAATTCTGGTCACTATTTAATGGATTTGAATAGTAATATTCCACTTGTGACTAGTATTGTGAATAGTATTTGTGCACTATGATGGTGGGTATACTATTTAGTTACTATTCTAATTACTATTCACTGATATGAATGTTTCTTTTACGATGAATTTGATTAATTTTAAACAGTAATTTTTTCAGGATCTTGCAGGTTGGCGAAACCAACAAGACAGCCGAAGTGCTTTCAGTGATGTAAAAGTCCTACTCGGTACTCACCATATTTCTCACTAATTTGCTTCAGAAGTAGCTAAACATTTCCTTGAAATTTAAAGTCAAGATCATATGAGACAATTTTTTATCGTCTCCCCAGGCAGTTCCACCCAAAGGGAACACTTCTCTAAGGCCTCAGCGTTCTCCTTAGCCAAACTCAGGTTCAGCAGAGACTCTGCCAGAGAGGTTTCTCCTATAGGGTCCCTAGCATAAAACCTTGTTCCATATGATCAGACTTAGAACAATCAAGGAGCAGAAGAAGAACTACTTCATTTCCACAAAATAGCTTACATATGGTTTTCCCTTCCGGGAACCCCGAAGGATACTACACAAAGATAGAAAATATACCTTACACAGCTGTATTACAACACACTTCTGATGGATATATTTTACAGTGGATAAGCTAGAACTGAAATATTACAAAGGTGGAGCTCTCGAAGGCTAAGAGGCTGAGTGTTGCTCTCTATATTTTTCGATGTCTTTCATCTGCGGAGAACCCCTCCTTATATAGCAGCGAGATATGCATTCTTAATTAGGCCTAAGGCCTTAGGGTAGGTCTTCTTGGCAAGCGCACCAATTTGAGCACATTTTCCTTCTTTGGCCATATTCTTCTTCGCACCATCTTCTGAGTGGCTCCTATAATTGTAGGCCTTTCCTGTGTTGGCAACTCATACGTTGTCCTTTCTGTATGTTCGCGCTTATCTGAATATATAGCATTCATCATTTATTTTTTAAAAAGGCACGCACGTATGTATGTATGTATGTGTGTATGCTTGCCGTATTAACCTATTCTTATTTTTATAAAATATCATATCACGGTATCATCGTACCCATATCACATATCAAAGTATCCTAAGTTAACTCGCAACTACATTTCTAGGTCCCCTACTGGCTGAGACGTTTCCGTTTCTTGTTCCTATTGCCCTTGGAATGATACCAAACGTGAAAAGCCATGGCGCTGCCCATCTGTTATCGCTCTCACTCGTGGAGCACTACGAGCAAGTCGCACAATATAAATTATTCTCGGCAGGAAGGTGGCGGCCGGGGCGCATGAGGTGGTGCGTATCGTGGCATGGTGCATTCCAGCTCGAAACAATATCCTTCTCGCCCGGTCACGCTCATGCGTGTGTCCAGGTGCACTCACCCCTTTCGCTTTGTTTTTTCCTTCCGTTTATTTCCTTCGTGATCCTAGCTGTACTGTTGCTGCAAAGACATTAGACATGGCTTCCCACTGAACGAACTCTAAAACCTAAAGATGTTTGCAGGCACACTGGCTCTGCTTTTATTCAGGAGATGGAAAAGGGCAGGGAGGCACATGTGAATTGATGCTCCCATTTGATACACAACTGCTGCGTCTGTATCTAATGCGCCATTGGAAGGTGCGTATTAGACATGAGTACATGATGCAATCATTAATAAAAGCAGGATCACAAAGCCTTCTTGAGGTGAGACAAGGATGTCAGGTCTTATTGAATCTTTAGGTGAGAGAGGTACAGCTCAAAAAAAGCAAGGAAATATGCCTGAACAGTCTGACCAACCATGCAGAGGCGCAAACCAACACCAAAAAAACCAAAACCCACATCAGCTTCTCTTTTCAGCCACATTTCACAAACCATGCAAGTATACAAGAAAATGCATGAATGTGACCTTTCATATTGTGGTGGCACTTCCATTGCATGTACATAACACTATGGATGATGTTCGGACCATTTGGTTCAAAAGGTTTATCACGGAAGAGAGAGCCCAACAATACATGTTTCATATATGTCCAGTTCAAGACTACAATAATCGCAACTACAACCAAGATAACATGACAGTAAAATGCAAACATCAACTAAGAACCTAAAGCCAGACGTTTGATCTCTTTTGCCCTTCTTCAATTTTGCCTTCTTTGTCCATCTTATTCACAGGCCAGCTTTGTGTCAAAGCTACTTAAACAAATTGCGAATGCCTGGAAAGCCGAGAGAGGATAGCGGTAGTCCATTGTGAACATATCCCTTGCAACTTTTCCAAACTGCAGAATAACCTTATCAGGCTCCGCTGGGCCAGGTTGTGAAGGAGTTGGAGCTCCTGCAGGTGGCAGGCTTGGTGCGGCAACCAGCTGGAAATTCTTCACTGAGGCAATGGTGACACGGCCACGGAAGTTCAGGCACCAGCATTGTAGCTGTTCATGCCACCTCGGGGGCTTGTTATGGAGCACCAATGGTCTCTCCTTGATTTCACCACCATCTCCATCCATTGTTCCACCAGTAATGTCAGAGAAGCGAGCACTACTGAAATCCATGGAGCGGTCCATGATGGACTTAGAGAAGGAGGTAGTGCTGCGGAATGACTGAGAGGAGGAAGTGATGCTGCGAAATGAGTCCTCCAGAGCTCGAGGCACAATTTGCTCGGGCTGGCCAGGGACAATGCCACCAGGCTCCACTGAGGAGGCGGGTATGGAGTGCATGATGCAATGCATCCGCCTAGGACCTCTTGTGCCAAGGACATTTAACTCATATGTCACCTGAGCTCTGTTGTGACTAACAGACGTCACCTTCGGTGATACTTTCGTTGAGTTAAACCTCCTGCTTGTCCTTCCAACAGGAGGGACTGCAGCCCCATTGTAAGGGGGCTGTGAGTCATAAATTATAAATTTTGTGCCAAGGAAGTTTGACCTGAAAATTAAAACACTAGGCTTGGTGTTACACTATCAAACAAGCAAAAAGGCAAAAGGTTTATCTTCCATAAACATAATAATTACCTCAATTTTCCAATGTAGGTCCTGCTAGATCTTGAGATGTTACCAGCATCCATTGAGATAGTGTACTCTGTGCAAGTTGTTTTGCGGTTTCTTTTCGCAGATAAGACGAATTTTCCGTTTTCTGCAGTAACAGCTGAAGAAAAAAAATGATTCAACATATTTGATCAAGTGAAATCAGATAAGACAGGCTTTTGATCACTTCATAAGAAAAATATTTTTCATGAATGCAAGCATAAGAACCACTAAAAATTTCACAAGGTTTACAGGATATGTGGCAGAACAGTGAATTAAGCACTCAAACACAGCGAGTTATTTAACATTGATTTACTTTTTCATCCTTATCTATATATCAGTGGAATAACAACCTGGTATGCACAAAAAAAGGTAAAACTTATGAGCATTGCTAGTACAAGTGTGGGAAGAATAAGTGCATAACATACCATTGCTGAGGCACAGGTAGAGATGATAAGTGGATTTTGATCTATTCCTCTTTATAAAACATTGAACCATTCCGTCTCGAGGACCCGGCTGTCAAAACAACATGATATATAATGTATCAAGAACAAGGAAAGATATCCGCTGATCACGGTTTGGCGTTATTGTAGAGCTAAGTAGCTAACCCTCAACAACTTACAGATCAACATTATTTAAGTAAAGGGAGTGGATATCTTTTTCTCTTTACCTGCTTTAGAGAGACTGGGAAGGTAAGCTTCCCACAAAATTCTGGGCTCAATACAATCTCTTTACACATTTCTCTCCATGTCCTACAAACGGCCGCAAAGCAGACAACATTCTTCCTGGATGGCCAGGTACTCTCGTCAGCCTCCAGTCTCCGTATAACGTCGCGGAGGAGTTCAGGAGGAAGGCTCGCCCAGCGGCTCTCTTGGGTTATGGCAGGTGTGTCATGGAGGTCATGCAGTGAGCTCTGGGTCTTCCCCTTGTGATGCCCAGTAAGGCCGTAAAGGCTTGCGAGGGTCACCTCAAAGCTCCGCCTCGACAAACTGCCAAAACCATCCCTAACATCATGGACTATGCTGCGGAACGACATTTAAGCCAGCCAATGCCAGATAATAGGGCATAGAATGTCGAAACTATGACCTGCAATTGGAAATAAGCAAGGGTTACGGTGGTTCGAAGAACAATGAACAAGTAGTATACCGCACCTCCTTCAAATGATTAGAGCGGTGTACATACAGAAGAAGCCGCTACAAGCTGTCCCTGCAAGAAGAAAGTACCATTGATGAGAAAACATGTGAAGTTTAACACGAATGGATTTGACTGGCATATTGATTCAATCTAGACCTTGCAACAACCAAGTAGGCCTAAACTAGCAATCAAAGAGGAACCCAAGTCCATCATTGCTCAAGATGTAAGCACATACTTTTTGCCTAAATATATACCAAGCATCACTTTAAGCGCAAGAAAACTGGGCTCCTTTTTAAGTTGGGAAATAGCCTCCGACCCTGTTCTTTTTAGCTTCTAAAAGTTGTTTTTCGGTTTTTCTACCGTAATTAGCTTTTAAACGGAATATCTTTTCAGATAGAGTCTACTAATTAATTGTAGTATATACTTTACCGACTTCATTTATATTAGTAAAAACCATACGTAAATTTCTGTTATTCTATAATCCATCGCACAAACAACTCAAAAACCATAAGCCGCAGCTAAAAAGAAGAAACCTCCATGGCCTCCATACCGCCGGAGAAAAAAAAACCACAGTTTGCCAACAAAGGGCACATCACATGTATTTGTAACAACTAAGAAGAATTTCCCGAGGAAGCTGTGGGAAAACGTACCACCAGAACATGACATTAAATATTGCCGTGAATTGCAATAGCATTCTGAGGGGAAATCTTGGGCTTTACAGAACCAACCATAGGCTGCTGATAAGCAAAAACTCTTTTTTTTTCTATCCTTTGAAACACACATGCTAGTAAGTTTTGATGTGATATACGTTTGTTAGAAGCATAAATAAGTAGCCAAATAACAACAGGAAAACTCTACACATCCACTGATCGAAATGTAACCGGCAAAGAGAAACAAGACTTCCACATTCTTCCTCGAAATTTCTCCTGAACAAGAGCATATCTATCGATCCGGCCAGGAGCGTCCCAGAAACCACGCCTCCACGGCGCCCCTGCTCACGGGAGACACTCGCAGACCAAGCAGAAGCGCAGAACACCAGAAACCGAAACCAAATCGAGTCAAAAGTACTACCACCCGGGAGAAAGAGAAACCAGGAACTCACATTCGACCGAGCCGGAGCCCCTTATCCCCCGGCCACTCTGTTACGCACAGAAACCGCGCACCAGATCACTCTCGTTCGACGGGTCTGCCCCTCCCCGATGGAGCCCCGGGTATCGCCTCCTTCCCTCGCGCTCTTCTTGGCTAAAGCTGCGTACGCGCAGAGGAGGTAGTGGCCTAGCGGTTGGTGTGAAAGGAGGCGGCGAGGCGGAGACCGGAGGGGAATGAGGTAAGGTGCCGTCCCGTTCCGTCGGGGGCGTCCCTGACTAACGGCGTCGGGTCGGGTGACGCGTCACGGGCCGAGAAAATTAATATTAAAGGAGTGGCTTCGATAGAATGCCACTCTCTAGATGGCAATTGTTAAAATATCATCTAATACATGATTAGCTCTATAATTTACCATTTTAGAGGTTTTAGCTATTTCTTTTTTTTTTATTTTTTTCCCCAAAATTGCATGGAAAATGTCCATAATACCCTCCTTTTAGCCATTTCTTTCCAGCATACTCAAAATCGGACGCCGCCCATAATACACGAGGAGACGCCGAACAAGGAAACGAGAGCGTCAGAGGGCTTCTGCCGCCGCCGCTGGAGGGCTTCGCCGCCGCCGCCGCCGCGCCCGCCGCTTCCTGCACGGGCTTCTCCGCCGCCTCCTCCTGCTGGGCTTGCCGCCGCCACGGGGTGCCGCCGCCCGCACGGGTTCCACCGTGTGCCGCCGCCATTTCTGTAGAATTTCTGGGAATCGTATGAAAACATGCTGTGTGTCGCCGCCGCTTGTATGAAAACATGTTCTGGGGTATGTGTGCCGCCGCTTGGTGATTATTTTGGGATATGTTCTGGGATATGTTCTAAGAGCAATACATATTTGATTATTTAGCAGTTTGATGATGCGTTAAGCATACCTGCAGCAATTGCCTTAGTCGCAACCTTGAACTGAGCCATCAAGTCCTTGCTTTCAGATGGATCTCCATAGTTTTCACTCCATGAGGACATCATGATAGCCATGCCTATTGCCAGAAAGCATGCATCAGCATCAAAAGGATCCACAGGACCAAAGCCCAAGTTGTCAGCAAGTAGGTTTGCAAATAGCCTAGCTACAATGGCAATTAGACCATTTCCAATAAATATAGCCTTGATAATGTAATTGACAACCATTGAGGATCAAAACCCCTCTGTAAAAGAAAATAGCAAGGTAAATATTCACATTGCCAATACCAATCAACAAGGTGCGATAATTCCATAAGTCGCAAATGACAAGGATCAATTATTAGTTAATTAATCAATAATACAACTTCATCACGGGATGAATAGCACTGCATTGTGTAACTGAACATTTATAAGATTTGAACCTTTTCCTTCAAGTAAAACAGTTGAACATCAATCCATCTTAAGGCCATAAAATATTGAGTTCACATCTCAGTACAAAATAAGACCATAAAAACATTGAGTTCACATCTCAGTACAAAATGAGTCCACAAAACATTGAGTTCACATCTCATTTGGTTTTTAGATAGCTACAGGAGGTAGATCATGTCTTCTTTTTCTTAGGAGTCATTTTTTTCTTCTTAGGGATAGAAGAACTACTTGCTCCCAAAGTGTCTCCTATTCCTCCACAAGCCCTTTCTCCCATAGTGCCTCCTCCTCCTCCTCCTCTAGTGGTAGATGTCTTGTCTCCTAGCAGCATTGCAAGGCGCCTGCACAAATAAGGACATAAGCTAAGTTACTCACAAACAACAATATAGTTATATAATTCACACACAAACAATTTACTTACCTTCTTGTCACCATTCCCGGGCCTTCCTGCATTATTGTATCCCTGTCTGTTGTCCTTATTGGCGTAGAAGGTTCAGGTGGGTACTTTGTGTTATTCTTTCTAGGCTTCCTTTTCCTACAAATAAGCATACGCAAAGGATTAATAAATAACAACAATGAAAAATTAAAAGGTCGTATAGAGATAAAAATGTTACCTTTTTTGGTACCGTTCAGTGGACACTTGTAGCTAGCTTGCCTATGACCCTTCTCACCACATCTTTTGCATGTAACTTGTCCTCTAAATATTTTCTTTTTCTTGTCGTCATTTTTTGCACTACTCTTGCCACCGGTCTCAAGACATCCTTTAATCCTCAATTTCCTCTGTCTCCCCACACTCCTCTTGCCTAGTGGTGCACCCACATCGAAAGGCAATTCCACCTCTGGCCATTGTGACTTGTCAGGCATTGCTGGTATCTCTCTCTTGTATGCACCCTTGAATTTGTCTATAGAGTAACACTCGTCAACATATTCTTCTAAGTTCGCATTCTTTTGAGTTGTTAAAAAAGCCAATGCATGCCCACAAGGCTGCCCGGTGTGCTGCCACTCCTCACATGTGCATGTCTTCGCCGTGGCTACAACAACATGCCTACCAAAATCCTTGCCATTGTCCCACACCTCTGCGGTATGTAAGCTCGTTGTTACAACCTTCAAATGTCCTAATCCTCTGGTCCTTGCCTTTAGTTGGTGCATTACAGCGGGAAGAATCCGACCATGCAACCTTTCTCCAATCCTCCTTCTCTTATCCCATAGAACCATTATCATCTCCCTTATCTTATCAGCTAGATCAACAACAGGCAAGTCCTTGATACCACTAATCCAGTTATTGAAAACTTCAGCAATATTGTTTGTGATATAGTCACACTTGATTGCTGTGTTGAAGCCACACCTCATCCACTTCAGTTTATGATATGTTGTCAAATATTTCCAAACTTCAGGAGCTCCATTAATAATAGGGGTCATGTGCTTTTGGAACACCATCTCCCTATAAGCCCTAGCTGCAGGGTACATATTCCCAAAAGTGTCACCATGGAACTTCTTCTGGAAATTTTTCATAAGATGATAAAAGCATTCTCTTTGTTCAGCTTGATGAAACACCTTATGTACTGCATTTTCTAACCCCTTACAGGCATCTGAACAAATAGCAAGAGGTTCTAGATCCCCTATTGCCTTATGGAGCTGTGTCATGAACCAAACCCAGTTGTCCTCAGTCTCAGAGTCTATAAAACCAAATGCAACTGGATACATCCAATTATGCTCATCTATTGATATAGCTGCAGCTAAATGTCCATTCCACCTACCATTTAGTGCAGTGGAATCTACACTAAGGTATGGTCTACAACCATCCACAAACCCCTCAATGCAAGGTCTAAGTGCACAAAAAAACCTATGAAAGTATGCCCTTCCATCAACTACTTTGATGTCAATTTCCACAACACTATCAGGTGATCTCTTAAGAACCTCTTCCTTCCACCTATACAACATTTGGAAACTTTCTTCCCAACATCCATACAATTCTTTCAAAGCTCTCTCCCTACCATGCCAAACTGTATCATAACCGATTGTTACCTTGTGATCATCATGTAACCTTTTCTGCAACTCTTTGGCACCCATGTTAGGAGTGGTCTTGAGGATATCAATAGCCTTGTTGGCAACCTAGGCCTGCGAAGCTGTAGTTGTCTTTATCCTCATAGTAGACGTACAATTATGGTCTTCATTATGAACTGTGACCTGCAATACCAAATAAATAAAATCAATTAGAACCATTATACCCTAAATATAGTACCATTACGTAAAGTCAAGAGTATATATCAGGTTAGTACCATTATAGTTTTATCGCTCTGCCTACACCCAACAAGACTCCACGGACACCCCTCAACTCCACATTTTACCCTAAATCTGCTTTGGTCAGATTTCACTATGTCAAGCTCAAACTCCTTGTTAATTGCAAACTGTCTCACGGCCAACCTAAAATCCTTCATTGATGGGTACTTACTGCCAAGATCCATACAAGGGTTATTCTTGTCATAACTTATCACAAGTTCACCCGGTATTGCATCATCAATAGGAAGAGCTGCACCTTCAGTGCCCTCAATAACCGCAGGACCACTTGTTTCAATAGCACTATTTGATCTATCAACTTGCGTGGAGTTCTTTGCACTTTCATCTTCACCCCTCAAGCCTAAAAGAGCAAACAATTGGTCATCACTCATGACCTGAATCCTTCCCTCGTCATCTTGTGTTTGCTCGATCTCTAAGTTATCCCAATCAATTTGAACTAGCTGTGAATTGGGCTCAATTCGAACTGCTGCTTCTGAAATGGACCCATACTCAATAAATAAAGGTGCACTTGTACAACTATCTAGATGTTCTTTATCTACAACTGAAACCACTGAATCTGAACTTGTCGCATAATCAACCAATTTAGCATCTACTCTAGACCGTTCTTCTGAATCCGACCTAAACGAATTGAACCAACAAAAAAACCGAGTTAGCTCCATCTAACTCGATGCAACCACAATGTGCTAATATCAGTGGAAGATTTTACCCTGAGGACACGTCCTTGCTCATGGTGTCAATTCGTTCCAACCAGCTTCTCTCCTCCCAATTGTCTACATAATTAGGATTTCATGCAATTAATCAGTACCAAACGGAATGAAAAAGACTAAAAAATATTTCAATAGGGCATAAGAGAACATTAAGAATGTTAGCAAGCATCACTCAGCAGTAGACTAGAAATACTGAACAAATAAACAATTTATATTCAGTACATCTATGCATTAATGATTGGATCATCAATTCACAAGCCATGTGCTCTAGATGAACTTATAAAATACAACAAATTGTGTGAGATAGAGCAGCATTCATCAAATATATGAACATCCTAAACACACGGCTAACACAAAAGAGAGAGGTCCTTACCACCAGCAACAATGGATCTTTGTAGGAATGGGAAATTCCATGAAAAAATCCATAGGGCAGAAGTAGTAAAAAATTTACCTGTATGGAGTGTCTTCCCGTGGCGGCGGCGGGGTCTTCCCGTGCCGGCGGAGGCGGCACTCCGTGGCGGCGGGCCTTGCCGGCGGCCCGTGTGCGCGGGCGTGGTGGCGACAGCCCCGTCCGTGCGCGCGGGCGCGGCGGCGACGACTTCCGGTGGCGGCGGCTAAGCCCTCCAGCGGCGGCGACGGAAGCCCTCTGACGCTCTCGTTTCCTCGTTCGGAAGCCCTTCAGCATTTTGAGTATGCTAGAAAAAAAATGGCTAAAAGGAGGGTATTATGGACATTTCCTATGCAATTCTGGGAAAAAATAAAAAATAAAAAAGAAATGGCTAAAACCCCTAAAATGGCAAATCATAGAGCTAATCATGTATTAGATGGTATTTTAACAATTACCATCTAGAGAGTGGCATTTTATCGAAGCCACTCCAAAGGAGTGGCATAATATCAATTTTCTCGTCACGGGCCAGGTGCCCCGGCGCTCACGCCGCCAAAAGCGTTTCTGCGAGTCTAGATAATGGATGACTATGATTTTGGGTGGGTTTTTTGAGCGGGCTCAATTGGAACTGAAGTTTAGTTTATACTTGTATTATATATAGTAATTAATTTTAAATGATGCTTCTTTAAGATTAGATCAATAGAAAAATTATAGTAAAAGGTATACTGAGTTCAACTGTATCGGCCAAAATCATATGCGACTATTTCCTTCTGCATACTGCCTCTTGCAAACAACAAGAATTCAAATATTTAAGTCATAAGCCATCAACCCAAGGGTTGCCATAAGCCACCAGCCCAAGGGTTCTTTTGGGCTGATGGCTTATTGCTTAAATATTTGAATTCTGCCTGTTCACGAGATGCAGTATGCAGAAGGAAATAATCGAATGCGATTTTGGCCGGTACAGCTAAATTCAGTACACTTTTTACTACAATCTTTCTACTAACCCCACCTTAAAAATGCATCGTTTAAAAGCTAGTTATTGTAGACAGTACGAGCATAAGCCAGGTTTAAGCCGATCCGAACTCACCCATTGTTTTCTCACAAAGAAAAATAAATACATTTGTTATTAGAGGTTGCTTTGATTCTGCCGATTTGATAAAAAAAATACCATTGTGAGTTCATAGAAAAGTATTTGATACAGAATTTAACACGCAAATCTAGAAAAATGACCCAACGAGGTGTTCGAAATTGCGAAGAATTAAAACTTTTATTTGCATCTTGTTGGCATTTGAAATTTTGTCAAAATCTTATTTGGGTTTTCTCGAGTTTTGTGCTGAGCAAAATAATAACCGAAAATAATTATCAAATACAAATAACAATCATGACAATCAAAGATATGAAATAATTTAAATATGAGTTTAAACTCTGAAAACCTAAATTCAATTTAATTCATTAAAATTAACCGTGAGCCAGAATAGGAAGACAAAATAAAGTCCAAATAAATGAAATCCTTAATATTAGCCAATTGCAAAAGTTAAAAAGGATTTAGAACCACACTCCAATCTTAGTTTAAATTCTGGGTTAAGGTTCTCTTAAATCCAAACCGAAAACCAAAATCCAGAAATCAAATTAAATAAAAACATGTCTTCAATCAAATTGACCCGAGAACTCAAACTCAGATTTAATTTCAAGTTTTCTAATTAGAAATTAAATTAGGAATGTGAATTCCATAATCTTGCGTAAACCTTTTCCCTTTTCTCATTTCCCTTTTTCTCCTTCCTTACACTGCCCGTGGGCCTAGCCTTTTCCTCTCTCTTTCTTTCTCCCTTCCCTCTTTCCTTTTTCTTTCTTCTCCTTGCTCTGCTCTGCTGTGCTAGCCAATCAACTGACCCTCCTCCCTATGCGCACATCACCCACACATCCCCGCGCCATACCCTGCACCAACCACTCCCGCCGTGTCGCATTCACCTCATCATGCTCTGCCCTGCATGTTTGCACCCACACCGCTATAGCACGTCGCCCATGCCCTACAAACACCACACCTGACATGGCCACCTCGGCATGTCGCACAGCCACGACACTGTCCATCCCGTGCCCTGCTCCTAGGTCGTCAACGACCGCACCAGAACAACACTCCCTCTAGCTATTTAAACCCATGGCTCACCTCCGTTCTCCCTCCCTTCTCCCAAATCCCAACCGAGCTCAAAGTCGCCGAGCTGCGCGCTAGCTGCCGTCATGGCTCCACGCCATTCTCGACCACCCCGGCACATCCCCTTCAAAAGCTATCATGTCACCCTACATCCCATACCCCCAGGAGCCCACTCGCCCAACCAATTGAAGTTTGTCGATCGGAGTTCACCAGAATGGCCACCTTCCCCAATTTTAGTTGAAATAGCCACTGCCGATGCCATTCCTCCTCTAGAGCACTCTGGTTCAATTCCTCGCTATCAGAGCATCTCTTCACTGTACTTAGCTTCCCCCAAGCGTTGGCCGACGTTCTACTTTGCCCGAGCAAGCCGCCCATGGCGGCCCTCTCCATGCCACCGCCCACATACACCACTAGAGCTCCTCATCGGCTCCCTGCCTCTATGGCCCACACGGTGAGTTTTCCCCTACCTTATGCATGTTCATGCCCCCACCTTCTTGCTCTTTCCCCACTCCGGCGCCCCGCCACCATCGGCCCCAGCTGCTAGAGCCACCGCCTGGGACCAAGCGTCGCCTCCTTTAGCTCCTCCTGCATCCAGGCCCTCCATTTTGGCGGTTCACTTCGCCCTTCTCCATGGTCGAGCCACCGCCGGCGAGCTCGTCCACCCCGACACACCACTCCCCTGTTTTTTTTCCCATACTCTACTTTAGCCGAACAAAACCCCACTTCCTCTGTCTCTTTATTCTCTCGATGACAAGTGGGCCCAGCTCAATAAGAATTGGTTGGGGGTAGCTAACATTGGTATGTCATTAGTGTCCAGATAACATGTGTTCAAATTCTAAATTTACTGTTTGAGAAAAGTTCAAATAGAAATTCAATGAAATATAATTTATAAATAAAAGTAAGAATAATATGGAATCATGGAATTAGATTAAAAGTTTAGGAAAACTGAGAATCTGTTTAACCTAAACTTTTAATCTGTTTTTGGAATAATGAAACTAAGGTAAATAATTGGAGTATAAGGCCACTGACATTTAAACCATAAGTACATGATTTAAATTAAGACTGCCTTGCATATAATTAAGAAAGTCTCAAAAATAATTGGTGTGGCATTAACAATTATTTTCAATCTAAGTACTATTAAAAGACACCATTGATATATATATATATATATATATATATATATATATATATATATATATATATATATATATATATATATATATATATATATATATATATATATATATATATATATATATATATATGACGCTGAAATGGGGCACCGTGGTGTCTGGGCACCAAGCCCTCTCTACCTTTAGATTGCGTTTAGATGTGTGTAAGTGCAGTGATATATAATATATCAGGCAAACCCGTTAACATTCATTAATTCGAAAAAGCATCGATTTGGAAATAAAGTCATTGATGTAACATGCTGAATCAATCATGGATGAAAAGTCTTAATCATGGATGGAAAGTCTCGATCATAGAGCCAAGACACCATGGTGCCCCTGTTGTGTGTGTGTGTGTATAATTGTATAAATTTCCAAGTATTATAAGAACCTCAATTAAAATGACAGTTGAATTAGGATTAAGGAAACTAGCTGGCAGGCCTCTACCACTTAAATTAAAATACAAATTTAAAACTAGATGGGATGGTAGAAATGTAATCTTGAAGGTGTAAATAATAGTCAAAGGTGTTTAAGGTGAATAATGACCAATTAGGGTGCGTGAATTACTTAAAATATTAAAAACATTTAAATCGAAGTGTCTACTTTAATGAAGGCTTTTCTAAAAAAATAGTGGGATAAAAATGGAAGATAAATATATAAAGACACCGCATGTTTGTTGTAAGAAATTCATATGTTAGTCGAGGGCCCTATTAGAATATAATCCCTTCCATTAACATGCCACCGATAATTAAAAATCCTAAGCAAGGGGGCGACGCGAAGGGCACGGGGTGAGAGGCGGCGGGGTCAAGACAGGAGTTAGGGGTTATATAGTAAGGGGAAATGATGAGAGCCGTTGGATCTTAATTTAAGGGTCACAAATTTGGATGATTGTTTCAAATAAAATATTCAGATGATTACTAGACACACCCATTTTAAATTGCTATGCTAAGCAATGGAATTAGAATGCTGCTCTTTTTACCAAGAGACATAGCTTAATAGTAGTTTGGGATACACAAGGCCAGCACCAAATCGAGCAAACCAAGGAGGGGATCGATTAGATCGAGTGGGAAGGGGGGACTCACTGAATCCGTCCTCGACAAGGTAGTTGAAGGTGTGGCCGTCGCAATTGAGCTTGTTGCTGCTGACGAGGATCTTCCGGAGGCACTAGGCTAGGATGGTGCTGAAGTTGCCGATGAACTCGGTGTACTCCGCCAGCACCACTGTGCCACGCACCATGGAGGAGGAAGGATGGGACACAGAGGGCATGCGAAAGGCGTGCTGGCGGGCCCAGGCACCAGGGTGGGAGGATCTTCCGGGACCTCACAATTACACTGTAGCACATGGAGACGTGCAGTGCCCGAGCGCACGATTAACTTTTTTTTTGTTGCTCACTGCACGTCTCCATGTGCTACAATGCAATTTTGCGCTCGGACACCGCACGTCTCCATATGCTACAGTGTAATCGTGCGGTCCCGGACTGTACGATTAAGCTACAGTGCAATCGTGCTGTCCGGGACCACACGATAACACGTGTCAGCGTCCCGGAGTCCCGCGGTCGCATAGGAGGTTAAAAATGAAATTTTTTGGGCTTAAAAGCTACATTTAAAATTTTTAGAGTACACAATATTATAAATGTCCAAAATTCTTCTCCGGAGGAGTTCCCTCCGCCGTCTGCAGCACGTCTGCAGCACGCGCGTACGCGTTTTGACCAAAGAATATAAGCACAGTAAGTAAAATGCCTAGCGTGTACAGGAGACCAAAGGATGCTCTGAGAAAATACCAGTACACAGGAAAAGAAGCCGAGCACAGTGGAAAAAAGAAGCTTTCAAAGAGAAGTGAGCAGGCCTACGTTATAAGCCGGCGGTTTTTGGCTTTTGCTACAGTACCTAACTTTTAAATGGAGTATTTTCTCAAGATGGGGTCTACAAGTTAAACGATCTACATGTTAAAAGTCCAACATCTGTACCAGCCAAAATCGCAAATAAGTATCTGTCTCTCTGTAATCTGTACTGTAAACAGTCAAAATTCAAAAATTTCAGCCAAAAGTCATAAGCTTTTCACTTTTTCAGCGAGCGAGTGGCACTGTAACATATTCCCGAACTTCGTAGCCGCGACAGGGGAGCACCTCGGAGCTTGCTCCAGGCCCCAGGCACCGTAGGGTGGTGGTTCAGTTCAGCGTAGGGAAGATTCCCGTTCCGTTAGTTCGGCGGGAGCACGGCTCCATCTGCTGCCTCCGTCGCCGTCGCGCGCGCGCGAGTGCGTTGGCTTCCATCATCGAAAAAAGCTTCCCTGTCCCCGCGCTCCCTGTCCCCTGCATATTCCCGCGATCTCAGCCGTTCACTACTCATCCGACGATCCACATCATAAATTTTTATATTTTCACTATTTACTCATTTTCACCTGAAATATAAAAATAAAAATAGGTTAATCCATCATAAATAATAAAAAATACAGAAAAATAGTTGGAAGCTTCCGACTCGGGTGCAAACGTCTGAACAAAAGCATTAGAATCTAATTCAAAATAAAAAAATAATATCCAGATTTTGAATTTGGAACCGGATGGTTTATCAGATATAAGATTGGATTCCAAACAGAAGTTATTTAGAAATTTAATCAGATAGTACCCGATAAATTTATTCCGGATATTCGACAAACTCTAGGCATATAAGTCATGCTTTACACGGTCAGCTTAATAGGCAAGTCCATGAGTCCATAAGACCATGTGTATATAACTAACCTCTCACTTATCTAGAGTGACTTGAGAGAGAATTCAGCTCACAAGGCCTTTTCCGATATTGAAATTAACTTTATATTTTTTGAAAATATAGGAAATCCAAATATGCCAAAAATAGCAAATAAACTCAGAAAAATTTCATACAATTTAGACAAATATTTTTGAACATAAGGAACTTAAAAAATACTTTTAAATTTAATTAATGTAGTCAATTTTGCTTGTTAAACTCTTAATGAGTTGCATTTGGGATATATAGTACGGTTGATTGATCCTTTTATGTGCGACACATATGGATTCTATTTTTGCGATATCTGACTCAATATTCGTGACCGAGATTAACCATATTTTGAGCAACATGTATTCGCTTCGTATTCATGACTGAAACTATCCATATTCGTATCCAGCACTATCTGTATATGATATCGATTCCGAGAAAAAATATGGAATAGAACACGAGATAAGTGAAATTCACCCGTATCCGCTCCAATTACGCCCTACTTCCGACGACGACGTCAAGCTACAGCTCCCAAACGCCACCGAGCGATCCGAGTCACTCATTCGTTTTCCAACCATTTTCAGAGGATTTTCTCTGTCGGGTGGGTTCATTTTCCATCCATTTTCAGAGGATTTATGGTTTTTGGATTTTGAATTATGGTCTGTTCATGAGAGACAGTACGTAGAGGGAAATAGTCGCATGTGATTTTGGTCGGTACAACTGAACTCGATACAGTTTATACTACAATTTACCTATAAATCTTATCTTAAAAATATACCGTTTAACAACGAGTTATTGCAGAAACAAAAGTCAAAGCCTAATCATAAACAAAAAGCCAGAGCCATCATCCATTGTACTAAGTAATGGTACCATGGTATTGGTATTATTCACTTCTACATGTAAGATAGGAAACCAAAAGTAGCTACGAATTTTCGCTATATCATCTGACAATTGACATAATGCCACGATTTAACTTTTTTTTAATCCAATAGATGAGACAAGTAACAGCATGGTACCATTACATAGTGTATTGGTAGAGGGTAGAGGATGTGCATCTTCAGCTTATTAAGCGACGCGTGCTTCTTCTTCTCTCTCTCTCTCTTTTTTTTATAAGCCAACTCTCATTCAGTTTTCTTTTTCTATACGGTTTATTACTACTTTATTAGATTAGACAGCTGCAGCAAAAGACGGCAGTTTTTAATAGAGGCCAAGCATTGGTGGTGAGTTTCTATCAGCGATCCGAAATCTTTACTATTCTAAAAGTTTGAGTTGGTAGTCGTCCGTCTATTCTCTCCCACCCCTTCTCACAAACAAACTGACTGACCGTGGCCCTGCCCCCACCCACCCCACGAAACTCGTGTGCCTGCTTCACCGATTCCCTAGCGCTGCCTCCCCACCGAATCTTCCGTCGGTGCCTCCCTCCCACGCCGCCCGCCGCCGCCTCCTCCCCTCCCTCCCACCCCGCGCCGCCGCCTCCTCCTCCCCACCCCGCGCCGACGCCTCCTCCCCACCCTCCTACCCCGCGCCGCCGCTGCCTCCTCCTCCCCTGCTCCTCCGCTCCTCCGCCTCCTGCCCCGCTCCCACCCCAGCGACGAAGGGCCAAACCGTCGCAACCACCACACTTCTTCCACACATCAGAACCGTAGCTTCCTCCTTCTTCTCCTGTCCGCATCTCCTCCTCCTTCTAGATCCCCTTCATCCTTCGATCTCACCGCGAAAAGGGATGCGTCGCCAAGATCAAGAGGAGCCACCAGCGAGTGGAAGCGAAAGGTGATAAAACCTACCTCCTCTTTATCGATCTCGCCAACGCAATCTCTCTGATCTCGGCTACGGTGGCATGGGCAGATCCGATGCAGGAGGCGGGGGTCGGCCTCCGTGTGCGGTGGATGTAGCAGACTGTGACGACGTCGGGGGCGCTCACGGAGCTTGACAAGGAGCCCACAAGCAGCGTGGCCACTGTCGTGACATCACTCGCCAGCGACCATGAACACCCTTCCCGTGCACTGCGAGTGATGCCCCGATGGCCTCCCTCTTGATCCAGGCTGCCCAGACCTTCTCACCCTCCTCTTGGTTGCCAGTGGCAACCTTCCCCATGGGTGTACCATGACCCAGAACCAACTGCATCTCGACGACAACATCTTGGATCCTGCAGATGACAGCATGGGGAATCAAATTTGATCTTGCGTACACACAATTCGTTGTGATTCTTGGTCCATTTCTTGATTCGATTGATCTGCCTGTTACCTATTCTTTGTTTCTTCCCTTCCCAACCTCCATCTTCTTGGGTGAATCTTGCCTGCATGGTGTATGGTTCGTGGTGGTCTATATAGCCCTGGCGCACCGGGCGGACAATGAGTATGGCTAACACAATCAAGATAGGCATCTTGTCAAATTTCGTTCTTATTAACTCTTGTCACATAATTGGATCTATTTTATACAGTCACTACCAACAATGAGGGGCCTATCTTTGCAAATGCTTTGATTTGCTAATACAATCGAATATCGAGTATAATAGAAGAAAAAAAGGCAACTCACAATTCAAGGAGTACTATGCATTTTTAGTTTTTGGATATTTTAGGATCACTTTTGCTTCAGTTCTATTGACATGAATTGGATAATTTTATATGATATAGATAACAACAATGTGCGGGCCTTTTATAGTTTCGTTCACTGTATGTGAAACTTGTATGGTTGAGCTTGATAATTTTATTGCTGTCAATATAGCTCATCTCTTCCTCACGACAAAGTTAATCTCTTGATCGGGCAGTTGGCTATTTTCTACAAGACAACTGGACAACAATGTTTTGAGGTGCTCTCAAGGAAGGCCGACGGTGAAAGTGATCGCACACATCTGGTGTACCCTACCGGTGGACATATTGTGGATGTTCTGATGTCAACAGCATTGTTCGTAATGGCAGATCAAGGAGGCTACTTGTAGCTTATGATTCAATTAAAAAACAGTAGTTTTTTTAAGACCGACTAAAACTAGAAGATCATGACAGACTAAACTTCCTGGTCTATGTTATTTATGTAACCATCTCTATTCTTTGTGGGTGATGTTGGTTGCCATCATAGGCTCCTTCATTGACTGTACACGTGTAATGGCTGGCAACAACTTAACAACAATCTAAATGACTCTTCAATGTCCGGAATAAAAAGTAAATCAAAAGATGTCCTTTGTTTTATATATTGTGTTTGTTCAAGAATTCAAATTGATTGTGTTAGCTTGATATTATTTAAGGTGATTAGGTAGTCCTTTAAGTAAAGAAAAGATATGGTGTGTTTGAACTATCAAACATTATTTTTATCACAAACATTATTTTTCTTGTTACTATTCATGATCTTGACAGCTCTTTGTTATAGGAGTGTCCATATGTACGTTAGAAACTAGATTGCACAGGTTTGGCTGCTTTAAAAATAACAAATATGCATATACTATTGTCTTAACATGAATTACAAGTGAATGGTTTTGCTTTTTGCTATTGGCCAAGGAAATAATATATCACATTTTTCCTTCTCTGATTTTGCAGATTAAGTGGCGGATGCAAGCAAGAAAATCTACATGTTGTTTGTGCCAAACTAGGTGTAGCAGGTGATCAACTGATCATTGAAGAATGTTGTAGGATATTTTTGCTATTGAAGAATCTTGTTATCAGCTTATTTCCATCATGTCTACACATTAGTAAGAACCTTTGTTTATGACATCATGTGCATCTCCTGCAATAGTGCAATCAAACCCAACTAAGCAAGTTCATTTTGTTACTGATGTGTATCAGTCCGCCTATGCATTTTTAGCTTTTCCACAGAAACTCTGTGCGTGCAGTATAATCTCATCCCTTGCCTATAATTTGTTTTGCGTTCTAGCTCATATAATACTCCCGTTCATTCGCCAATATGGCAACATCTGTTTTACTATTGAATTTACAGACGTTACTCTTGAATTGAGGTCTTTTGAGTTCCATTGAGCTAAGATTGGTTGAATAGATTGGCCGTTTACAGTTAAAATGTTGTGTTGGAGCATTTGTTTGGTGATGAGGAGTTGTAATTTGTTACATGTCTAATCCGGTTTGGATATTAAATCACGTAAGCAATTCACTAAATTTTTTCGTATCTTTTATATGTAATATACAATGGATTTATGATATTTAACTATTTGTTTTGCATTTTGTAGAGTGCGCTCGCTTTCTCTTTGCTTGACAGGCTAGAGATGAAGATAAGTTTTCCAAAATGATGGTGCATCAATTTCATTTTATAAATTTTCGTTAATGTTTATGTTTATTGCATGATATCCTATTTATCAATTGATTTGTTATTCTCCAAGATGGTCTGACAGCTATTTATGTATTAAGTATATTACGAAAAAATATTGTTTACTACCATTTTTGTACATATTGTTGTATGTGGTGTTTGTTGTATCATACTTCACTAATATGATGCTTGATTTATTTACGAATATGAACATGTATGTTTTGCTTGATACATGATGATGTAAGATAGAATTGATATTTATTATTCAGTATGAGATCATGTTTAATAATATGTATCACTTTTATTTGGTACTCCGTTGCAACGCACGGACACTTTACTAGTCGATTAAATGTACGAGGTTTAGGTGCCATTTGATTGGACTAAAATAAACTAATTTATATATAAAATTATACTGTATTTGATTGAAATTATACTATAGTTGATGATGACTTATTTGGCTAACTAAATTTTAAAAAAATTAAAAATAGAAAAAAATATTAGTTCATCACGGATGATATAAATAAATACGGAAAAAGAATCGGTAAAAAAGCTCAAAAAATTAAAAGGCAAAAAAATGAAATTTAGAAATAGTAAAAAAAAAATAAGCAAGAAGTTCAAACTAAAGTATGCGAGGCTCCAGACTGCTGAGTTCTGATAGATGTGTGCTTTTGATATAACTTGTGGAAATAATGGCGTAGCCTTGTAAAGAAGCATTTGGCGGCCAATGGATTAAGCAGCACAGCAAGGATCCATGAAATCATCGGCATTGTCATTGCATCCGCTCCACCGTCTAAACAATTTTGGGTTTATTCTTTTTTATTTCGGTTTATGATTTCTAACTGTGGCTTATATTTTTAACTGTTTATAAGAGAGAGTACAAAAAAAGAGACTCACGTGTAATTTGATCGATATAAATAAAACCGCTGCAGTGTTTACTACAATCAACTTGTAGATCCCTATTTTAAAAAGACACTTCGTTGAAAAGCTAGTTATTATAGAAAATCTAATTACTATAAAAAAAATGGTTTTCAAAAGCTAAAAAGAATATGCCCTTTAGTGGCATGCGTTTGCGTAACTAAACCCGGTTGATGCATAAAATCCATTATTCTACAGTAAATGGCATGTTCGTATTGGCTTCTAAAAACCGTTTTTACAGTATATATCTTTCAAACAGAGTGTCTTTTAAGACGAGATCTACTAGTCAATTATAATAGATACTATAATAATTTTATTTATATCGATCTATATAACTTCTCTAAAGATATTACTATTCATTAGTCAAATTCAAAAGCGATCAGCAAACGGCCATACGAACGGCCTTAAATCATTCATGCGTGATCCAACCTGAGCAGACGATAAGACAAATATTATAGGCCCTGTTCTTTTCAGCTTTTAAAAGCTGCTTTTCGGCTTTTCTACAGTAACTAGTTTTTAAGCGGAGTATTTGTTGTAGGGGTGGCCCCCACCTAAGCCCAGCAGGCCTGTTAAGAGAGTGTAAGGCCCAGAATGGGACATGTATAGTGACATAGGCACCCCTGAGGGAGGTACTCATGTGTAAGGGTATAATTGTAAAGGCACTCCCCATGTGGATGTATATATGTAGGACATAGGCCATGGGGAAAGACCCTAAGCCATTTTCTACTCACCTAACTCCCCACTACCATATTCTCTCTCTGTTTGGTCTGTAGCCACAACAGTTGGCGCCGTCCGTGGGGACGACAAGAGCAAGCCTCCAGGTCTGAAGGAGGATGGCACCAAAGAGAGCTTCACCGACGGCGGCGAAGAAGAAGAAGGCGGAAGCGGCGAAGTCTCGCGTCAGCACTAGGGCTTCGGCTTTAGCAGCTGCAGGTACGAGCGGTGGTGCAGGTGCGACCGGGAACCCCGCCATCGACGCAATGACCAACCCAGCCATCGACGCGACGACCAACCCCGCCAGCGACACAACGCCAGACCCCACCAGCACCGCCCCGACGACCAACCCCGGCGATGGCAACGCAGACGCATCCGTTTTTCCACACGGCGCAGAAGCGGCGAATGGCCCCAGCGGCGACGCGAACCCCGTCACCGTTTCCAGGGTCCTCCAGGACAACGCGGCGGGCAGCCCGGGCGCGCAGGCCGTGGTCACTGCCGTGCCGGCAGCACCGCCAAGCGCACCAACGGCCCCAGCCACGCCCGCGGTGGAGGCTGCCCTGCTGGCGGCCCTCAGCGCGTTTCAGCGGGAACTAACAGACCTCTGCGGAGCTGTGCGGGACATGCAAGAGGCTCGGAGCCAACACGCCCCCCCGGCGGTGGCATCCGAACCCGCTCCGGAGAGGGCGGATAGCCGCGACGCCCCTACGTCTAGTCGCGCCCCGTTGCGGCGCGTAGACCCGGAGTCCCCGCTCTCCGCAGGCCTACAGCAGGCGGCATGGCCTGAAGATTTCAAGTTCCCGAGCGTCATCGAGGCCTACAAAGGCGACTCCGACCCGCGAGAGTTCGTGCGCGTGTATGAGACCGCCTTTGAAGCCGCTGGCGGAGACGACACCACGAAGGCAAAAGGACTCCCTCTTGCGTTACAAGGGGTGGCGCTGTCCTGGTTCTTCACCATTGAACCACAGCCCATCTACGCGTGGGAACAGATCCGCGACCGACTCTACAACAACTTTCAGGGTAACTACGTCGAGCGTGTCGATGCGGACCAGCTCTTCGCAGTCAAGCAAAAACCCGAGGAAAGGCTCCGGGATTACTTCAAGAGCTTCGCGAAAGTACGCTGCCAGGTCAAGGACGTCAACGAAACAACCGTCATCAACGCAGCAACACAAGGCCTCCGACCGGGACCGATGGCCGAATACAACGCGCGCAAGGCCATTAAGACGGTCGCGAAGCTCTTCGACAAGATGGAAGAGTACGCTAGAGCAGAGGAGGACGCGCGGAGGCGGCACGGTGATGACTCCGACACCAACAAGGCGGAAGGCTCGGCAAAGAGCGAAGACTCACCGAAGCAGGGCTCTTTGAAAAGCAAGCGCAAGCAAGAGCAGCCGAAGGGCGCCTCCGAACGCAAGGACCCCCAACACAATGACCCGCCAGGCGATAGGCCCAAGCGCGACCAACGCAAGTCTAGGAAACCTTGTTACGTCTTTGAAATCGAGGGCGGCTCCGAAGACAACGCCTCCGCAGGTCGCGGAGGCAGAGGGCGCCGAGGCCGAGGACAGGGACGTGGCCGGGGTTGCGACGACAGAACCCGCGAAGAGTACGGCGATCAGCACCACGGGCAGTGGTGCGAAATCCATGGCCGAGGCAACCATGACACGCGTGCTTGCGCCACTATCGCAGCGCTACGGCAGAGCGTCGCCAGGGACAAAAACCGGGATACGCGCACGCCCGTTGTGGCCCACGTCCAACACCCCCAAGATCAAGGAATACAGCCCCAGGAAGGCCTCCTGCGAATTCAGGCACATGCGCAACAGCCTTGGGAGGGCCTCCTACAGTTACAAGCCCTGGAAGAAGCCCAGCGCAGGATCATCAACGTCATTTTCGGAGGCTCCTCGCTGGAGTTCGCCTCGGCGCGGCAACGGAAGGCTTACGCGAGGAGGCTGCATCACGTCGCGGCATACCCGGCGCAGGCGCCGCCGGAATGGGCACAACACGAAGTCACATTCACGCCCGCTGACGCCGAGGGCGTGGAGTTTCCCCACTAAGACCCTTTGGTCGTCCGGGTCCTTGTAGCCAGATGCGAAGTCAGGCGCGTCCTAGTCGATGGAGGAAGCTCCGCGAACATTCTGTTCGCCGCGGCCTTCGACCAGATGGGGATCCCTCGTAGTCGATTGGGCCCTTCAGGCATCCCGCTGCAAGGATTTGGAGGGCAGCCTTTGCGCGCTTTGAGCCAGATATGCCTCCAAGTCTCCTTTGGCCAAAACGACAACGTGAGGAGCGAAGACGCCATCTTCGACGTGGTCGACATTGCATACCCCTACAACGCCATATTAGGGCGGCCGCTCCTAAATACCCTCGGGGCAGTCCCGCATCATGGCTTCCTGTGCATGAAGCTTCCCGGACCGCGAGCCATCATCATCGTCCATGGCGACCAGGACATGGCTCGCGCGCATAGAGCTTGGCGCCAGAGGTCCATGCCACGCGGCTCGCCAAGGCACTTAATCCGGGTGTGCAGATGCGGAGCCCTCGGGCGCCCCCCGAGAGCGTCTCACGTTCCTCGGGCACAAGGTTGCCCCGGCAGCAGCAGCTCGTCAGCGGTCGCCCCGTCCTCATAGCGGTTAGTGGTCGGCATCCTCCCTTTTTTGTAATTGCTCACCCGCGCAAACGGGCATTTAATAAAGTGCATTGTTCATGTAAATTCTCTCGTTTTCATACCAAAAGCGCACGAAGGATCACCTTCGTGTGCACTGCGCATGAGCATGAATAAAGACGCGTGGGGGGACGCCTCCGCGCGCAGTCTACGGACTCTAAATAAGACGTAGCGTCGAGGTCCACCTCCGCACGCACTCTACGGAGTATAAATAAGACGTAGCGTTGAGGTTCGCCTCCGCACGCAATTTCACCGCCCGCAACGCGCGGAGGCGAGCCTCCGCGTGCAGTCTACGGACTCTAAATAAGACGTAGCGTCGAGGTCCGCCTCCGCACGCACTCTACGGAGTATAAATAAGACGTAGCGTCAAGGTCCGTCTCTGCACGCACTCTATGGAGTATAAATAAGACGTAGCGTTGAGGTTCGCCTCCGCACGCAATTTCACCGCCCGCAACGCGCAAAGGCGAACCTCCGCGCGCAGTCTACGGACTCTAAATAAGACGTAGCGTCGAGGTCCGCCTCTGCACGCACTCTACGGAGTATAAATAAGACGTAGCGTCGAGGTTCGCCTCCGCACGTAATTTCACCGCCCGCAACGCGCGGAGGCTTGCCTCCGCGCGCGGTCTACGGACTCTAAATAAGACGTAGCGTCGAGGTCCGCCTACGCACGCACTGTACGGAGTATTAAAAAAAGACGCGGATGCTATCCCTGCGCACTCTACGAAGTATAAACAAGACGCGAACCCCGCGCACGCACGAGCATTGCCTCAGTGCGTACTCCTCGGTGTATAAATAAGACGTGGATGTCGATCCCACGCACACTCCGGAGTATAAAAAAGACACGTATGCTATCCCTACGCACTCTACAGAGTATAAACAAGACACGAACCTCGCGCACGCATGGGCGTTGCCCCAGTGCGTACTCTTTGGAGTATAAATAAGACGTGGATGTCGATCCCACGCACTCTCCGGAGTATAAAAAAGACGCGGGTGATATCCCTGCGCACTCTACGGAGTATAAATAAGACGTGGATGTCGATCCCACGCACTCTCCGGAGTATAAAAAAGACGCGGATGCTATCCCTGCGCACTCTACGGAGTATAAACAAGACGTGGATGTTGGCCCCACGTACTAGAGGACAGCTTGCCCCGGTTAGCTCTACGGAGTGCAAAGTGCACCACGGGGGCCCACTCCCACGCGTCGCCCGCGAAGTACCAGTGCGACGTGTCGAAGGATAGCTCCCGCGCGAGCGCACCCGCGAGCGAGAAACACCAGAGGCTGTCCTTGCATAATCTTGCGAAGGAGCGCTCGCGCGTCTACCTTGACCAAGGCGCCAGCTCCGCTGCCACCACTTCGAAGGATGGGGGATGGAGCGCTCGCGCGTCTACTTCGACTAGGCGTCAGCTCCGCTGCCACCACTCCGAAGGATGGGGGACGGAGCGCTCGCGCGTCTACTTCGACTAGGCGCCAGCCCCGCTGCCACCACTTCGAAGGATGGGGGACGGAGCGCTCGCGCGTCTACTTTGACTAGGCGCCAGCTCCGCTGCCACCACTTCAAAGGGTAGGGGACGGAGCGCTCGCGCGTCTACTTCGGCTAGGCGCCAGCTCCGCTGCCACCACTGCGAAGGATGGGGGACGGAGCGCTCGCGCGTCTACTTCGACTAGGCGCCAGCTCCGCTGCCACCACTCCGAAGGATGGGAGACGGAGCGCTCGCGCGTCTACTTCGACTAGGCGTCAGCCCCGCTGCCACCACTTCGAAGGGTAGGGGACGGAGCGCTTGCGTGTCTACTTCGACTAGGCGTCAGCCCCGCTGCCACCACTCCGAAGGATGGGGGATGGAGCGCTTGCATGTCTACTTCGACTAGGCGCCAGCCCCGCTGCCACCACTTCGAAGGGTAGGGGACGGAGCGCTCGCGCGTCTACTTCAGCTAGGTGCTAGCCCCGCTGTCACCACTTCGAAGGATGGGGGACGGAGCGCTCGCGCGTCTACTTCGACTAGGCGCCAGCCCCGCTGCCACCACTTCGAAGGGTAGGGGACAGAGCGCTCGCGCATCTACTTCGACTAGGCGCCAGCCCCGCTGCCACCACTTCGAAGGGTAGGGGACGGAGCGCTCGCGCGTCTACTTCGACTAGGCGCCAGCCCCGCTGCCACCACTTCAAAGGGTAGGGGATGGAGCGCTCGCGCGTCTACTTTGACTAGGCGCCAGCTCCGCTGCCACCATTTCGAGGGATGGGGGACGAAGTGCTTGTGCGTCTGCTTCGACTAGGCGGCAGCCCCACTTGCCACCACTTCGAGGGATGGGGGACGGAGTGCTTGTGCGTCTGCTTCGACTAGGCGGCAGCCCCACTTGCCGCCAATTCGAAGGGATATCGGACTGAGCGTGTGTGCGGTTATTGCAACTACGCGTCTACCTCGATCACACGGCCCTCGCAAGGCGCAAATCGTCGCATTCGGGCGAGCGTTGTAACCCTCCGAGTTTACCATGGGACAACGTAGCCGGAGGGGCGGAGTTGCACTTCGCAGAATCTAATCAAGACTATTCTTTCCATTCGCCAAGGACGCTTACAAAGGCGCACAAACCTCCGGCGCACCAAGCCGCTACTCGGTAGGCTTATCCTTAACATGCGTCCGTGCCGAGGCTCCACTCGAAGACGCCCGATCTGCCCAGAAATCCAACGCTTCCTCCGCCCTTTGCCAGCGCCGAAGACGCCGTCGGGTTGCAAGGTCGAAGATTAAAAGCCGGCCCCGGCCGTGTAGCTGCTCGGGACAAGGGGGCAAGAATCAGAACAGCGGGGAAACAACTCCGTACTTTACTAAAAAAAGAGACAACCCGGGCTTCGGTTACAACGCACACCGACACGCGACAACCTCCCGTCACACCTGTAGGTTCGCGGTTGCCTCCGGGGCCGCAGCGCCATCCTCGTCACGCCGGGGGACCTCGTCCAGAAACCGACCAAGGTTTCCCTCGCCGTGCAAGTTGTTCCGCAGCTCGACCATGGCTGCGGTCTCGCCGCAGTATTCCCATATCCACTCATGAAAGAATTTCACGGCGCGGCGTACGGCGCGCACGGCGCCGGACATTACCCCGTCCCCGGCGGGCATCTCCAGTCGAGGATCGACTAGCCCCGCAATATGTTCATAACCGCGGTGTCGCAGGAGCGCGCATGTCAGACATGACGCCACGTAGGCGCAGTGATTGCCGAAGATCGCCGCGGCGCCGCGCGCAACGCTGGCCACGTCTCCAATCCACCGGAGTGACCGCGACAGGTCCTCGGGCCCGAAGGAGCGAGCCGGCACTTCGGCGACAAGCCCCTTAAGGGTATCTTCCAGGGCCAGCATGGCGTCCCAGGCGGCTACCGAAGCGTCACCCAAGGCTCGATCTCGCTCCGCGAGAGAGGCAGCAAGCTCGTTGTTTTTCCCCTCTAGAGCAGCGATTTGTTGCAGAAGGTCGTCCCGCTCTGCAGCAGTCTCTTACCGTACCACTTCCGCGGCCGACGCTCGCGCTGCGGCAACGAGACCCTCGGTGCGCGTCTTCATCTCCGCGCACTCCAACTCCAGGCGGCGTATACGAGCATCCTGGGCGGAGCGCCCTCCTGTAGCTCCCTGCAGCTCCTCTTCGGCGGCCTGCAGCCTACTCCGCAGCGCTGCTCCCTCGCGAACGTAAGCACCTCGCAGGGCCTGGGCCAACACGAGTGTCTACGCGGCGCAGGAGTTAGCAAGCGCTAAATGGCGGCAAAGTGGTCTAAAAGACAGACGCTTACCCTCACTCCCGACACTTCCAATGCATCTCCAAGGCGCCCTGACCCGTAGGTCTGCAACGCATGTTGGCCGATGCTGGCGGCCGCGTCCTCCGCGATCCCGCGCCATGCCCTCAACGCATTTGACGGAGGGACGAAGTCCGCCGGGCTTGGGCGCGTGACATCTGTGTCGCCAGCACTAGGACCCCCGCGCTCAAGGAACTCCTCCTCCTCTGGGATAAGTGTCGCTGCAAAAAGGAAGTACGCATTTGTCATGGGGCGTGCAAAAATTGTCGAAGGAGTGCTGTCATAACCTACCTTCGGTGGCAGACGGGGGACTTCGCGGAGACGTCTCCCTAGCCGCGGGCGGGATCGCTTCTACTTCGGCCCCAACGGACGGCGTTGTCTCGCAAGGCATGGGGACCTCCGAGTCGGGACCTAGCGCCAACCGATCCTGCGCCACGGTCACTGTGGCCCGAGGGGCTGGGAGGGCGCGGGGTGGAGGAACCTTGGTACTCGAGGCAGAGTCCCACAAACTCCCAACACCGGTCGCCACAACGAATCCTCGCGAAGTCCGCGGAAGGGGGGACTGTAGGCGTGACCGCTTCGCTTGAGGGGAAGGTACCACCTCGGTACCCACCACAGAAGGAGCCCCTGCGGCAACAACACTCGCCGAAGGGGTCTCCACATCTACAACGACAGCGGTCGGGGGCTTCACCCCCACGACCTCTGCGGGGGACACTTCAGCTTCGGCCGCCGCTATTAGCAAAGGCTGCGCTCCACACACTCCCGCGGAGGGCAGCCCCGCCACAGCCATAGCCGGAGACGAGGACTTCGCACCAGTGCCGCCAGCCAGCACCACCGCCCCGGCGACGGTCGCGGGCAGCGAGTCCTCCGCGACGCGTCCTCCGCCGCCGGCGCCTTCGCCCTCAGTACCCGTGCCCTCCAAGTCTGAGTCGGCATACTTCGCCGAACCCGACTCTGGGCTCGCCGCGCCGGCAGGAACAGCGGCAGCCGCCGTACTGGGCGTGGTCGCAGTGCTCCGGGCCCTCTTGCGGGATGACGTCTTCGTCTTCACGGCACCGTCATCCTCATGTTGCTGGTCTGGAGGGGCGCGATCTGGCACAGGAAGCCCTAAGGCCTCACATACGCGGTTTATCCGCCCTAATCCGGCCTTCGCAGTCACAGCTGAGCGCTGCCCGTGCTCTCTGCCGGTGTATGGCCCGAGGAACACGCGCGCGGCGCGCTCCGCGTCCTCAAGGCGAGTCCCTGCGCCGGACAGAGCACATTTACACAATGCAATACGTACGAACGAAGAGGAAGACATGGTCGAGGCTTACGAAGACCGATCGGCACGGGCAGCGAGCAAACGGACGGGCGAACGTTACATCTCGATGCTCACCGGCCGTGAAGCGCCAATCGTGGGAAAGCGGCGTCGCACCGAGCATCATGTACTCCTCGACGAGGTCGCGCATATTGAAGCGGGCGGCGACCCCCACAAGTCTTCGCGCCCTCAGCCTATCTTTCTGGTCAAGCGTTAAGTCGGGGGAGGTCTTGAATGTAATCGGCCCGCCTGCGCACTCAAGGCCGCTGCCACTCGTCACACGATGGTAGAACCACCGCCTCGCCCAGTTCACCTCCCACTTCCCTCGGGTCGCGTTCGCGGGGAAGAGCTTCCCACATGACGTCTGCAGGACGAAGTTGACGCTGCCAAATTTCGACAGCATACCGTCCTTCTGCTCCTTCGGTTGGCACCGGGCTTCATGCAGATACGCAAACAGGGAGGCGCTGGGCCAACACCCCTCCGAGCGCAGGGCCCAGCTGTACACGGTGAGGCGAGCCACCGCGTTCGGAGTCAGTTGTGACAACTCCAGCTTGAAGGTCCGCAGCACGGCCCCAACAATTGCTGCGGACGGGATGCGAAGTCCGACTTCGAAGTAGGCGACGAAGACGATCGCCTCCGACTTCTCAGGGCGCGGCTCCGTCTCATCTTCGGCGGGCAGCCGCACCACTTGGCGGTCCGATAGCCTCCCCTCTCGCAGCAGTGACCGGATCGTGTCCTCCGTCACGAGCGTGCAGCCCAACTCGCCGGAGTACGGGCCCTGAATCTTCTTCGCCGCCCACCATTTGTTTGCCGCCGCTGGGTCGCGCTCCTCCAGCGTGTATTTCACCTCGAGCGGTGAGGACCGCCTGCGAATGGCGTACCCCCCCCACCTGAGTACGCTCATCGCAAGTCGCCATCAGCATCCACGGGGAACTCGGCGGCGGAAAGGAGCGCAGGAACAGGGCGAGCGAATGCGGGGGGCGGCGTGAACAACCAGAGCGTGAGGAGGCGCAGGCACAACACCACAGGGGGTACTTAAAGGCCCCCCGCCTCCCACCGTGGGTAAGCGCAAACGGCGAGCGACAACCGCTCACCTCCCCACGTGCGAGGCCGAAACGTCGTGGCGGTACGCATAGCCAGCATGCGACCGTGGCCGTACAGAGTCCTGTCACCACACGACGCATCACTAGCACCCCACCGCGTGCCGGTCAGCGCAAGGAATAAACGCAGGTCGCGCGACCCGACATAGCCTTCGGCGCGCGGCGGCGCGGCTCTTCGGACCCTAAACCGCGATAGCCCAAACAGGGTCACCGACCCCCCGACCCTGCCCACACTTGCCCGAAAGGACAACTGCAAATCTGCGTGACATGGGCAACCGAAGATCGGCGAGAAACGTAACTGCTAGCAGCCGGTGACGCGCGTTGGAAGGCGAGCAGCCAGCGGGTGGCGCGCCTACAGCGCCGCGCCACGTGCCCCGCTCCTCTGGGGAAGGGGCTCGACCACTAACGGCCCGTCGACACGCCAATCATGGCCCGCCGCGTGTGCATCTCGAATGGACAAGTGCATACGGATACAGCAGCCCGCTCGTGCCAGCCCAGGGGTCGGCACGATTCCTGGAGCCATTAAGGCGCACTACCGCGGGGTCGCGCTCACCCCAGGGAATGCATCGGCGCCAGCTCCGTTGCCGCCATGTCGAAGCCGCTACTTCGACTAAGGCGCCAGCTCCGCCGCCACCACTTCGAAGGGTAGGGGACGGAGCGCTCGCGCGTCTACATAGACTAGGCGCCAGCTCCGTTGCCGCCATATCGAAGCCGCTACTTCGACTAAGGCGCCAGCTCCGCCGCCACCACGTCGAAGATTAGGGGACGAAGCGCCCGCGCGCTTACCCCCACGCACGTAGCACCCCCGGACCACCCCGCGAATGCCTGCCCTCCGCGGCTACTATCCTCCAAGGCAGGGGACCAGCGGCTTCGGAGCACCACTCTGCCGCCCGCCTTGTAGGCACCGCCTTGGCGGGACGGCACGTCCGACGGCATTCCCCACACATCACACCGGCGCAGGTTATGTCATGCCAAGTTTTGGCTTGTTCTCATAAACAGGCCACCTTCAGTGCATCAATATTCTTTCGCAAGACGGGCTTCATCAGAAGCCCCGACTGAAGGTGAGCCTGTCTAAGAGAACAGGGCAAATCTTGCCGTTATATGCAGAAATACGGCGCGAGCACAGCAAGTGCGAGTAGTTGCCGTTAACAGACGCTAACCAAGCTCCCGAGAAAAATAGGCCTCCATCAGTACATCAACATTCCCCGAGCCGCGTAGTGCCACCATGGAATGTGGATGCACTGAAGAGGCCCGTTTTAGGGGAGCAGCACCTATCCGAGCACACAATGCAGGTACAATGTTACACCAGCACGCTATATATACCCCATCAAGGGGAAATCCAACCGGCAGAAGTCCAAGCGGCGGAAGTCCAACCGGTGGGAGAACGTTGCACCATCGTACCACCGCGATGCTCCAAGATCCGCGCCGGGAGAAGGAACGTCGCAACATGGTATCACCGCGCCCCCTCAAGTCTCGTGCCGCGTCAACCAAGCCCCGCTGGGTAGGCTGGTAGTCGCTTATCGTCAAGGGCGCTCGACGCCGGAGACGCACGCGTGCCCGACGCATTTGACTCCGCCAACCCCCCCCCCAGTCCGGCCCGGGCAATCACCGACCCCGCCAAATCGGGGGCAACTTCGGCCTCCAATCCGCCCCCTCGGTGGCGAGGCCAACCTCGACTTCGATCTTCGCTCCGGACGACAAATCCGACCCCGCCGCGTCAGGACTCTGTGGATGACGAAGCCTCCACCAAGCCGCCCGGCGCCATACCTTCGCAATAAGGCGAACACTACACTTCGAACGTTGGAAAAGCTCACAGGCCGCAGGGACGGAGGGGGCCAAAGGGCTCGGCAACATGGCTTCGGCCCGTGAAGCCCTTCACCGTGAGAGGCTCCTATTGTAGGGATGGCCCCTACCTAAGCCCAGCAGACCTGTTAAGAGAGTGTAAGGCCCAGAATGGGACATGTATAGTGATATAGGCACCCCTGAGGGAGGTACTCATGTGTAAGGGTATAATTGTAAAGGCACTCCCCATGTGGATGTATATATGTAGGACATAGGCCATGGGGAAAGACCCTAAGCCATTTTCTACTCACCTAACTCCCCACTACCATATTCTCTCTCTGTTTGGTCTGTAGCCACAACAGTATTTTTTTCAAAATAGGGTATACTAGTTAATTGTAGTATATATTTTACTGATTTTATTTATATCAGTAAAAACCGCACGTGAGTTTCTGTTACTCTGTAATCTCTCGTACAAACAGCCTAAAAACCACAAGCCACAGCCAAAAGCCACAAGTCGCAGCTAAAAAGAACAGGTCCATAGTACTGCATGATAATAGTCCACGCACTGGTCAGCAATTAGAGAGGGAAAAATAGATATATAAATTACCAGCTGTTTTATCGTCTCATTTCTCTTTCGTTTCTTCTGTAGATAATCTAATCTGCTGCTTGTTCTAAATGACACGGGCCGTTGGTTTGCGCTACTACTACACCGACCCCTTTTGCTCGTCTCGTCAAATCTTGCATCCCGTCTGAGGGGCATGCTGTCAGACTGATAAAATAGGCGTTGGTTTCATCCTGCTGTATCCTTATATACCTCTTTCCCCCTTTTCCGTGAGACGTTTGAGTCAAGAAGAAAACAAGGCAAAAGGCAGATTGATGCAGCCCATGCTTCTTTTCATTCAACGGCAGCATCAAGTAAACGATATGCAGCAATAGACGACATTATTATAGACGATAAGGCTTGTAGACATTTCCTTTCTTTTTAGAGCCGTTGGTGCGTTCTTTCGGCTCCGGCTTATATTTATAGTTATGATTGATAACAATATGAGTGTTTATACAAACAAATCGAATATCAATAATCTGATAAGCCGCTTCAAACAAGCTGTTTCGAAACGGCAGCGAAGAATACGTCCCATTTGTTCGTTCGAAGGAAGTCATAAAATATAAGCCGTAAATTGAAAAAAAATTTGGCCAAACTAGGCTGGGTTCGGTACCACTTTCAGCCGACTTATACTTGCACGGACTACAGCAACTAACTTTTACATGATGTGTTTTTTCAAGATGAGGTTAACAGAAAAATTGTAGTAAAAAGTATACTGAGTTTAGCTGTACCGGTTAAAATTATATGTTATTATTTTTTTATACGTACTATCTCTTGCGAATAATTAAATTATAAACTATAGCGTAAAAGAACTCACTTTTAAGATAAGATTAAGAACGAGTAGTTTATTTGAACCACAGAAATAAATCCACGGGGCAATACATATATTTGTTAGGTACAACTGCCTAATAGGCTCGTTGCCTCTTTAGCTTATAAAAGCCTCGTAGGTGTAGATCTGCTCTATCTTGCTTTAGCTTCTAGATTTTATCTATGATTGATGTTTTTCTATTAAATTTATATTATAATAGTTGTTAGTTTTTTTTAAATTATTCAATTAAAAAGTAAAAAATAAGTAAAAAATAAAAAACTATGTTATAGCAAACAATACAAAAAATAAAAAGAAGAAACAAAAAAGCAAAAAAAAAACCAAATAAGAAACCAACATTTTTCAAATGAATTATGACTTCTAAAAATCAGAAGCCGAATCCATTTAAAGGGCTCCCGTAAACGTCGTAGATCATCGGATGGCATTCAATATGTTTCATGTGCATAAAAAATTCTCACTGGAGCATCAGCGAAAGCGGTAGTTGGAATTCAGTCCGAACTTCGAATGATTCAGAAGCAAGACAACAAACGGGAAGCGATGCAGAGAGGAAGACAATAGGGGGAGCACAATGGAGTCTCATCATACATACATCAAACAAGGATCACTCGGACTTTTGTTTTCTTCTATATGGAATGGGACAAGACCACTGTAAGCTCGAGACGGAAGAAAGAGAACTTATGGTGCTGTTTTGAAGAGTGATGACTTCTCACTTTCATAAACTAAAAATCAACCATTTCGAACACGTTTTTAATGTTTTTTCTTTACTTTTCTTTTTCTTTATATTGTTCGTAGAAATATAATTGTGTTTTTATTTTTTATTTTCCTTTAATTAAATATTTTAGAAAAAATAATCGTTGTACAATACAACTTTAGCTAAAAGACATATCACTTTAAAGCATGGCCTATAAGTTACATGTGTTGTGAATATGACAAATAGGAGCACATCACTCTAGTGGTAATGTCACCTCAAAGCTTGACATTGGGAAAGGAAAATAATCCTACAAGAAAGATGTCACACACTTTGTTGTGAATCAAATTCCATTTGGTCTAAGAAGTGTTAAGGGGTCTGGTTGGAGCGCAGTTATTTTCACAAAAAAAACAGTCGATTCCTGTAAGAATCATAAGAAAAACCACAAAAAGAATCAATTCCCGCAAGAATTTCACAAGGGGATCACGCATGGAAATTCATGAACCATGGAGGGACAAAGAAAAACAAATTCCATTTGGTGTAAGTTTTTTTTCCTGAGGAAGCCCAATCAATTTGTGTAAGTTTATAGTTTGGCCAGTAGTAGTCTGCACTTGGTACGTGTAACCAGCCCCAGAATACTATCCAATGAAGGATACTCCAGTACTGTATTGGGCCTGCTCCTAAAATTATTTTGGGCCGATTTGGAGGGTGGAGAACTGGCATTGCCGTTGCCGAGATGGAACAGTTGGGCCTTGGCCTAAGCAAACAACACGAAGCCCAACACCTGACAATACGGGCTTCGACTAAGCCCATTAGGCCCGTTAACACGGCTCGGGTGGTGCTGTGGTTGGTGGCCCTGTGGGCGAGAGACCCAGCACGGCAGCGCCGCCCAAAAACGCGAGCGCATCTGAAGCCGAAGCTTACCGCGGCTCGGCGAGTTCGATTGGGTAGCTAGGGTTTAGGTTTCAGGCCGCGGAGCGACAGGAGGGTCGGCGGAGGCGATGGCGTCGGCGGAGGATGAGATCGCGGTGAAGGAGCCGCTGGATCTGATAAGGCTCAGCCTCGACGAGCGCATCTACGTCAAGCTCCGATCCGACCGCGAGCTCCGCGGCAAGCTCCATGTAAGCCCTCGCGCTTCTCTGTCGATTATTTGATGTCTTTTGAGCTTTGTCTGTGGTTGATTGGGCGCGGAATAGTTCCTGGTTACACTTCCCTGGTGCAGCCGGCTGTGGTGGTTACCGATGCACAGCAGCGATCTGTTATGGCGGCCAATATCCTCACTATGTTTGATAGCCGAAGTGGTCCGAACTAAATGTGGCAGTTTATGTGCAATGCAACCATTTGATGAAAATTGGGGAGTGGGAGGTTAATATGCTCATGCGCAACAACATAAAGATGCCTCGGTAGCAATTTGGAAGCATAGATAAGGATAAGCCTCTCAATAGCATAAAACTGTGGGAACAGGGTAGTTGGTAGCAAAGGATGCATTCTTGGCTTATGTGTTTGCCATTTTAGCTTGCCCTGGCAACGTAGTGAGTTTTTTTTACTAATTTGTTGAGAATGTCGTGATGAATCACAACGCTATATGCTGTGCATTTTTCAATTATGTGCTGCCCTGCCATGGCTTGCTTTTAGTTTATGGTACTCATCATCTCTCACGCCACTGTAAACTTCATTTTGTGTCGACATCCACCTTCTAATCCTGCAGAGGTCCATATAACATGCTAATGGGCCTAGGATGGCAGTCGCTGAAATTTCTCTTCTACCTTCTTACCTAGGCCTATGATCAACACTTAAACATGATCCTTGGAGATGTTGAGGAGATCGTGACAACTGTTGAGATTGATGATGAAACATATGAAGAAATTGTGCGCGTAGGTGCTCTGTCCTTTCCTTTTAAATTTTGATGAGTATTTTGTAATGTCAATGCTCAACACTCTTGAAGGTCAAGTTGGGATTGTTTCTGCAAACTTTAACTTTTGATGAGTGATGGTATTTGCAGCATATCAATGGGAAAAATGGTTACTTTCTTCAGTTCGTGTTTATGATGTATGGAGCCCCTGAGAAATGAGGGGCTGGCCACCTAGTGCATGCCAGTACATCCTTGCCCACATTTTATGAAAGAGTGCCAACTTGTTTATTGTGCTATTGACATCCATTGAACATTGTTAGAGCACAAAGCTATTTGAATCATTTAAACTGCTGGGGTTTTATGGTCCTGATTTAGTGTGACATAAGATGACTGCAGTTCCATAAGACCATAACAACTTGTTTGTGGAGTAATTTAATGCTATGGGACAATTGTTTACATTACCTATTGCTAATATGTGAAATTTATAATGAATATGCTTGCATATTAACTATGTGCCAATTATTGTTGTCTTTCCAGACCACTAGACGTACCATCCCCTTCCTTTTTGTCCGAGGTGATGGTGTTATATTGGTCTCTCCACCCCTGCGAACTGCATGAAATTTGAAGCGAGATCCTGCTGACTGCCAGCTATGACTGGTGTATTTGGTCAGCAGACGATAAGGAGTGTGTGTTATTTGCTGACCTGCTACTGTTTTCTGATGGATTATAGGTTTAGCATGTGATACCATTGTGTAACAACTGCTTGTGTGTTTGAACTGATCTGAGTGAGGCGCTAGTTTCTGCGCCATGTCGAATTACTCTGGTGTTCATTATCAGCTTAATTGCCAAAGAGTAGTCTTGTTTAGAGTAACATGTCTACAAGTGAAATGCGCTGTATTTGAGTAACTACGCTTAGCAGTATTGGAACTTGGAAAAATATAGACTTTCTGCAAAGATTGGTAAGATCTGTATTGTACGCAGCAAGTTGTTTGCCGGCCTTGATTGTAGTTGTTGGAGGGCCGTGCAAACGCGAAAAAGGGAAACCGTGGGTGAACGAGAGCGCGGCATGTTCGAACGTGAAATGAATCCGGCTCAATTCATCGCATCCAAACATGAAGTTGTGTTAAGCAGCACCACCACCACCACAGATTCATCTGCGTACAAATGCAGCTTCGATATGAGATTTTTACGAAATTTCCCCACCATAGAAACCCTTCTTCCAGGATTCGATTCCCAATCCACTAGGAGCAAGAACAGAATATCTTTACGGACCGACCAATTCACGATTCCCAAGCCACAGCAAGAATATTTCTGGTAACCGGAAAGGGTAGTAACTAGTAAATAAAGAGAGGGAAGTATAGACGCCAGCCAAGTACCCCTCTTGCTTGCCTTCGCTCCACCGGAACCAAGCACGGAGGAGGAAGACGAAGAGGAAGCCCAGGGAAGGCAATCACGAGTCATGGGCGTCACCAAGGAGGACGTCGAGGCTGCCATCACCTCCGCTCTGAGCCCTTCCCATCTCGTAAGTCTCCTCGCACCCTAAACCCTTTCCTCCGATCCATGCATCTCTGTTCTAAACCCTAACCGCCGCCGCTTCTGCTGTGTTTCTACGATTTCAGGTGGTGACCGACACATCTGGAGGGTAAGCCCAGCCCATCCCAAATGCCAAATCTTCTTTTCTTTTTTCGTACCTTACTCAATTGTTGCGAACAAAAGAAGAATCTTGATGTGGTTGTTGTCTTGTGGATTGATTGATTGGTTGGTGTGAAGGTGCGGTGCGAGCTACGAGATTGAGGTGGTGTCGGAGCAGTTCGAGGGGAAGCGGCTGCTGGAGCGGCACCGGATGGTGAACACCGCGCTGGCGCCGCACATGGCGCAGATCCACGCCGTCTCCATCAAGAAGGCACTCACCCCGGCGCAGGCCCAGCCCCAGCCGGAGCCGGCCGCCGATAAGGCACAGGCTTAAGTGCTTTAACTCGCTCCAAATAGTTCGTTTCACATATGCACCGAGTGAAGCGATGCATCCGTGTAACATCTGGTCTTCGATGTCGGAAACGCGCATAAACTCTCTGCTTGAATAATGTAGCAGATGCATTGGCAAAATTGAAAGCGATGTTACGCTTGACTGCTTAGAAATTACAGTATGCCTTTGCTTCGAGTGCATCTGCTCTAATGTTATGCTTCAGACTATTTTGCAACATGACTGTTGGTTTATCATCTAGGTAGTTTAGTCCTAGAGCTAGATTGTTTGATTGTAGCAATGCAGTTTAGTTGCTTCATGGATCTTTTCTGTTAAACTAGTGTTGTTTATTGCAGCGAGTCAGTTGAATCACAGTCTGGCATAGTTTTTACTTGGTGTCCTGATCATGACACCTTGTTTGCTGAAGCATTTCGTTTTCTTGATCGATGAGCCCACCGTTAAGGGCAATCTATTCTCTTTGCTGATAACTAGACACAAGTGTATTCGATGCTGGGGGTGCAATGACTTTTGCTTTATGCGAAGCAGTTTTTAGCTTGTTTAAGGTTATGTATTTTTGCGTCGTAATATGCATTTTGTTTGGTGCATTTGTTATTTTCTGCATATGTATCCATGCTGGTATACCGATGAATTGATGACATAACTTCCGTTCAGAGTTTATGAGAGACCATGTGAGATATCACTTATAAATTTGTGATGAATAATTGATTCATTTGTTGAGTTAAATTTTGGTTGTGCAAAATATCACCCGTTTTCAGTGTTTCTGGCAATTGATGATCTAACTGCTTTGGAGGGCCAGTCAAACTATTAAGCATGGGTGGTCTGGCCGATTTGAAGGGCCGGTCAGACCGCTCGGGATGTGCTGGTCTGACCGGCTTGGGAAGAGCGATTAGACCAACCCAAATACTTTTTGAGGAAATTTGGATTTCTTGGACCAAACACTTCTAAGGGAAACACTTCTAAGGGATTATTTGGATATGAGTTTGCATTATGTGTTACGGGGAATGGAGTTGTGAGACAAAATTAGATAGAGATTTGCCAAAAAGTACGGAAAAGGTTGTTTTGAGACTTAGCCGAGAATTGGGGGTGGTCTAACCGGCCACAACATAGCGGCAAACTGGTGCGGTCTGATCGGCATGGTGGTAGCGGTCAGACCAGCAAAGGAGTTGATGGTCTGGATTTTGGGCAATTTGGAGAGAATTGATCTTGGAGTGATCTTGGTTCTATGATTATAGTTGTATTGCATTGCATGATGTATTGGCTTGAGTAACATAAGCCAAATGTATGAAACTTGAGCTTGATATGGTTGCTTGGTCTTTAGATGTGTAGATGGTTTGAAGGACGTAGCGGTCGATGGCTATAGACTAGGACTAAGTGGAGGGGCTAAGGTCCAGAGCGGTCATGTAAGTCCTAGTGCGACTATATGGCTCAAGTAGGGGCATAGAGAAGACAATGCTTGTGGCAAGATAAGTTGGTGTATGTGGTGCACCAAGTGACGAGATCGATGCACATATAGGCGGTTCGGGGGAGGCCGAATGCGTGAATACGTGATGGCTAGTCATTGGGCATGACAGCAATATGTCAAAGCATGTAGAGATGCTTTGAGGTGAAGGCGACGATAGAGTCAAGGGAATATGCTCGGAAACTTCGTCGGAGGATATTTTGGTAGTTGGTCAAATACCGGAGTTGGTAGATTGATCAAAACCACGGCATAGAGAGGCCAAAGGAGAAGTGGTTTAGGTCAAGAAAGATCTGGAATTGCAAGCGGATCAACCCCTAAGGTGTTAGCGAGTTGAGTTTTGTAAGCACTTTGAAAAGCGCGTGTGAGCATGTAAAATCCATGTTAGTTAGGGTTGACGGGTTTGCTCTGTTTCTTTAATGGGTTGGACTCATTAGGGTTGTGTGTGCTAGTTATTTAGTGGGAGGAGAGGAGGTGGCTAGATTAAAGATTCTAGTGTTAGTATTTCATCTTCTAACTTTGTCTCTTTCCATGGTGGTAAGAGAGAAAACATGATAGAGGAAAAGATTGGTGTTGTGGCTACACCTTGCAAACATCCATGAGCTTGTAAATATCTTCCTCTACTGAATCAATCAAGGTTTTATCTTAATCATGTTTTTGTTTGTGTTTTTGTTTGTGTTTTTGCTTGGTTTTGGTTGTTCTTGAGCTTGATCTATGATTTCTTGTTCCTAGTTGTTCTAGCTTGATTCCTTGCGTGATTTACCTTGTCAGGACATGTGAGAATAACTCTGGAAATCCTCATGCCCCAGGTATTCACGAGCAAGAAGTAATTTGGGATTTATGGTTTTTGGTGTTCTTATAATCTAGATTCGATTATGTTCGATTCAATGTATTTGAGCCTAAGAATCTTGTGATTCTTGATTGGTTTATTCCTGATGGTTTGAGCAAGTCTCATACAAAATTTGAAAATATTTGAATGAGAATTATAAAAGTTTTTTAGATTTGAGTTTTTGTCCTAAGAGATTTTTAGACAGAGAATAGAGGACCGGTCCGACCGGCCAGCGCTTGTACTGGCAGTCAGACTGACCGAGTGCAGTCAGATCGGTCATTGCCCTATGGTCTGACTGGCTAGGTTGAAGTTTGCTGAATTTTGTTGGCTCGGGTTTCTTGCTTTGTTATTCGAAATGTAAGTAATGTAATCTGCACTTAGCGATTGTCATAGTTGTTAAGTAAAGATTTGAATAACGAAAGGGAGAAAAGCTTTGAAAATCATTCATCCCTTTTTAATTGACGTCACCAGTCCTACAGTTTACTTCGCTACTTTATGTCAATTTCATCATGTTCTAAGTGAACTCTATTGGAAGGCCTGGAAAATGTGTTTGATTGTAGCTACAGATATGTTGATGCTGGCCATCTTTTTTGCTTACATATATCTATTATATTTGCTCATTGAATTGAGTAGACTGTTAGATTCTTTTTTTCATAGATTCATGGTTGTGTGTGGCTGTGTGCATGAAGCCATATATCATTTGGATTACCATCTCCCCCAAATGTTTATAATATGTCTGAAGGCAACATTTTCTATTTTTCAGCCATTGGAATAGCATGTCTCGCATCTACTATAGATGCATTGTAATATCAAAGTATTCAGAAAATGGAAGAATGCATTATCCAATTCACTTCATCTCAGATTAAATAGGAAATGTTACTCATTGTTTTCATCCAGTTTACAGTCGTAGAGGAGGTTTGCATTTTATATTGTCGAAGATTTCATGTAAAAATTATTTGTGAGCTAATGCTATCCGTGATGTCTGCTTTTTTTTACTTTGTTGGCAGCTGATGCTATAGTAACATACTAACATGCTTAGTGCTTATGCTAGTCGATACTTGTTTATAGGTTGTTGCGTCCAAACCAGCAAGTACGGACTCGAGTAATCTCAAAGTCATGGCTCTTTTTCCTTTTTTTGGGGCGTGTCTGTGTTCAAGTTGGTGAGTTGATGCCAGATGCGTTTTATCTGATTGTAGCTTGGATGGATGCATTACATTTTTCCTGATGTGTCTTGTAACGTTGCTCTTGCTCAGAAGTTACTAGAGAGAAGCATGCATTGGGCCTCCTGGAATTGAGCGAGTAGAGGCCAAGAGGTGTCCACACTATCTTGGATTGTGCAGGTAGTGCCTACCGATTTGTCCTGTTTAGTTAGTAGCCAGGACGTGTTGCTACTTGTTCGCCGCATGGTGGCAGACCACGCGCGTCGCAGCAAGAACCGCACGCTTCACTTCTACTACCTGTCATCGATCCACAACGGGTACGGGGCACCTCACCAAGTGTTTGAAGCTTTGGATCATCCATGAAGTGTCTTCTCCTAACGAGGACAGCCGACCAAATCTTTAGGACCGTTCTAAACCGATTTTTTTGCTTTTAGCTTATTTAATTTAGAAGTCATTTGGAACGTATTTATTTTTAATTTTAGTTTTTTTTTGGCTTTTCTTCCTTTTTTTCCCCCTATTCTTTGCATTGTGAGTGCTGATGTAACAGCTTTTTTTCAATTTTTCTTAAGTTTTCTATTTTTCTTATTGTTTCTTGGAAAAAAGCTAACGGCTGCTAAAATGTACTTTCAGTTAAAAGTCAAAAGCCACATATAGAAACTTGAGCACATTCTCATGAATTTGTTCATCCTTCGCACTAGAAGCGCAAGCTCCTCTTCGGAATCCTCTTCTTTATCTTCGGACTCCTCACTTGCCACCGTCTTTGCCTTAAAGGTGGTGATCTTCTTTCCTTTGGAGGTGGATTGCTCCAAAAGCTCCTCATTGTCCTTCTTGTACAACTCATTGGTAATTAGATTACCCAAGAGTTGTGTTGGTGTCATCCTCGCCAAATCCGGAGAGTTGAGAAATAGTGTCACCAACATTTCGTACTTCTCCGGCAAGGCCCTAAGCATCTTTCTCACAATGTCAAGATCAGAAAGATTAGTTCCAAAACCTTTGAGCTCATTCACAATGTTGTTTAGCCGTATGTACATCTCATTGATGTCCTCATGGAGCAACATTATTAATGTCTCATATTTGATCCTAAGCTGATGCAATTTTGCATCCTTAACCGTGGACGTCTGTTCATGTATTTCGGAAAGGGTAGTTCAAATATCGTGAGCCGTCTCAAGATTGCTCACTCTATTGAACTCATCCGCGTTTAAGACTCCAAAGAGAGCATTCGTGGCTTGAGCATCTAAATGAGTGTTACGCCCGTCTTGTTCCGTTGGATGCTCGGGATCAAGAGGCATGACGTAACCATCATTTACGATTTTCCAAATATGATGGCTCATGGCCTTTAAATAAATTGACATCCTAATTTTCTAATAAGCATAATTAGAGCCATCAAATAGTGGTGTCTTGCCTATAGCAAACCCCTCGCTAGCCATCCTTTTCTCTCTACACGGTTAAGTCTAAAATTGAGAGACCAAGCTCTGATACCACTTGTAGGATCAAGGATACCGACTAGAGGGGGGTGAATAGGAGGTTTTTAAATTTTTCTTGCTCAATTGATTAATTCTTCACAATTTAAATAGCAAGAATGTAAAGCAATTAATCCTACACAATTCTAGTCAAGAATATAGCAATCCTAGCTCTAAGCAATCAAAAGATCACAATGAAGTAAATAAACAAGAGCTAAGGAAGAGATGAGCACAACCGATATTTTTACCGTGGTGTTCGGAAACTTGCCGGTGTCCCATAGTCCACGTTGAGGTTAGCCCGAACGGATCGCACCGGCTCCACGAATTAAGCCGAAGCACCTCGATCACTAGTGGTAGCTCTTCCCCGCTCCGGGTAGGTGAGCTCCAACCTTCACAAATCACCGGGTCTTCTCACAAGCTCCTTGAGAAGATCACCGATCGAACCTCCGCCCAATCGTCTAAGTGCCGGCAAGCACTAAGAGTAATGAATCCGGGCTTCACTTAAATGCAAACTAGTGCCAAGTGGATCAACTAATGAATTCTAGCACTATTTGCTCAACCACCTCAAATTTAATGCACAAAGTGAGAATGAGGGTGGAGTGAATGCTCTAGGGAGTGGTGGGGGTATTTATAGCCTCCACCAACCAAAACTAGCCGTTTGGCACAAATTCCTGAAAATTTCAGGATGAGCGGTACTACCGCCCTTATGGGGCCGGTACTACCGCTACCAAATCTTCGCGGCAGAATAGCTATGTCAGAGTTCTGCTGTGACCGTTGGATTTGGCGGCGCGATACTACCGCCGTTGTAATTTGCGGTACTACCGCTCGCTGGTAGTTCCGCAAAGTCGGCGCGGTACTTCCGCTCCGCAAAAATCCATATTTTATCCGGAGGAGCTCTCTGGAAAAAAGATTCCGCTGATCCTCCGGATCTTCCGGGCGCCGGAAGTACCGCTAAAAAATGCAGAACTACCGCTCACTGCGGTAGTTCCGGCGTTGAAAGCGTCAGTACTTCCGTTCCCGCAAGAAATCAAATGCATCCGGGGGTGCTCTCTGGAAAAAAGGCTCCGCTCGAAATTCGGAGCTTCCGATCACCGGTAATACCGTTTATGGGCGCGGAACTACCGCTCTCCGGTAGTTCCGACATTCAAAACAGCGGTACTACCGCTCTTCCAAACAGAGCACAGAGATGAATTTAAAAACAGATTTTGACAAATGCATGCTTCTAAATTGGTCCAAATGACACAAGGAATTTGCTATCAAGCTACTTGCCAAGATCACTTTTTATGATACGATTATCTACTCTATAATCAGGTCTTTCACCTTTCTCCTAAGACCGGTAAAAACAAAAGAGATCCTATTCTAAGAGTACCTTTGCCTTGAACCAATTTGAGTCTTCTTTTTACATCCTTTGGCTTGCATCTTGTTGCTCACAAGTGGACTAAACCTTCGCATGCTCATTGAACACGTTAGTCTCATATTCACATAAATTCATTAATTACTAAAATCAATTTTAGGGGTCTAGATGCTTTCAAAGGTTCAGTAATTAATTTCTTGGTGGCACATGCGGGGCATACAAAATCTTCGTGATTCGAAAAATTCTTTACATTGATATTATGTCTCTGTAAATTATTAATTATATTTCTCATCATTCTAAGATCTGGGTGGTCTAATCTGTCATGTTAGAGACAGAAAAATTCAGAGCTTCTAAATATTATTTTTAAGGCAGTATAGGCTGCAGATGCCTTGATGTTGGTGTAGTATAGCCCAGTTTCTAATGAAGAAAGTTTTTCTAATACCATTTTTCTATTTGCTTCACGTTTCATAATGAACAGGTATTCCTTAACATATTCTTCTTCAGTCTCAACACGAAAACCATTAGCTCGAATATCCTTGAAACTTAGTAGAGTTCTAGTCGATTCTGGGTACAATAAGGCTTTTTGAATGACCAATGTTGTGTCCATTGTGAGTATAATTGTGGCTCTTCCTGAACCTGTTATACAAACATCGCTACCGGTAATTGTCGTAAGGCTACCAGCATTCTTACTAATCGACTGAAAGTATTTTGTCTCTCTTAAGATGGTATTCGTTGTGCCATTGTCAGCTAAGCACACTTCCTCCATAGGGCGGCACACGTATTCTTTTAATTCACCGGACCGACTCTTACTGATAACGTGTTGAGGAACCGTCGCTGGCGACCAGTCCGATCAATTTCTCTGCTATGCAAAAGACAGATCAATCATAGAAGATGCAAATAGTATATTGAAACACAAAGATAGAGAGAACTCCTAATCTTTTTTTATTACTTTATCTTTCTTATGCGTGTATATAAAATAGTCAATAGCGCTTTCTATTTATAGGCTAGTGATAAGGTGTCCACCATGACCAAGGTTTCAAGCCGAGAGTCAGATATACTAACACAAAGAATTAACGCGCTGTGAATCCTGCGCTTTTTGCCGCGCGGCGCACGAGAAAAAATGAGTGAGGCGGACGGGCACGCCCGCGCCGCGGCTGAACTCGACAAGAAAACGGGATTCATCATGGTCAATTTTAACCCAGAGGCCAATTCATTTGGTTGTCTGAAACTTTCGCCGTTGTGCTAGAGCTGAGCGTGCCGTGGACTCTTGTTATAGGTTGATCGGGTCTTGTCAGTGGTGTACCCGCACAGCTACGGCTTCATCCCACGAACACTTTGCGAAGGCAACGATCCTATGGATGTCCTAGTGCTCATGCAGGTACTGCTCCGATCCGTTTGGCACATCTGAGCTATCTGTCGTTAATCTTACGAACAAGTGCGAATACAACTGCAATTAAACATGTACAAAACAATATTTACAGGAACCAATTCTCCCCGGCTGCTTTCTCCAAGCTAGGGCCATCGGTCTTATGCCTATGATCGACCAGGTTCAAAATTGCACATACTCTATACCAGTTCATTATTATTTGCATGAACAGTACAAGCGAATCTTTTATTGGAATAGGGAGAGAGATGACAAGCTGTCTGCGTCGACGATCCCGAGTACCGCCACTATAATGATCTCAGCGAGCTTCTCCTCACCGCGTCCAGGAAATCCGACGTTTCTTCGAAGATTGTATGCTGCTGTCACAAATTGCTGCTTTTTCAGATCTTTTTTTTTCTTGTATGCTGCTGTCACAAATTACTGCTTTTTACAGATCTTTTTTTCTTCTGTCTGTAGTTCTCTCTACATAATTTCAGATAAGAAGAATGAAAACAAGGAGGTTGCAGTGAATGAGGTACTGCCTGCTAGCACTGGACGTGATGCCGTTCAGTACTCCATGTAAGCGCCGAACTGCCCATCATTTCAGACTTGGATTGGTACGTATCAAATTTGGTATTGCCCAGTTGACATGTGTCTTAACTTAGGGTCCGTTCATACTAATTTTTAGCTTTAGATTATAAATAGTAGTAGTTTTAAAGAAGTCATACGGAGAGAGAAACAATCATGTACGATTTTGATTGATATAAATGAAGTTACTACAGTGTCTACTACAATCAACTAGCAGACCCCGCATTTAAAAGTCACATTGTTTGAAAGTTAGATATTGTAAAAAAACAGTTTTTAGAAGCCAATACAAATAGGGTACATCTTTGCATGGATCTATATGTGCCATTTTGCAGAGCTTGCGGCAGCAGTCTTGATATGCACACTCTTCAGGTGTTCCTAAGCAGTGTCTTTTCCCTTCACCGCTACTGCGGTTGTGTTGAAGACTAGTCAAATTATGAGTATGCTTAGCCTGGAGCAGGAGGTACAGATATATGTATGGATGCATGTATTAGTGAATTGTTGTAAGCAGAAGCCTTAGTTGCTTATGAAGCTGTTCCAGGCCTCCATACTATTACACTGAATGTCATAAACTTACAATAAGACCAAGAAAAGAAATGCCTGATGAATCTTGCTACAATAAGGCCAGGGAGTCGATTTACTCGCATTCTGATGATCGATCAAGCTGAACTTGCCTTTGCCTGTTCCGCATACAACGCTTTGATCTCCTCCACATCGTCGTAGCTGCCGAGAAATATGGGGGATCTCTGATGAATCTTGGAAGGAACGAGGTCAAGAGCCTGCATTGCCAATGTAGCAACGAGTATGAAAAATGTGTCAATGTACTGGTAGTAAACATGCGCTTCTGACCAAGAGAAACGGAAATGTTACACACCCGTCCTTTGCCTGTGAAAGACTGGCCTCCAGCTTGCTCCATCAGGAATGACATGGGGAAAACTTCATACAAGACACTGTAATGCCAAGAAGCAACTTCAGTAGTGTATGGTTAAATGCCATCGGAGATACCATAAGCAAAGGGAAAGCAAGCATTAGCGTACCGCAGTTTTCCATTTGGGCTTTTCTTGTCTGCCGGGTACAAAAATACACCTCCGTATAGCAAGGTACGGTGGACATCAGCAACCATACTGTAAACCATTAGGAATAATATATATGATAACCAAAATTATTCATCCTATGAAAAACTTGAAGATAAATTATTTTCTGTCTGGTAAGCCAACTGAAAAATTCACTCACCTGCCAATGTATCTCAAGGATTTAGGTGATGAACCATCCTTGGGAAACTTGCACTTCTCCACAAACCTGTGGTAAAAATTATTTTAGCTGGAGTTCTTAAGGAAGAATGGTACTCTGAAAACATATGTACCACATACTTTGAAGTAGGCGCATCCCAGTTCTTGGCATTCCCTTCATTCACCGAATAAATCTTTCCTTTCTTAGGTATCTGCAAAAATTTGAAGCATAAAACACACAAATATGAGTATTTTGTTGCTTGATGAATTTGCAGAAAGGGATAGAACTTTATTAACTGTGTGCCTGTGTCACAATACCTTGATGTTTGGATGAGTCAGTATGAATTCCCCAAGAGAAGGATCAAGTGTGAAACCATTGACACCACTTCCAGTGCTCAGAACAAGCTGCAGCGTATTACTTGTGACAATCCAAAAGTTTCAAATTTTGAATTTGAGCTAATTTCATTTGAATTTGGAGGTTTTTGCCAAATCAAGAAATTCCAGCCAAAATCCACTTTTCCTTTCTGGGAATCTGCCTCCCAATCACAAAAGTGGTTTCAAGCCGCTACGCCATCGCCTCTGTTTCCACTACCGTGCGCCACAACGCCATTCGTGCTCGCATGCACCGCCTCGCTTACCCATCCCCAACACCAGCGTCAAAAGCTGCACAGCGCTCACACCACCTTGCCAACCGCATGTACCCCGCCTTAACACTGCTGCTGGCCACACACCATCGCTCCACTGTCGATTCACGCCGTGGTAACCACATGCCACCAGCTGCTTGACACACATCACAAAGCCGTTGCTCACCGCGCCACCTCGCGCGCTCACGCCAGTGAGAAGCAGTGCCTTTCTCGCTGCCAGCACACTCAACAGCCTTGCCACTGTAACGTGAAAGTCGCGTGTCCATCCATGCGCCAAGCACCTTCCTGCACCGCTATTGGCACCACCGCCTTCATCGCCTATATAGCCAAAGTTTGCGACCCTCCCCCACTCACTTTCTGCACCACCCCAAACTCACTGCCACCCCTCCTCCCTCAACTCTGGCCACGCCGTGCCGCAATCGCCAACGCTCAAATCACTATCGATGAGCTCAACAACAAATTCTCACATCAACCTCCTTTCTAGTTTAATTGCTCACGTCCTTAGCATCTCCTCATCATCATGAAGCTAACCCTAGCTTCCCGCCTAACCTCGCCACCCCTACCTCATCATTGTCGTGCGCCATCGCTCCGCCGCCCACGATCACCATAGCTAGACATCCTCAGGCCACCCCGAGCCCAGCCATCATCACCATGAAGCTCTCTGAACCTCCTAGATGCTCAAGTCGCAGCGAATTTGGCCGAAGCTCCGCCTTGTCATTCCCCTGTTCCGACCAAGCTCTATCATCACGAGCCGTCTCCAAGCTGCCACCGCCCACGCGTATGCTCAAAATGGGTTGCTCGCGCCCTATAGATGCTCGCCGCATCACCGCTAGCCGCCGTCATTTCCCCAATCTCGACAGCCATAAGAGCAAGCTCTAGCTCACTCTAGTGTGAGCTGGGCCATGAGCTCCTTAGGCTGTCAAGGTGGTTGGCAGAACTAGCCTGAGCCAGCTTTTGGCCCAATCAACTAAACTGAGCCAACTAGTTCTGTACAACCCAATAACACACAGCCCAACCCAATACTATTCATTCAGCTCGACCTGAACACTGTTCAGCTTGATCTGCTACGCAGTATACGAGTTTAACACTGTTCACCAAACCCGACTCGATAGGAATAATACCGAACATGGTATTGTTCACCTGTTCTATTACTATTCACCCAAAACTCAATAATCTTGTTTATACTCATTTCAAGCCTGTCTAACCCATTTTCAACCACGTTCAATCTAACCAAGCTTAGTTTAAAACTTATCTACCCAAACTCACCTTCTTTTATAACTTTTTAGGATTTTTTATTTTATTTTGTTCTCAGCTTGCATTCTGCAAAGCGTGGACTTATTTGTATTCATTATTTTGTGCTAACATTCAGATTTAACTAGTTGGCCAACGAAAAAGCTATTAGAGCAACTAAAGTAGATGATGTTAAAACTTGAAGCATACAAAGAAGTGATCAAAGGCCCTAGATAAGAAGACAAGTCACATGTCTTTGATCATGTTGATCTCATATTATTTAATTATTTTTACTTTTATTTATGTTATTTGAGCATTGTCATTTGCATAAAATAGAAGTTTAGAATGACATGATGAATAGTTAGATCAAACCACCAAAAAGCCTAGTTATACTCTCGTAACCCATATTCAACTTGACAACCATAAGTGTTATTATAATGTAAATTCACCCCATTAGTAATTAGTAGATAGATTAGAAATATATAAATACTTTACAAATATTGTTAAGGATTATCCGGTTTGGCGTAGATAGACTTTAAAACAAAGATGAATAATGAGACTTTTTGATGGGAAACCACTAGATGGTTGGGCCCACAACCTCACCCGAAAATTGAGGCTTTCGTTTGGATATGATGATGTGGTATCGGTGTGCACATAGTATGTGATTGATAGCCTCATCTTTAGCAAATAAAGACTATATCCTTGTGCTAAGAAAGTAACACAGAACTCACTCAATCACAAGCTTATCAACCTAGTCTAATACACTGCTCAATTCGATCGAACATATGCAAGGTGATGGTTATCATAGTTTTGTCTGGATAGCCCATGAGGAAAAAGGGGTGAGATGTAAGTTGGACCCGTTGTACCACTTGCCAATCCTTACAATGATAGGTTCACTCAACGTCGGGTCACAATTTCCGCACTGGCCAGTAGTCAGTAGATTCCTGAAGGTGGCTGAATGGTTCCATGCCTACTGAATAAAAACTAGAACAAAAAGAGCAGTAAAATGACCTTATTGTCTCAACTCAGTCGCACGCTATCATGTTGCGTTCCTACAACTTGATATTATGAGTCTAAAATATCTTATGGGTAAAATTGAGCAGCTCTGCAGAGTATAACAAATAGTATTCGAATACGCCGTGCTCCTGGTCAATGGAGTTATGTTTCATGGGTGATTCATATAACAAGGCATAAGCAGAATTTGTATGATTTTAATGTGGGAATTGTGAATGACAAAATCCTCTTGCTAATTAAGTAATGTTTTACTGTTTTAAGTATAAAGTTCTTTACCAGCAAACTTGAATCTATTCTTACCATATTACAATCCGTAACTCTATTTAGTTGAACACCTTGCATGGTAGTTAAATAGCATTTTTATGGAGCTTGCTAAGTACCTAGTGTACTTAGACTTGCTTATTTTTATTAGAATAAACCCCTAAAGAAGAAAAGATGCATCAGCTAATATGTTAGGGTTACAACCACACTCAAGTGTTTCTGTGAGATTTCATCTATTCTTCCGAATGTAAGTTAAGTTTTGAGTTTGGACATTGGTCAAGCTGTTATAGTTTGGCTGTTAGATCATATTTTAATCAAGCTAATCCTTTTTAAATGCTCATAAGCAAGCATGATACTTTTTTGATCCGCAACTAAACTTCTAGTCTGTTGTGAGAAATACGACGGTCCTATTCTTGATATGGGTCGTCACATTACATACACAGGTCAGATAGGACACTTGCAGATAATTATATTGTGGGAAAATGGGTTCAGGAGACTTGATTACCGTGCAGGAACTGCCGTACATGCAGTATCCGGCAGCGACCATGTTTTTCCCAGGTTGCAATACATCCTCCAGAGTCACAGTGTCCTTGTTATTGATCATGTAAATCCCAAAGATCTATACGACAAAAGAAAACATGTAACTAAAAACATAATAAAACATGCAGCATACTGACACGCATATAAGCTCTAAAAGCTTGACATTGCAAAGGTCACAACTCACAAGAAATTTCCGAAACTGCAGAAATAAGGTAATTTGGGCATATCAAGTTGACCCAGTAGTCCATTCAAGCTTCTACTTGTTATCAACTTCCTCATTGGGAATAAGATAAATCTTATGGTACATTCTATTACCAGTGAAGAGCAGTAATAGAAATAAAATCTGGCCATTAAATTATGAAGGGCGTGATAGACTTTCTTTGTAATTTCCCAATCCAAAACACATTGCTGCTAAAATTTCCAATTTTTTTTGCAAACAACATCTATATCTTTAGAAAGCATGGTAGCAATATTAATAGAGGATTTAATATTTTGCTTTGAACAATTGTCTTCCCTTTTCACATCACCATCCTGAGGTTTTGAAAAGGCAGAGCAAGGCAACAGGTGCAAATAAATAGTGACTTTAGGTTCTTTCGAGTTGTCAATGTTTTATGTAACTTTTTGGCTTTGCGATTTCTTGTGTACGTACCGTTCCGATGGAAACACCACAGTCGATGTTGGATGAGCCATCGAGTGGATCAAAGCAAACACAATACCTTATAGAAAAGGAAGGAAACCACACAATTTTTTCATCAAAAACGAAATAGATTGCTCATACGAAGGTAATAAGCAGTGTTGACAGTTCTAAGTAACGCACTTTCCACGGAGTGCAGGGTCCACGAAAGTTGCTTCCTCATCCTCCTCGGACACAAGAACACACTGCATCCGTTCGCAGAACAAAATCACAAAATAAATAGAGTTACTCCGAACTGAATGGAGCTGACAATCGCTTAAAAAATGGGCTAGGAGAATTCGTACGGTCCGGCCGCTGCTGACGAGGGCCTTGACAAACACTTCGTTGGACAGCACGTCCAGCTTCTTCTGCTCCTCTCCCTGCTCACACCAAGGCATAGTCTTTTCAATCTCACACAAGAACAATTGAAGATGAGAAAAAAAAGAAGAGCATAGCACGTAAAATTGTGAAGAAGTTAGATGAGGTAGGTCGAGCACGCGGTGCACTTGCCTGAACGTTGGTCTCGCCGGCCAGGCCAATGAGCTTGGCGAGTCCGGCCTGCACAGTCACAGAAAGTTTCAGTGTAAATCAATGGAGTAGAAACAAGCTAGAGGCATCTACGCGCGTCGATGAAATGGGTGCGTGCACGACCTTGTTGACGGCCGACGAGACGAACTTGCAGCCGAGGACGATGTGGGAGAGGAGGATGGTAAGGTCGCCGCGGGCCTCGGGGTTCCGGCTCTGCTCGTTCAGCACGTACCGCGTGATCGTCATCAGGTCCGTGCGGTGCGCGTCCGCCTCGTGATCCATCTTGCCGCGCGCGTCCGCCGCCTGAGCTCCGGCCCCTTCACCCTTGCTCGCTTCGCCTCGCTCCGTGTTACCGCTCGCGCAGTGCAGAGAGCGCGCGGGCAGGCACCAGCTACTCGCTCCCTATGTATACCAACCTGTCTAGGCAAGCTCACACGGCGCGGGAACTGGCTGTGACGACGTGACGCGCGGCGTGTGAAATCTTTTATTTTTTGTGTGATAGCGCGGCAGAAAGTGAGGCTGGGAGCCGAGGGGCGTGGAGCTCCAATAGAATCGGCGAGGAGGCCTATCCCTCTATCCGCGATGGCTGGTAGCGTGGTGGCCGTGTGCGTTTGTGGCCGTCGTGTGGTGGCTGGCGTACGTAGTGAAAGCAGCCAGGGACCGAGGTGAGGCTTGAGAGGAGAGCGAGGCGCTGTCTCGTGCTAGCACCGCACGTACGTGCGTGCGTGCGTGCCAACTGCGAAACTGTTTTGAGACGGTCCTCGGTGGCAAATGGCAATTCACACCAAGAAGAGTTGAGGCGGTTGGCGAATCAGGGGCAAGATTTCGTTACCCGATTCTGGAGCAGGCAATTACAAAGGAATTCAGGCACTTGATTCAGCTAAGTGCACCATTGCCTACTCCTAGTAGCCTGTTTAGCACAAAGGTGAGCCGCCCGGTTACACTCCCAGCGTACAAAAACAAGTTTAAAAACTGAAAAACTTCTGCTAAGCCCCTGTATATCAGCTAAGATGGAAGAGATCTCCGAGCGATGGAAAGTTCTCTTGCCTTGAGCAAGAGCTTATGAACAATGGTAGCAACTGCCACTCCTATACAAAAACGCTATATTAGACGACTTATCACAGACGGTATCACAAACGATTTTACTAACGATGGCTAGAACCATATGTGATATATAATTATTACAAATGGTTCAAATTAAAAACCGTCTGTGATGTTTGCAATTATTACAGATGGTTCTTAACAAAAACCGTCTGTGATGTCTACAATTATCACAGACGGTTCAGATTAAAAACCATCTATGACGTTGCAATTAAAAATCATTTGAAAATCCAAATCTCCTTACCTTTCTTGAGTTGTTGGATTTCTTAAAATCTAAATTCGGTGTGACTATTTTTCCTATTTTACCATATAAAACTTCCCAAAAAAGTGTTTACCTTCAAAAAAAATGAAAAGCATGCCAAATTTATGTCAATCCAATGAAAATTGGTGGAGACCTTGAACATATAGCCACAAACATTGACAAAAAAATCATTTAGTTTGGCTTATATGATTGAAAGATATAGCAGTTTCAATTTGAACCCGAGATGAATTCGAGTCCGAATAGGATTCTGTTCCGAGACACCTTCAGTAAAACGGGTATAGCTTTTGCATACAGTGTCCATTTTCAATGTTCTTATGCTCATTGCAAAGCTAACGATGAGCCCGATCTAAAGAAACTAACCCGCTTGCGCCAGTCGCCCTCTAAGATCCCCCAAAGTCGGTCATCTTTCGTTCCAAATTTGTGTCATAAGTTTTTTGTTTTTGTTTTTGCCAAAAATCTATTATATTCCCTTCGGAATTTGGGGTTCGTCTCAACTGTAAAGTTGTAGATCTCGTCGAAACATTTCAAATGAGCATATATAAGCCATATAAAACTTTGCTATGTTATCTTTTGGAACTAGTTCTTTACATTGCACCAATATTATATATATTATCTTTAATAATTATGTATCTCAAACGGTTTGTGGTTCAAACTGTCTGTGATATTTATGCATCACAGATAGTTTATGGTTCAAACCATTTGTGATAATTATATCCCTAGCCGTTCGGCCCATCGATCTTCCCCAATCTAATCCCAGCCAATAAAAACCCACCAACCCCCACACCACGGATCCTAGCTCCACCTCTCTATTCCCGCATTCATTCCGCTAAAAATTTTCTCACTCCTGCCTCTCCCTCCCATATAAATACTCACCTAAACTCATCCCCTACCTACTGCGCTCAAAATCTCTCCAGTCTCCTCACCATCCTCCTCCTCAACCCCGACCCCGATGGCCCTTACGAAGTAGATGACACGCAAGTCTACGAGCGACAAAGCGCCGTGGAAGCAGTTAGCTACCAAGACGACACTCAAGTCAGCGCCAGCGGGCGTCAAAGACATCCAGCTCGTGTGTTGTATCAGAGGCGAGAGGGCCTAGGCATAGAGGCCTCGTCAACGCGGTTGAGCTTCTACTGTCTGTTAGGATCTCTATTTCTTCTATGTTCTTGCCATGTTTAAGAGTTGGGTTCATAGGATTAGGAGATGTGTTTTTACCATGTTCTTACTGTATTAGATGGGTAATCTGCTCGTTATCTTGTGATGATGTAATGGTATATTCTAATCTTAATAGAAATGAATATATTGCTATGTTTGTTGTTGTATTTGCTTGTTTTCAAAAGGTATAGCTAACATTTCCTTATATGAAAAGGTATCACAGACGATTCTATATACCAACCGTCTGTGATACTCGCCTATCACAGACGGTTAATAGCTAAAACCGTCTGTAAAGTGTGTTGGTAGTTAAAATCGTCTGTGATGTATAAGTATCATAGACAGTTTTTTGTTTGAGCCGTCTGTGATAGTATCTTTCACAGACGATTCTTTATATGAACCGTCTGTGTTATGACTTATCACAGACAGTTCACAAACCGTCACACACACATAAATTCATATGGTTAGAAAATTGTTTGTGCTAACTATTTCTATGGTAGTGTGCTTGATGGCCTAACCTTTACGCATGGAATATACCTGGTTCAACTTCAAGTGAGAGCTACAGGCGCGGGCTTATTCTTTTTTACTTTGATTTATGGTTACGGCTTATGTCTTTTGAATGTTCGTGAGAGAGTATGAAGAGATAAATAACCCGCATGCGGTTTTGACCGATAAATAAAGTTATTATAGTGTATACTATAATTAACTTATAAATCTCATCTTAAAAAGGCACTTTGTTTGAAAGTTTGTTACTGTAAAAAAGTTGAAAAATAGCTTTTAGGAGCTGAAAAAAAAGAGGCCCAGCCTGAGAATCTTACCGGTGATTGGACGCTTTGCCTTCACGCTAGGCCGGTTAAGTTTCGGTCAGTCCAGGGAATAGCTGCTTTACACTTTGCCGTCTCGTGCAGGATTCGCTTCCATCTCCAGGTCCAGTCAAGAGACTTTTAAGAGGCAGACGGACAACTTGATAAGGCAACATGTAAGAAATCAGCACGGAGGATTTCACACGGGACAGGTCATACTGAAAACATGTTGGCCCTTTGACATAGTATGCATAATACCAGCAGAGTTAAAATTAAAAGTTATGGGAGACATGTAGTACTATCAAATTTCAGTCATATCAAGAGCATAAATTACGAGTAGCAGATAGCAACGTGGGCTTCAACATACTTTCAGAATTCAGCAATCTATGCAGGGGAAACAAAGATGTTGGCAATTGCTGGAGTTTGCGGCAAGCCATGTAGTCCAATAAATGATGTTAGTTGCTACTGGAATGTTTCATCGTCACCAAAGAATAACAGTTTTAACTATTGACTTCGAGCTTTGCTGGCACGCTTCATGGGCAATCGAGCTTATAGTACAATACAACACTGGCTGATTTTGTTCCTGGAGGAGTTAATACAGTGTTGAGAAATTTAGCCGATGGAGCAAAAGATGAAAAGATGAATTCTGACAGAATTGAGATCTTATATTGAAAGCAGCATTAACCTAGAGTCTTCCAGACACGATTGAAGGAACAGAGCTTAAAGTATAGTACAACACTGGTTTATTTTCTTTGCCTGCTTATAGGTTGCTCCCAGTCCCATAAAACAACGGTGAGATAGCGGTAGTCAGTAGATCATATTATCAATTCATTATTTTAAATTCCAGCACAAGACACCGTGATAAAGGTTGCTTGTAGAGTATGCATGTAAGGTCATAAAAAATAATTATTTTCTCCTTCTAGATTTTCATTAACTTGCCAGCCTCTGTGGGGTCCCTAAAAATGACGAATTAAATGAGATGCTTTCTTATGAGAGAGAGAGAGAGAATACATGTCCAATGCACGCACAAATCAGTGTCAGTTGCACGATTATGCTTACGAAAACACGATAAAAGGCTCTGTTCGTACTACCAAAGTTCATCTAGCCACAAACATGACAAGCAGGATTATATTTTTTTGGTCAAAAATTAATATGCTCCTTTTTTTGAAGGTTGTGGGAAGCCTTCAGCAATACATCTAGTTAAATAACCCTTTAGCAGTCAAAGTGTCAAGCAACGATACACCAGCATCTTTGAAATCTTGTTCCTTGTGAATTATGACAATTTGGACTGAGCAATGAAAAACAAAGTAGAGTACAAGCACGATGTATGATTGTATCAATATGCCCCAAAGCATATAATACATTTCTCAGAGGCCCACCAAAACACCAAACAACTTAAATATGGTTCATTTTTTCTCTCATCCAAAAATAAGCATGGCAGGTTACAATGAAGATGTCGGAAACTTGTTTCTCGTTACAGACTTACGATTGAACTGATTTAGTTGACCTGTCTAAGAGGATAGGAAAATATGCCCAGGTAATAGCTCACAAAATAAACATTGAGTGCTTCTTTTAGCTCCTATCAATGAACGCACAAACATGAAGTGCTTTTGTTTCATAGAAAGTTGTAAACCTGAAATTTTGTCAAAGCGTCGGTCAGGAAAAGCCATTGTTGAGTAGCATCTACTGTAGCAGATTTCCAAGTGTCCCCAAAAGCCTTCTGGTATTCATCAAGTACCTTCATAAAATAATCATATCAATAACTGAAACTCACAAAAGGACTATAAAGCAGTAATGCAATAACAAAGTTATTCCAGTTAGCTAGTAAATCATGCTATATGCATGACCATAATTTATTCATAAATCAAATACACACATGCATTATGCATATAAGACCCACAAGAACTGCAGTAATAAAAGAAACTACAATTTATTGAAATCAAATACCAAAAAGTTATTATATCGTTGTTTTCAGAGTTAGGAAAAGGATAGTGTGAGCAGGGTTTGTCAATCCCTACTATCTAGCCACAATAGTATCTACTTGTGTAAAAAGGAGGCCATAGGCAGCGTTACAACTAACAACCTCCATTGTTTTTCGAGTTCCGGCAATAGGGTGTTAATAAAAATACAACAAATAATTCAAGGTGAATGCAGGATTTTGAAAATGAATATAGATAGTCGTCACTGGTTTTCAAGAAATTGTTGAAACCTGTCTGATAATGAACCAAGATACTGTACCGGTGTTGAGGGCAACTACAAATCAGGCTCAGCCAGCTTATAGTGTACTCATTCGCAAAACTTAACCACTTATCGTTTCTTCTACTAATAGTTTGACGAAATACTCCCTTTATAGTTGATGAAATCATCCTAGGCCGAATGCAAAGATGTGCAATACAGTATTTTCCAGAACAATTTTCAATACCTTATCAGAAGTGAATGCACTTCGTACAGGATAGTGATCATCCATAAATGCGACCGCACAAAGACCATTTCTGTTTTGCGAGTGGACCTTGTATCCTGCAAAAACAGGACAAAGTGTTTGCGTGACCATAGTTTGCTAGGAGAAATTTAGAAATGTACAAACATAATTTGCTAGGAGTATCTGAAACGAAGGGTAGATGATGAGCATCAGCTGTAAAGCGCACGAATATCCGCAACTGGGATTGCAAATGCCAACACATCGTAAACGTTGGAATTAGTTCCAGTTCTCCCCCAAATGTATTTAGTATTGTCATATCACGATGGACATAGAATCGACACCCAACTTAAGCAACAAGATCGGATTGCAGCTGCAAATCCAATAGCGCGTCATATGAAGAAATCCCCAAAAGGGGGGGGGGGGGGCATGTGTTCTTCATCGGCATTACACTGCAACACAATGCTAGACATCAAACAGGGCGCGCCAAATCAGAGTAGCGAGCAAAGCCCACCAAAAACACAAAACCATGGAACAAACAAGCGACAACGCACTGACGAAGCGAAGGTAATTGACACAAATTTTCGGATCAGATGGTAACTGCCCTCTTCAGTGCCATTTCGTTGCAACACCATGCCACATTTGACCAGAACACCACAAGAGCAGATAAGATTTTGGGTGGAAAGAAGAGGGGGAGGGGGCGGTGGTAAATTACAGAAGCAACAACCAGCTACGCCATGACACCTAGCACAACTCTACATCTCGCGTGCCAAGCCTAAGCCCTCTCACCGCGGATGCGGCGCGCGAGCTGGATGTCCTTGGGCATGATGGTGACGCGCTTAGCGTGGATGGCGCAGAGGTTGGTGTCCTCGAAGAGCCCCACGAGGTACGCCTCGGCGGCCTCCTGCAGCGCGGCGACGGCGGAGCTCTGGAAGCGGAGGTCAGTCTTGAAGTCCTGCGCGATCTCCCGCACCAGGCGCTGGAACGGCAGCTTGCGGATCAGCAGCTCCGTGCTCTTCTGGTACTTGCGGATCTCCCGGAGAGCGACGGTGCCGGGGCGGAAGCGGTGCGGCTTCTTCACGCCGCCCGTGGCAGGGGCCGACTTGCGCGCCGCCTTCGTCGCCAGCTGCTTCCGCGGCGCCTTGCCGCCGGTCGACTTCCTCGCCGTCTGCTTCGTGCGGGCCATCGGGGAAAGGGGAAGGAGGCTAGGGCTTGGATGGAACCAAGGGCGCGCGCTTGCTTGCTCTGCTTGGGAGATTTGGGAATCGGGGTGAGGTGGGAAGGGGATGGGTGGGGTGTTTAAGTAGGGGATTGGGAAATTTAATTTTGGGGGAGAGGCGGGGTTGCGAGGCGGGAGGTTGGGCTTGGAGCGTTGGATTGGTAGGGGATTGACGGTTGCGATCGGGTTTTGGGGGTGGGCACGCGGATCGGGGGGGCGATCCGTGGGGAGCGGGTTGCGAGGCTCTGAATGGTTGGGGCTCGGGGGGTCGTGTCACGCGGATCGTGGGTGGGGTGTTCCTGCGTTGTGATTGGCTGGGGCGTAGGAGAGTGTGAATGTGTGAATGACAAGTGGGGCCCGATATAAGAAATGTATAGCTGTCTCTGTCTCTGTCGTGGGCTGGGCTGGGCTCTTGAAAACCCAGTTGCAATTTAGTAGGTCGGTCTAGGGCCCGGGAAGACTTCCCCGTATGAGCGTGAGTGAGGAACACGTACGCTTCACCACCGCAGCCACATGGATTTCTTTGAAATTTTGTACTGAGTTTCCACTACGTATATGTTTGAAACGTGAAACTTGTGATGATTTTGTTGGTTGTTTGGTTGTTTTTTACACAAACTTGTTTGGAATTGGTCGGACTTTCTCTTAAACTTGTGAAGCTTTTATGGAACTTGGCCGGAACAAACATGAAATTTGCTAAAGCATGAACAAAACTTGCTGGAATCTTTTTAACTTCACTAAAACATGGATGCAATGTGCTCAAGACTTTTGAAACGTATGAAATCCAGATGTGTCGATGAATTGTTGTGATCTTACGGAGTAAATGATGGAGACATGATCTAGGGGATCACGCAGAGAAATGTCAAGGCATTTTATAAAGGTTAATGTCTTCCCTCGAGAGAAAAATAACTAAACTTTTTATGTTGTTATATCGAGAGAGATTACAACGAGATGCACAATAACCCAGCTCAACAACCAGCAACAAGCATAGCCCGACAACAACATTCAGACGCATTATTCATAGCCTCAACACTAACATTCAACCGTGCAACCTTTTCACCTCGTCTCCTCTGTTTGGTAGTGATTGGTGAATGATGACATGATATTAATTTGTGTACATGTCACTACTAGTAACTAATTGTTGCTTATGGGGTTTCTTAACAAGCCAGCTCGAGCCCTTTGATCAAGACAAGCTAAGCCGAGCATCGTATTTTGCTTGTTTGCTTAACGAGCCATGTTGCTTAACGAGTTTGACCGAGACAAGCCAGCTTGTTATCCACTCTTAATTGCAACCTTATCTTGCAATGTTTGTTTCTTGCCTTCTGTCATCTGGTGCTACTCCTTAGATAGCGTCGAAGGGGTGGTAATTGTTGTCTATGTAAAGACGCCTAGTTGGTTCCAGCCGTCCACATGTGTTGGGCATTTGTTCTCAACGAGACAATCCCTTGGTGCAGCTATCGAGTAGTTATTGTCAGAGACGAAAGACAAAATCGTGTGGTTATCAGAGAGACATAAGCGCATATTTCTTCTCATCCACCACACGTGATTAACTGCAGTGGGTATGGTACCTAGTCAGAGGATAGGGCCCCATATGTCTGATTATGGTCTCCTCCGACCAAGGGGTCGATACGAGGTTAACTTGGATATGAGGGGTACATGTGGAGGCTATCCGAGCAAGTCTTTAGTCTTGTTCCAAAGTGTTATGGTTTTTAGTTGAAATAATATTGTACCGGCTGATATATCTTGTTGAGGTGTGCAATTAAAGAAAAAAAAAGAAAAACACAGTTATATCTCTATGGATAATGCAAAGAAAAAAAGGGGAAAAGGGAAAAGGCCGTATTAAAAAGCTAATGTATTCTAAACAACTTTTGATTTTTAGAAATCAGAAGCTAAAAATCATCGCTATTTGAAAATGAGTCCTTTATCCTGATATATATTGTAGATAGTAAATTTATTTATTATGGATTATTTAATCCTTGTCAACACGAAACTTGCTTGAATCTGAACCGAGACATTGCTAGCTTCCCGTGGTAGCTTCCGTAAGTAAATAACAGAATAAATCCAAAACATTATAACTGACATACACCATATACTTGGCTTCAAGCCTTCAACCGTACCAATGTTAACTACGAATAACCTTCCCCTCTACACACAAGCACAAACCAAATGTCTCCACGAGAAAAACAAGTACAATCATGAACACCCTCGCGGGGGTGCTGGCTACAAATGCAACTCTGTTTCAGCACAGGCTTGAACTGAGCTGCTGAAACCAAACTCAAAGGTCCCAACCTGCATGGGCAAACACCCTTGCTGCCGGGTAAAATCCAATGATCCACTGCATACATTAGGAACGCCCTGATGCAACGCCATTGTCGGAAAAACTAAAACTGACCTGACGACTGGACTGCTCAACTACCGGACAGATTTTCTTCAAGGACATCAATCGACTTTACCTTTCACATTGCCCATGGTCAACAGCATTTCAATGACCCAGGAAGAACCATGGTGCTGTGGGAACCATGGGACGTGCAAGCATCTGCAATTTGCATGTACCAACTGAAATACAGGTATAGATCACTCACTAGCCCAGACTCAGAAGCACTTCATGTGGACGATGGTTGGACCGGATTCATCGTACTCTGCCTTGGAGATCCACATCTGTGACACAATTATGTGCATGTCATTAGTCTCGTTGAGAGAAAAGTGCAGCAATAAATATTACCGGGCATGAAAAAGTTAAAGATCCTCACAAATAGCAATGCATTTTTAGTGGTAGATCATACATCGTGCATGCAACAAATTTAACACTAAAATTAGTTATTTTTCTAAAAAATAGAAACAGTGATCATATTTCCTAGCCATGGACTCAGTAATCAATTTCCCTCGGTAAACCTTCTGTCTTACCTATGTGCTGAATATACGATGCATTGTCCTAACAGTTCCACAAGATCATTACATGATAAAATGTAGTACAACAGCATGGCTCTGTGTAAGTTATCCAACTCAAAGAAAGCTCACTGTCATAAAAATTTATAAACCAAAAACTATGCAGTATAACATCTAGTTATATAGTCTTTCTAACTAAAGCAATGGAAGCAGAAAACATACGCATTGACAAAATAACTACCTGCTGGAAGGTACTGAGAGAGGCCAGAATGGAGCCACCAATCCAGACACTGTACTTCCTCTCCGGTGGCGCAACCACCTTCACCTTCATACTGCTGGGGGCAAGGGCTGTGATTTCCTTGCTCATACGATCACCAATACCAGGGAACATTGTAGATCCCCCACTAAGGACAACATTACCGTACAAATCCTTTCTGATATCGACATCGCACTTCATGATGGAGTTGTATGTAGCTTCATGAATGCCAGGAGCTTCCATGCCAATAAAAGATGGCTGGAAGAGCACCTCAGGGCACCTGAACCTTTCTGCTCCGATGGTGATGACCTGGCCATCGGGCAGCTCATAGCTCTTTTCAACAGAGGAGCTGCTCCTGGCAGTCTCCAGCTCCTGCTCATAATCAAGGGCAACATAGGCGAGCTTCTCCTTTATGTCCCTGACAATTTCTCGCTCGGCAGTTGTTGTGAAGGAGTACCCCCTCTCTGTGAGGATCTTCATCAGGCTGTCAGTAAGGTCGCGTCCAGCAAGATCCAACCGAAGAATAGCGTGAGGAAGTGTATACCCTTCGTATATTGGGACAGTGTGACTTACGCCATCACCAGAGTCAAGCACAATACCTGCAGGAAAAATACTTGTCACTTGCACTGCTCATTGGATCTTAATACGAGGTAGCTTCTTAAGGCGGTGGCTGGTCATACCAGTTGTTCGACCGCTGGCGTACAAGGAAAGAACAGCTTGGATGGCGACATACATCGCTGGGCAGTTGAATGTCTCGAACATGATCTGGGTCATCTTCTCTCTGTTTGCCTTGGGGTTGAGAGGAGCCTCCGTCAGCAACACAGGATGCTCTTCAGGTGCCACACGAAGCTCATTGTAGAAGGTGTGATGCCATATCTTCTCCATGTCATCCCAGTTGCTGACAATACCATGCTCGATTGGGTACTTCAGTGTCAGTATACCTCTTTTCGACTGAGCTTCATCGCCCACATAGGCGTCCTTCTGGCCCATACCAACCATGACACCGGTGTGCCGTGGCCTGCCTACAATGCTAGGAAAGACAGCCCTGGGTGCATCGTCACCAGCGAAACCCGCCTGTTCCACGTCAGGGTATGATCAGTTCGCTGGAAGTTACAAATGCACGAACAGGCAAAAAGGAAGCTTTAGTCCGTATGTAACCTACCTTGACCATTCCAGTGCCATTGTCACAGACAAGAGGCTGGACATCCTCTTCAGCCATTCCTCAAGTGTTCTGCAACAAAAGGCTGTATTTAGTATGTATTCAATTCAATGAATTCTGCAGCATGGCTGCTTCAGTGGTGTGGTGTTGAGACATCACGAAAACCTGCTCATGGACCCCATTTAAGCACACGATACAAAAATGAAGTAATCGCATGAAAATGACAATATGCCAGTCATCAAGAAAATTATCATATGCAGAGTGTTGTATGATTAAGAAAATTACAATATGCCAGTCATCAAGCGAAATTATTATATAGAATTTTCAATCAATTCGCAGCCTAGTATAGGAGAAATAAAGATCTACACATACATATATGAGACTTATCAGTTTTGACTTTGGAGTCTTGACAAGTAAAACTCCAACACGGCGGCAGAGAAGGAAGCGCCGAAGAACAATATCACTTATCGCCTGGCTGCATGTGCCGATTCAAACCATACGCTCCTGTCTGGGTAGGAGTTCACAAGGCACGTGTTTAATTAGGAAGATTCTATCTAGTTCACACGCCATCCCGAAGCATCAACAGAAACTCTGCAGTTCGTGATCATGTCGAGAGAGTGATATGGAAACTCGCTTGACCTCACGGGGCAGACGGCCTCAAGATCAGCAACTGATTTTGCACATACTAAAAGATACGAGTTCACGGAATTAACGCCACAAATAGGTTCCATAACACAGACCGATGCTCAAACATCAACGACCATAGCGAACAGTACGAGCTTGCCAAGGATCGTACCGTACCAAACTAGCAATCATCCAAACGCCGGTCAACCCAAACAGGCCGCCAGAACAACCAAGCCAACGCAAAAAAAATCACGAGCCCGCTGCGACGGGAAGCTCACGCGGCGATCTACCAAAGCAATTTCCTCAGACCGATCGTTCTACGGATCAAATCGACGGAAGAGGGAGGGGAAAAGGGGGGTTCTACCTTGGTGGCTTTGACGAGGCGAAGGGGATCGATTCGTACGCTCGGGCTGCTGCTTCTGGAGAGCTCCGCTGCCGCGAGTGACGCGAGCGTGAGAGCGAGGCGAGACGAATGGGCAAGCAGAAGCGAAAGGCTGAGCCGTATTATAGGCGGCCGCCTGCTTGGACTTGTATGCTTCGGCCGCCTTCGCCTGTCACGGCAGCGCCGAGCACACGACGACCGGGCCAAAGGTCTCTGACTCGGCCCGTGCCGGGTCGACGGAAACGTAGTAACTTTTAAAAACTATTTTTTAGTTTTTTTAATAATAACTAATTTTTAAATATATTATTTTTTAAGTTAAACCTATAAATTAATTATAGTACATAATATAATATAGTGACTTTATTTATATTAATTAAAATTACATATAAATTCTGTTATTTTATACTATTTTTTATGAGTCATAAATCCCAATCTGAAACCATAAGATAAACTTTCGGTGCCTAAACTGGCACGTCCACGTCGGCCGTCGGGGCGGGTGGGCCATCGGCGCCCTTGGACTGGCGTGCCGTGGAGACCAACCCAACCGTGGCTCTCAGTCGACGCCATGGATCGGGCCGGCAGTGAGCGTGAAAATATGGAACGGGCCCGCACTGCCCACATATCAGGGCCCACAACATTACCAAACCCAGCCTAAAAGTCAAATAGAAGAGAAAGACGTCCAGTGAAACATGAGGAGAAAATAGGCACAAAGCCGTGGCAGCCTGGAGTCTATTTGGGCCTACATTTTACGCCGATGATTTCGTCGAACACACCAGAAGGCCCATCAGGGGAAGGGGCTGTTGTCTTGGCTCCCTCTTGACTAAAAGCCTTCAGAAATTCGTCTACTCCGGCTTCTGGGCCGGATGACGTAAAAGACTTGGGCTCTGCTCATGGACACTATGGGCCTGTTTGGTTACCCGCATCTTCTCATCCCAGCTCGCATGGCTCATCCTGACTAGTCTGAGCCTGGTTGGGGACATGCAAATATACTTGTTTGGTTGCCTGTATCTGTTGAAGCTGCATGAGTAAAGATGGTGTTTGGTTGCCTGAACAAGTGGATTGCTGAGACTATTGCATGCAAGAGATTGTGTTTGGTTGGCTGCATCTGTATGGAGTATGCTCACCTCCACATATGGCAAGGTGAAGTTACCTCCACATATGGCAAGGTGAAGTAAATTTGGCTAGTTGGCAATTGTTTTTTGTAGCTTACGATCTGGTTCTTTGTTTTGTAGTTGGCAAAGTTCTTTCTGCATCATTAACATGCATAATAGCTGTACAAAAAATGTTCAATAAAAATACTTGTTTATAATAATTGTATTGTGATCAATCTGTTACGTGACATGTCAAAGGAAACACACATGAGGTTTCATCTCTGCTGCAAAGAAACTATGAAGAAAATTTGATTTAGCATAATTATATCCTATTAAAAGAAATCAGACAAAGGCTACCATACAAACTGAAACGCAGCACTCCGCCAGATGTATTGATCGTCTGATCGATAAATAAAAATGCACATGTGTTATCAATATTTAAACAAAACTGATAGACCATTTTTAAATGAGAACATTATAAATCTGAACCAAGATACCATAATCAAGATGGCAGCAGTAAGACTACCAGACTGCGAAAGTATGCAACACAAAAAATATATATATTCAAGGGAAATTTTACTACATCTAAAGAAGCTGTAGAAGTGCAGAGTACTATTTTTGCCAATTTATTTCACGGTAATCACGCTGTACAAAGTACACATCAAGCGAAAGTTTAGCTAAACCATTTGATTTGAAATGCAATTAAAGGGTATCTAAGAACCACATAGCAAGACTTGGACCTTATATCCCCTGAAATTGTACATTCTCCAGGAATTTGATTCATTATGACAAATCACTTCCAGTTTAACCGAGAAATACTCCGAACACCCCATTAATAATATGAAAATCATATGGTTGAGACTTCTTGTTCGTCTGAATGTAATCTTGAAACTGGTTGCCAGTTGCTGTCAGTGAATGTAATTTGAAACTAATTGCCAGTTGCTGTCAGGATCTTCGTCCACTACAAGAAAGAACACACACATTGAAGCAATATTAGTCAGGCAATCATACCAATCTACAACCAGTAGTTTCATTATCACCAATAGTACTACAAGATGCATTCATTCCTCAGAGACCCTGACTTTAGTCCCATCTTCCAAATACTTGTATCCAATCTTACATGGTTTCCTGCAGTCACAATGGAAATATTTTTTTTCAGAAAAATGTGTAAGAAAATAAAAGCTCTATCTGTAGAGACTAGAGGTACTAAAAGATGTTAACTCACAATGGTGGTTGCACCAGTATGTCCTTCCCCTTGCTTAATATGTTTCTTAACCTGAAATGATGTTAACTCACAATGGTGGTTGCAATTACCCTGTTACCCAGTATGCATCATAAACATGCAAGTATGAAACATGTTACAGTAAATATACAAAGATTTTATAAAGACAAGGATTGTACAATACATAACTCCTATTCGATATCCATTATAGTCAATTCCTCAACACATACAAATCAATCTGCTATCAGCTAATTGAGTTATTGAGCATTCGATATCCATTATAGTCAATTCCTCAACACATACACATAAAAAAAATGCATATGTACAGCACAATAATGATTTGGTACATATCAACATATCAAAATGGAGGGAATAAACCACTAGTAACCGATGCCAAATGGCCCAAATCAGATTCTGAACAGCTGAAGAATAAGGGATTCTGAACAGCACTGCATCAATGTGTACATACACAACCAGTAGTTTCATTATCACCAATAGTACTAAAAGCAGTAGTTTGATCATAACAAAAGATATGTTGTCCCACTACCACCACAAAAGTAGGCCTAGATTTATACAAAATATATGGTGTCCCACTACCACCACAGCCACCAGTGTGTTAGTGCTTATAGATACATAGCAAGGTGTATAACCACCTCTCCAAATAGTTAGATAACTAGTCAGCTGGTACCAAATGAGGGAAACGCTGGGTTAGGAAATTCCTAACCCAAAGCACACGATGCACCAGGCTCATTTGCAGAAAGACTAGGCTTTCTGCCTTGTTGTTAGTCAAATGAGTTAGAGCATGCAGCAGTGCCTCCATACTATAGCCAGGGAGATCTACCACTGCATTGTACAGGTCAGGATGCACCTCAGCATGAACTGTAGAAGTTATGGCTACAGCCACGTTATTCACAGCAGCGGTCATGTTTGTGAAGAGGGTAACTTCTTCCTCAGACATAACAGGGGCCCTTTTTCTCTTAAGTGAGCTAGATCCACCACTGACGTCATTTGATGGGTTCATTTCTGGAGGAGAAGGACCAACACCACTAGCTCTAGCACCATTACCACCCCCAACAGCCACATCAATTTCTTCAACACTAACCCCCTCATTTTCACCATTATTCACTTGGCTGTCAGCCATGTCAGCCGGTGTTCCAAGAGGCTCATTGGAACCCATTGCAAATCTCCCTGTGGCTTGCCCGTTGCCAAATATGGTGGCCATCTGTGAGTAGTTCTCTATTGGCACGTTGAGAAAGTCAGCATCCTTAGGATGGTCCTATAGGAAAGGAATTAAGAAAGCATAAGTGAAAGGACTTATGTAGTGCTCTTTTAGTAGTTCATGTGATAGATGTTTACAAACCTTAACATGGCCCATGTAGTGCTCCTCTTCTAGGAGTATCGTGCAGGTTTGATCATCCCATTGAGCCCCACTAAGGTCTCGGAGTCTAGTAATGCGTACCCATCTTTGACGCCATTTGCGAAGATGGTTATACACTTGGGTTCCACTAATGTCGAGCCCATAGTGCTCACTCAAAGCCTTACTAACTTGGTTCAGGTGCACTTCCTTGAACCCTTTGTCAGTCCTAACGCCTTGCGCTATGAGCTCAACCATGCGTCTTAGCATAAAGCCAGACATTGGAGTTGTCCAGCGCAAGGCCCCCTTGCCTCCTTGCGCAGCAACCTCATCAACCATGTCAGCCATCCCACTACAGGTCACATAGAATTAATGGGAATCATCATGCAATAGTTGAATTACAGATAGTACATGCAATAGTTGAATTACAGATAGTACATGCAATAGTTGAATTACAGATAGTACATGCAATAGTTGAATTACAGATAGTACATGCAATAGTTGAATTACAGATAGTACATGCAATAGTTGAATTACAGATAGTACATGCAATAGTTGAATTACAGATAGTACATGCCATAATTTAATAGGAAGGTAAACATGTCACTACGAAAATCAGATCCTAGATGTCCCTCTATTGTTCCACATATCCGTTGCCAAATCATCTCTAACTTGTGCCATTCCCCTACTATCTTGCGCTAAATCGTTGGGCCCGTCTTCATTTTCAGGATTTGCATTCCATTCAGATTCAGGTGGCACACAGTCATCACTCCCAAACTGAAGTATCCAATTATGAAGTATGCAACAGGCAAGAACTAGCTTCACTTGCGTCTTGTATGGATGGAAAGGCTTGTTATAGAGTATCTTGAAACGGTTTTTGAGGGCTCCAAATGCGCGTTCAACTGTGACTCTAAGTGAGGAGTGTCTAAGATTGAACAACTCCCTAGAGTCACGTGGGTGATGCCTCCCTCCAAACTCCCTCAAGTGATATCGGCACCCACGGTATGGTGGAAGGAACCCAGGTCTAGCAGCATAACCAGCATCAACAAGATAGTACTTGCCTACGACATAACAAGAATGGGTTTGATTACTACCATAGCAACAACAAAATTTGGCTGCTCTTAATTTTGGGCACTTGTATTACCTGCGGGCACACTCAGACCATCATCCCTCTCCAAGGCATCCGCAAGTATTAGGGCATCATGTGCAGACCCTTCCCACCCAGCAAGTACATACGTAAACTTCAGATCGAAGTCCACTGCAGCCATAACGTTCTGGGTAGTTACACCCTTCCTCCCCCTAAAAGCCGGAGCCCAAGTTGTTGGAACTCTAGCAAGGATATGGGTTCCATCTATTGCACCAATGCAGTCCTAGTAACCAAAATAAGGTTATGACATATTTCCAAGATGAAAAATGAAGCTATTGAGCAGATTGGACACTAGGTATTTACCTTAAAGTAGGGGTTGAATCTCCTGTTTCCAACAATTTTAGGGTGAATGTCTGTTGACGGGGGAGTGATCATCTCATTACGCAGCTCACCAACCGCATACAAGACCTCTCTAAAATACCTACTGATGGTTTCAATGGACCGCCTAAAAGTAGGTTGCAAGGCCCTAAATCTATGGTTATGGCCTACAATAAGAAGGAACATGGCAACTTGTTCCTCAACTGAGCTATGTATACTGTCTCGCAATAGTTCTCTCTCACGAAACAAGTTACACAACTGAAAAAATGGGGCCCTCTTCATTCTAAGTTGGTCCAAGCAGTGTGTATCATCTGAATGGTAGATGAAACGCAAATTAGACTGTCTAGCTATGTCCCTTTCTAACATTGGGCCATAGCTTATCCTAGGGCCACGTTGTGTAGCACTTCTTACAACAAAAACAAGGTAAGCATACATGACAGAAACTAAAGCTGCTGCCTTAGCAATTAGGTCCCGTCGCCTACGTCGCAGTTCATCCATCTATTAATAAAACAGCATCAAATACTTCTGTAAGTCACTAGTTTTTTCAACAAAATAGCACTAGCAGGCAGTTGTATGTTCATGTGCATCCCTACAGTCAGGAGAAAAGCACTACTCAGTACTCAATACCAGATCCGGCGAAGAGCAGAGGTGGTGACGACTGTTGGCGGCACCTTTGAGCGAGAGGAGGTGGTGAAGACCAGAGGGAGGAGCGGAAGCGGAGCCGAGCGGTGGTGGAGACAGTAGCCGCCGTGCGGGAGGAGAGCAGTGCCGGCGCCGAGCGGGAGGAAGCCGGCACCGAGCGGTGGAGCAGCAACCGAGCGGGAGGAGAGCGTCGCCGCCGCCGACCGGGAGGAAGCCGCCACCGAGCGGGAGGAGACCGCCGCCGACGCCGACCGGGAGGAGACCGCCGCCGACCGGGAGGAGAGCGTCGCCGCCGCCGACCGGGAGGAAGCCGCCACCGACCGGGAGGAGAGCGTCGCCGCCGCCGACCGGTTGGAGAGCGTCGCCGCCGCCGACCGGGAGGAGACCGCCGCCGCCGACCGGGAGGAGACCGCCGCCGCCGAGGGAATCCCCTGACGAGGGAAACCCTAGCGCTGGCTTCGCAAATGGGGGCGCGGGGGCCTTCGCAAATGGGGACGCGGTCTCCTCACCGCGGGTTGACCGGGCTGTTTTGGCTCGGCGCGTGCACCCAACGCACCGCGCGCTTGCATCAGTTGGCCCAGGCTGACGAGCGAAGGTGGCTCGCTTCGTTTCCCTCTGGCCTGGCTCCGGATGAATTTTTGCACCAGATGAGCCTGGCTCTGAGAGCTAATCAGGCAACCAAACACATGTCTCTTGCATGAATTGATGCAGACCAAGATGCATGCAGGCAACCAAACATGCCCTATGTATCTGGTGTTGATTAAGCGGAAGACCCGTCCAACTCTTGTACAGTGATATCCTTCCTAGAAAGTTTATTTTTTTTGGAACGAAGGATCCTTCGTAGCAAGTCACATGGGATAATTTCAAAGTGAACCACATAATTTTCCACTCTTTTCTTCACCTTCTACCTAGTGCGATCTGAGCTCACAGATTTACAGCAGAGCTGCACGAGTAAAACGCAGGCCATTAGTCACCTCCGACACAAGTCCTCGTCGGATGATCGCGATTTTTGCCGCAGGCGAGCAACGACCAGCGAGCTACGGCGTCATTTGCCCGCAACGCCCGTACAGCTTCATGCCTCGTGACTCGGACGTCAGCCTGAAGGTTGGAGGGCTTGTGTTGGAAGTGCAACAAGAAGCGCAGCTATTGGAGCTTACTTCGCAGAAGCTTTTAGACGCAATTGTTTTGAGACCTTAGAATCTATCGCATATCGCCCCCTCTGACAAGCTAGGCCGCGCTACTGCAGAAGTGCAGAGTACATCATTCGGTCCAGGAAGCAACCGGCAAAAACCGAACTCCCTGAGTTTAGCAAGCCTAATGATTGACCTTTTCTTTCCAGCTCCTCAAAGCAGCAATAATTCGCACGCTCTTTCAGAAAGTTGACGCAAAAAGGCTGCTCCTCTGACGCTGGAAGATCAATCCGGTGATATCTCGTTGGTGCTTTCGGCACTCGAGGATGATAAGGTGATACGCGAATATGCCTGAACGGCGCACAAGCGTGCATGTAGTGGAAGGCGTACGCTCAGTAACTTTCGAGCAATAGTGTCCTCCAAGCTTTTTTTTTTTTGCTACGCCTGTGACTTTTAAACTGTTTGTACGAGAGATTATAGAGTAACAGAAACTCACATGCGATTTTTATTGATATAAATGTAGTCAGTAAAGTATGTACTACAAATTAACTAGCAGACTCTATCTTGAAAAAATACTTCGTTTAAAAACTAGTTACTGTACAAAAACCGAAAAGCAGCTTTTAGAAGCTGAAAAGAACATAGCCATAGTCTAATAAATCGCCATCGAGACTCAATACAATTATCTATTGCAATATATTTACCTTCCCGCATGGTATCAGAGAGGCGCTGTTCCTAAGCCGCCACCTCCACAGCTTCCGTCACGCCGCCCCTGGGAAATGATCTCGTCTCCATGATCTCTCCCATGGGTTGCACAACCCATAGTTTAAGTCGCGTCACCAATCATCCAATCAGCTACCAATTAAAGCTTCCCTAGTCATCTTCAGATCATATTTTCTCTACTTTTTCTGATCATAGATCAATTTGCCTCGCCCTGCTGACCTGTCGACGTTCCTCGACCCCGACTTCACTGCCTTGGCTTCGACCTCTTTGGCGCCTCCTCTCCTATGATGACATCGTGGCATGACGCAGCGCGCTCGTCGGCATGGCCCTCCCTCTGTGGCCTTCCGAGCGTCCCGTCTATCATCATCATCACGCCGGAGCATCATCGCCGGCCCGTTATTCGCGAGTAGGAGCCATCGCACCACCGGGAGCCCGCACTTGTGGTCATGCCATCTATATGCATGGGCTATCATTACATCGCCCCTTCAGGCTGCAGTGTCACTGCCCGTGGTCACCATTGCCACTGTCAATGCCACCTTCCACGTCGTCTCCTCCACCCCCGCCCATTCTAGATCCGGCCCGATGCCGCCCCAGCCAGCCTTCTCCCGGTCGCCTCCTCCTGCCTCTCTTGGCCGACGGCGCCGCCGCCTCTAGTTTGCCCCAGCCTTCCCCGGTGCTGCCGCTCCCAGATCTGACCTCCTCCACGCCGGATCCGACGGTGCCTCGCTCGGATTTGGCCTCCTCCTCGTCGGATCCGGCTAGCCCACTCTACCTTCGACCACGACTGATTGACCACGACCATTCGACCACGGCGGGATGACCATGGTAGTTCCGACCGGTTCCCTATAGCTCCGATCAGTTCTCTCGGACGACTTCTCTCTGCTCCTTTCTCGCATCTTCCATGTTGACTACAGTAGGACGATGTTGGCGTCTTCTTCACCGACCTCGCCCACGACCTCCTCTTCATCAACTCCACTACTCGGACCACAGCGACGACCTCGACACTAGCTATCTCAACATGGCTCCTTCCTCCACGGCTATGACCATGATCACCTCACTCTCGGCTACCTCGGTAACAAAGGAATACCATTAACTTGAGCAAACTCGTTGGTTCCCTCTATAGTCACCACGTCCGTGACGCACAACAGTCCCCGACGTTCCCATCGCGATTGCGTGGGATGTTAGATCAATGGTTCCTCACCTTCAGCTTCCTCTCTAGTCTAATCGTTCGTGATGCTCCTGCTGTCCACGACGCTACCGCAATGACTGTAGGGGATGTTAGAGTATATTGGCATTTCTCTATATTTGCTAGTTTAAGATTTGTAATTTCGCTATACCTGCCTTATCTCTAGGAGAGATTATTTGCCCTCTAAGCCTTGTACTCTATATAAACCGCTCTCGAGGCTCAATGCAATTATCCATTGCAGTATATTCATCTTCCTTCATAGTGGCTGCATTATTGGCAAGAAGTATTTAGCGAGGAGGCAAATGAACGCTCTCTGCAGTACACTCTGCTTTGGAGCTTCCTACAGTGGGAGGCCTAAGGAGAACCCATTACGTGAGCCAATAATTCATCAGTCGTGCGTTGTCCGTGTACGCAGAAGGATTTGGAATTGTTCACTGATATGACACTATAGTAATTTTGATTTTCAAAAATAGCCCCTGGCCACTTATTTTTGTAAAAATGACCTCCACCCCAAGCTTGGAAGACGCAGCAGGAGACACATGCCACTTGTTGTGCCCGTAGCTCAGTAGGCCAGGTGGCGTGTGGCAGTAGGCTCGGGCGCAGCAGGTCGACACATACTGAGCTGCGGCTGCTCAATAGTGCTGCAGCAACACCATCCATCGTTGTAGCGCCACTATTTAGTACTATTACCTCATTAATTAGCATTAAGTATAATTAATTAGTAATGATCACAATTAATTAGTGCTAATTAAAGCACTAAATTAATAGCACTTTATTTAGTGCTAACTGCATTTAATTAGCACTAATCATGTCATGCTAATTAAACATATACAATATTTTATTACACTCATAATTAAATAGTAATAAACGTATTTAATTAGTGCTAATTAAGATTAAATGCCTTTCGTGGGATAAAATTTAGGATTTACTCTACTTGCTACCGTCTTGCTTCAAAGATAAAGTAAGGGGTCACGGATGCATCATGCATCCCACTCATCTCGCTCTAGTCACACGCACGCATCTCTTCCTCACTTTTTCCACTGCTCGACCCCTCATTCTAGAAGTCTCTAGTTTCAGCCATTACTATTCATATCAGCCAATAGCTATAACACACATTTTATATCTAAAAGTCATGGGCTGATATGAATTGTAATGGCTGAAACTAGTGCCTTATAGAAGGAGGGGTGCGCGGTGGAAAAAATGAGGGAGGGATGCATGCACGCGACAGGAGCGAGAGAAGTGTGGTGCATGATGCATTTGTGACCCCCTACCATATCCCCGGCTTAAGAGGAGTAAATCTTGAATTTTATTCTATGAAAGACTTTTAATCTTAACTAGCACTAATCAAACACGGTTAGCACTAATTAATTATGAGTGCAATAAAATATTATGAATGTTTAATTACCACTACATGATTAGTACTAAATAAAATACTATTAAATTAGTGCTTTAATTAGCACCTATTGATTACTAATAATACTAATTAATTGAGCTTAGCGCTAATTAAAGAGGTAATAGTGCTAAACAGTGGCGCTACAATGCTGACCAATGGCGCTATAGTGTGCCGAGGCATGCTGGCACAGCAGGAGGCAACTGCGTAGTGGCGGCTCTGCAGCAGCCGCCCTGCTGCGCCTGAGCCTGCTATCGCACGTCACCCGACCTGCCGAGTTAGTGGATGACCGCCATTGATCGGACAACGCCAGTAAATCCGGTCAAACGGCAATAACAAGGGAGCCAGGCAGAGCGCGTCAACCATGCCGGTCTGACCGCTCGGCCAACCCTGGTCGGACCACCACCCATTGGCTGATTGGACTGCTCATGATTTCTCTCGCGTACGTAAGCGAGTATCTCTTTGGAAAACGCTAGCTACAAACTAAACATAGGTCACGTCGCACCGTGCGGTCCAACCTCCCCAAAAACCGGCCACACTGGACTTGCGGTCAAACCGCTTGGCCTGACAGTGAAATTGAAAACTTGTAAACTTTCACAAATTTAAATTTTAACTTGATACAATTGCTAATTATTTAGCACATATAAACTATGGATAATCTTAACATAGTTCCATGGCTTGTTATGGCATTAAAAAACTAGGGATTTCCCCTAGAAAGATGATTCGGCAGCAAACAGTCAAATGCGGCACATGGTATCGTGAAAAATAAATGGAACTCTTTTGTTAGTCTAACTTTGGGGTGTTCTGCAGACTGAAAATGAAGGCTTAGTGAGGTATCCTGCAGAACTAGTGGCAAGTCTGACATCCTTCGGACAAACGTTTCTGTCCCTCAGTAGCTTGACTGTAAAATCTTCAGAGGGTGCACCAGCATTTACAGTCTTAATTAATTAATATTTCCTTGAAGAAAAATGTCAATGGGTAAAAGGAAAATCGAAAGGTTTATACTTCTCAAGTACCCACCGCCTATAGTTCATCAAATCAAGGCTAAACTATCTCGTAGAGGATTAAAACGTGAAGAGATGACTTTTTAGTAAGTTTTTGTACACCCAAGCTCATATTTTTTCGGTAAGGAGATGACTTTTACAATCTGGTCTCTGTTTTCACACGAAAACAAATAACCAACTGGAGCTGAAGATTTTTAGCTGAAACTTTTAACTAAAATAAAATAGTAATAGCTAAAAGAAATAATTTTTAAATTAAAATTTAGAAAATTACTTTTGAAAAATACGGAAAGAGACGACGAAGGCGGACTGATGGCTTTTAAAAGCTTTTTTGTAGAAGACGTTTTCGAAAGTCAAAGTATTCATATGGACTCCGGCTTCTCCAAACGGAAGCTAAGCCCGTTTGAACACCCTGAAGCTGACGTAGTTGGGTGGTTGAGAAAATTGGGCGGACTGTTTCAGTTTCATGCTCCGATAGAGAATTGGCTTCGGTAGAATGAAACTGAAAAGCCTGGACGATTCGTTGTATAATAGAACACATAAAATTTTATTGATTCCTCGTTCCGGCATAAATTAAACTATTTTCTGTAAGATTCCTGCCAAGTTTATATGAAATTTCTGTGATTCCAAATTCAGTTCTTGTACGCCCGTACATTAGTACAGTCTAAAAATTAGAACGAAATTGACAAGCTCCATTGCAAAATAGAACCATCGAAATGCTAATATGGTAGAGTCTAAAAAAACGCTAGTATTATATAGAACCAAGTCACAGCCTGTAATTGCATCTGCATAAAATCATAGTCATGTGGGTTTCACTCACTATGAGAACCGTCTACAACCTCAACAACAACACAAAACAGAAAAGAGAAGAACAGACAATTAAGATCTTGACCACGGTATCACAGATGACAACAGAAGTGCAAAAATGTTCAGTGTTCACTAGTACTGTACAATCTTCATCACGTAGGCTAAAGCATCTCGGGCTGGCCTGCTTCAACGTGCGTCTGCAGCTGCACGGCCGCCGGCGCCGCCGCCTCCCCTCGGGTCGGCAGCGCGGGCTTGGAGAACGGCTCCCGCCTGCACGTGGGGCATGTCTGCCGCGCGGCGAGCCAGCGATCAATGCACCGCACGTGGAAGCCGTGGTTGCAGCGCGGCAGCACGCGCACGCGCTCGCCTTGCGCGAACTCGGCGAGGCAGATGGCGCACTCGGTCGACCCGCAGCCGGCGAGCTCGATCCTGGCCGAGTAGACCAGCGTCGGGAGAGCCCGGACGCACTTCCTCCTGGCCGCGCCCCCACCCTGCACTGCACTCTCCGGGCTCGCCTCACCGCCGGGGGGCTCCTGGCCGTAGCACACGCGCCACATGACGCGGAACGCGCCCCGGAGGGCCGCGTGAAGCACGAGCGCGAGGACGAGGACGAAGAGGATGAGCGACAGCATCGTGATGACCGTCGCGTCCGGCGAGCTGAAGGGGGCAGCGCGCGTGCCGCCTTCGGCAGCCTGCCTGGCGGCGCCCGGGCCGGGCGACGCGACCTCTGTCGCCGCCGCCGCTCCGCCGTGAGACAAAAGCCTCCTGGCGGCTTGCAACTGTTCGACGTTCATCTTAACAACTTATGATGAGTTTTTAACCTGATGAGATCATCGTACGTGCACGGTGGAGATGGAGGTCTTGTGGGAGAGAGTTTTCTCGTGGCACTGCGAGGAGAGGCGTTTATATTTCGGGTTTTAATAGTAAAGATATTTCGGGTCGCCGTCTGTGACATGTTTTTGTTTAGTGGGCACGAAAGGAAAAAAAAGACGTTATCTTAACCTTGTGTGAACTAGTCGATCAATCTAAAGGCATGTCCGCATCCGAATGTGGAGTAATGGAGGCATGCATGGAGATAAGATGCGGCTCACTACGTGAGGAAGTCGAATGGGCTGCACAATTCAGGGAAGAAACATCTTTCGACTTAAATGGAAGTGCTTCAGTACGTAGGTCAGTGCTTTCGAAGCTCACACCTCACACGTATTATCTAAGGTTGCTTTTATATTTGTGCAATTCAGTTTCCAGAAAATGTTGTTCTATAAAAAACGTTGGCCATATATAGGAGCATCGGCCATGGTTTTCGAGTAGGCTAGCTTTATGAGTAGTGCAGCAGGATTAATTGGCGGCAGTGCTCCAATGTAAATATGCTGCTCTGCGAAGCGAAAAACAAGTTTTTAAACAGTTGAGGGTTCAATTTGCAACAGGCCATTTACCTGAACACGGACCGTTCTGCTTTGAGATATAGAATAGTACATTTTAGTTTTTGTTTTATGCCTGAAAACCTAAGAAACAAGCGCCGAGCACGAGCACACGAGACAAACACAGAATCACAACATGCCCACAGAGTTACGTGTTTATACCGAGTTTTCTAGGACCAAGATGTGATGTCGTAGGGGTGGCCCCACCGGCCCACCGTCCTAGCGAAACCACCAAATGCAAGCACAACCCCTTCATACAGAGCGAAGGGTACAAGATTATCGGTACGATCCATTAGTATAGGGCGAAGGGTATAGGAAGATCGGTATGACCCCCTTGCACAGGACAAAGGGAATCCAAGGAGTCAGCACAAGGGTACTCTCACTGTGAAGGCCGCTACCTCAGCATCAGCAAGGGGAGCTTCATCTCGGGACCACCTCTTATGGGCTAAAAAGGGGTCAGTTATTTATGAACCAGAAAGAGAGCGTGGTGGATGAAGCCTATGGTGGTCCAAGGTGCACTAAGACTACCTTAAGAGAGATGCAAAGACCATAGAGTCCCTGGTGTCTAAGAACTTTGTAGGGGTAGCGTTGTAACTTCATGTATCCCTGATGTAACAGTAAAATAGATCTCCCTAGAGTCTAGAAAGCAAAATTTTCCTCTAGGAGACAAAAAGAACTTCCCTCTTGCATTTAAGACCGCTTCCCGTTCCTAGGAGCTCCGAGGTGCTCACCCTCCACTCGCGAGGAGGTACCCAAAGGTCCCTTTCTTTTTACTATTTGGTCCGTAATCACAACAAGTGGCAAGAGGGGCTTTCTCAAAAGAAACTATCACAAAGATAGGGACGTCAAACTAGAATAAGAAGAATATGAACGTGAGTTCATATGTACCCACAGTCTATACCATTAGTGCTTCTTTCGAGATCTGTGCCAATTTTTTTTGGTTTTTTACTTTTTCATTCTTAATCAACTGGTGGGATAGAGAAACGTCATATGAACATTATTGTGTAGTATGTATGGGGCCACGCACATCCTCCTTATCCATCCATCTCACCTCTCACTCTATGTCATTCTCTCACCCATCTCAGTCTCTCTCCCCCTTACTCTAGCGGGCGGAGTGGCCGATGAGAATATGAGGTGGCAGCAGCGTGGCGGTCGATGATAAGCAGTGACCCGACTCTAGATCTGGCGTTTGGTGAGACACGGCGGTTGAATCCAGATCTAGCAGCTGGCAAGACGAGGTGGCTAACTCCAGATATCTCTCCTAAACCTCTCCAGTGAGCACATGAGCCGTCACGGCGGCAACGATGCACCTTGTCTGTTAGTAGAGGATTCGGAGTGGTGCGTGAGCGGAGGATATTGAGATTTGGTGTGGTGGCCGACAAGCAAAGGATTCGAAGCATCAGCTTGGTGCACCTCTGCCCATATCTAGCACCGACAAGTCGCTAGTCGACGATTCTAGATCCAAATCTGGTGGAGGATCGACGGGTGATGACAAGGCCAGCAACAATGGGTGAGCTGGTTCACCTTCCTCCCACCGATGAGCACCTCAGCTTTGAGTGAAGTCGTGCTAACGCACCTCGTTCATGCTCCTTCCTCAGGTCCGATACACCCACGCCACCGTGGTGCTCCGCGCTCGATGTGTACCATGCTGAATCCACTGCTCATCTCTCTCTTGTTGGCGTTGGCAAGGTGCTTTGCGCCGGTACACCAAGCCATCGTGGTGCTCTACCTCAATGTGTACTATGTCAGATCCGTTGCGCACCTTCCCCGCCAGTGTCATGAAGGTGCTCCAAGCCAGTACACCACGCCATAAAGGTGCTCTGCCTCAACGTGTACCGTGTCGCCCCCATGCACCTCCCCCATTTTTGTCATTGAGGTGCACCACCTCCATTAACCTACTGCCCTAAGCGCCTCCCTCTTCTACCTCGTCGAGGTGTATCGCGGTCGTGTCGTCGTCGAGTCTGATGTACCACCAACCGCCACCTCCATGCTGGTCATAGGCACATCTAGTGCTCGTAGCGGTGTACATCGCCGGCATCGATGTACAAGAAGTAGCACTGTACATCTCTCTCTCCCTCCATCTCTCTATCCAATGTAGTGTATATAAGTACAAGAAGTACGGTACAGATGTTTTGTAAAATGATTTTTTCTTTGTTACAAAATTGTGTATTGTATCTGGTATGGTAGTGATTTTTACTATTATGAGATGCATGTGTGTTTGTGCGTACAGTGCTTGTGTATGTGTACGTTTTTAAAATCCAAACACAAATGGAGGGAATGGTGATGTTGATGGGGGGGGGGGAGAAAGAGGGGCCCGGGGGTCCACCTGTACCTTTTACCTCACATATTTCCTAAACCAAACAAAAAAAAATCAGAAAATGAAATTATCTACACTAATCTTGAAGCACATTGTACAGCTGCAATAGTGGGAGCACCTACAGAGCGTAGACCGGAGTTTCCGCGCCAAACCGCACTTACTCCCATCATTAGCGACTACAATTAAAAAAACCACAATCGTAATCCGGCATGTTGGAGCCTCCACTAACCGCGACCCGTCGGCGCACGAGAGGGTGACATGTGGCAAGGGAGGCGCCAGGGTGGTCATGACTTGTCAATTCGCAGGTGGTCCGCCCCGGCCGCGTAGGACCCTGCGGCGTCCGACGTGTCCGCCGCTCTTGTCGGCTCCTTTTGGGTTTTCCGTTGACGCGCGTGTTCCGTTTGCCTGGACTTGTTGAGTGTGTACTGCATAGATATGGGCCGGGCCGCGTTAAAATCGTGCGACTATGGGCCCTTACATTTGTTATCTCAGGCCGAGGATTTTTTTTAATGCGAGGGAAAACAGAAGATCATGGTTTTTTCTTTCCTTTTTTTTTGTTGACTCCGTCCCAGAGGCAGAAGCATGGTTTTTCTTTGCGCATCTGAAGGCATCAAAGCGTTATAGCAAGAGATTTCTGATTAGCCGGCCCCGCGTGTCAATGGTCAAGTAGACGAGCTTATCTTGTTCCGACAAGAATGCATGCCCGCACAAACCTCGTCGGCCGGCGGGTGGCGTTGCGGAACAGCTTGGGACGCACAAAAGTACATGTTCTTAGAAAACAAAAGCATCAATCAATCAATCGTACATTTTATCCTTGTTGTGTTGTGCGTTCCCCGGCCAAAATCACCCCCCCCCCCTCTCTCTCCATGTCTGAATTTTATTTCTAAAAATTAGAGAAGAAAAGAAGATAAAAGGGAAGGTTAAGTGGTAGTTCAAGCGTACGTATGCCCAGACAGATCTGTACGTAGGCTGCAAACACTGGAAGGGCAACTTGAGGTTAACTTATACTATGTCGACAGTTGCTCTTAAGGTAGGTTATCCAAACAGATCAGCCTCAATAGTTGAGATCGTTCTGGAATCTGGATGGGCAATAGGATAATATCCATGCAGACGCACACGGTGACCAACAGCCATGCCATTTGATCCATTCCACTGAAGCACAGCGAGCAACACGGCCCAAGCATGACTGCAAGTGATCATAATTAAACATGTAATACACTACTAATGGGCTCGATACCAAGAGTTACTACTTCTATATGTAGTACTACGTCCTACCCCTTCAGGTGCGCATGCACGAGCCACACGAGACAAAAACGCAAAGATAAGAGAAGAAATGTTCTATAAGATATACGTCAGTTATTCATTCTCAACTCGTTTGCAACTTTGCATGCAAGAGGTGTATGATCTGATATGATTAACGTTTGTTTCAGCAAAGAACGGATCAGCTGCAGCTCTCTTCATGCATGCATATGCTGAGTAGTTATAGCATATTCGATCGATGCGATCAAGCTGGTTTTCCAGATCAAAGTCCACTTGTCGACATGCTTTGGGCGCGTGATCGGTCGACAGTGACGTAAGTTATAGCATACGCGACGTGTGCATGCTACACACGGGGAAAGAGTACTTGATCGAGTTCGTGCACTTAGCAGCCACGACACGAGCATCTTGATTAAAGTCCGGTACGTACGTGTGTGGCCTGAGCCCTGATGGGTCCATGTCCATCTTGTAACGCATCAGCAGGACGTTTCTTCCCAGCAACACAGAGACAAAATGGAGTGAAATTAACAACAACAAAAAAAAAACACGCGAAAAGTTTCCCGAGTCGAGTAAAATATGTTTGATGTTTTTCCCCTTTTTTTGAAGGATACAAGATTGTAGTCTGAGATTGTGTATTGCATTCCTCACACCTGATTCTGTTCATATTGCTTAAACCTGATACTGTTGCACTGGTCGTGATCTGAGCAGGTCTGCACTGACTGACTGAATGTCTGGAGTTACACAAAAGTTCCCTTTACGTGGGCTTCATTGAGGACAAAGTAATTGGGCTGGGGTAAAAGAACATTTCCTTTTGCCAACATATTCCGGGAAAGAACTGGAGTACTACTGGACTATGATTTCACTAGCACTTCTCAGCTGACTCGGAACTGACGACTTATTTGTGCCTCTTTCATGCAGCATTTGCTACACCTGACGTCTTGTTGCGTCAAATATCATCGATAAGTTTGTTATTCGGCCGCGCTCGGTGCTGATTCCATCCACAACGCGGCTAGAACAGAATCTCCAACAATATCGCGCCCACACATACGGTTACCTCGGCTCGTAACTGTAACGCCCCCGTTTCCACAGGCGCGTATGGACACGGTATTCCGCAATTATTCACGCATGAACAGTTATGGAGTGTCGCGCAAGAGTATACCATTGCATGCTTACAACAAAAGTCCAGCATATATTTCACATATGGATTAACATCCAATTTTCAACAGCGGGGCGTGCAAACCCAAAGTATAATTACAACACAAAAGCTCCAAGATCCGCTTGAGCGCGGCGAAGACCTAAAGCTACGGATCCTCGTCGAAGAAGAGATCCTCCGAGACTTCCTCAACAGGGAGATCTTCACCTTCGTCTTGATCCTCTAAAGAGGGGATTTAGCAAGCCATGAGCCAAACAACCAGCTCAGCAAGTCATAAAGGAAACCCTAACTTACTACTTGCACGGATCAACAAAGGAAGGGAGTATACTTGGTTTATTACTTTGAGTGGATGCAGTTTTATTTGCAAACATTTCGATAAAACAGACCTAAAACTACTCCTTAAGATCTCAGGGGTTTTTCATGAAAAGTTAATTAACCAACTAATCAAATTAAAGCATTTACAAAACTACTTAAGCTTCGCTGCTGGAATCACCCAAGTGACACAGCTCCATTAACCGGGAGCACGGCGTATTCGAATACCATTTATTTGACTCTGCAGAGTTTGCTCAGCTTTACCCACACGATCTCTTAACTCCTGCGACAGAGTTAAGCGACAGAGTTAAGAAAGCCAGGTCGTTTCACTGCTTAATTCTTTATATAGGCTCTACCCGGTAGAATCCACTCGGGTTTGGCACATGGAAACTCCCGTCCGCTTCGAGTGAACCCTACCGTTGTTAGGTACCCGCAGCACGGCATACCTAACCTAATTTCCCAACCTCCTGACTTCTTAACACCTGTAGAGTTTCAATCAAGTTGAGTAGCTACTAAACCAGTGTTGACAAGTCAACTCCTGTGGTTGAGCGGTCACCATGCCATTTGCTTGGCGTAAGGGTCTGGTCCTTATATTTTCCCCCGGAGTCCGCAACCCCGGTCAGGTCCGCGACCTTACAACCTAGGGTAAGAGGTGGGCGAAGACCGTCTCGCGGTTCCTTCCCCAACCCTTACCCTATCCTGCACGTCGGCAATCTCCTCCCTAGGGCACGGTGTCCCATACCACTCTGCCCTAGAGTCGGGTTTTCCAAACTCTATTGGCCCGTAGCCACAACCTTATTAGTGTAAAGACTCTGCATGATAATAATAACCTACAGTTATCTAGATTAACAGATAATTATTTCTAGGGTTAACAAAGGCATGGCTACAAGTTTAACATGGCATTTGTCGGTGGTAGGTTTAACTACATAACATGTCATTCTAAACATTTTATTTTACTTTGAACTAGCATTTCACAACTAGCATAACGCAAATAGCATAATAACATAATTAAATAACATGGGTTGCAACATGATCAAAGGTTTTGTGACTTGCCGTCAATTCGGACGATCTCGGCTAGCTCGAACGAAGAAGCACCTGGATCCTGAGCCTGCACCTGAACCTCTGGAATCTCTGACAATAGCGCAAACACATAAAATAATTAAGTCCAGCTTGAGACTAATCAAGCGAGGGAAAATAAACTATTTAAAAAGGAGCAAAATGCATAAATCCTCAAATTGAAATTTTAGGAATTTTTTTGGGATGAACCTGGAGGAATGGAGGTCAAAAATAGGTTCATGACATTTTTCTGAGCAAGGTGGTGAAATTTGAGAATTTTTAGGATTTTCTATGATTTTCTAGGATTTATTTGGATTTTCTGGGATTTTAGAAATGATTAAATCACTGAAAAATCGGTTTAAACAGTGACGGGCCGGACGGGAATTCAAACGCGCGGGCGAGCGGCCCACGCGCGCGCATGTGGTGTGGCGAGGCAGGCCGAGGGCTCGGCCCAGTAGCGCGCGCGCCCGCCCGATTGCGATGGCGGACACGTGGGCTGCGCGAGCGGCGGGGATGCTGGGCGTACCGAGGGACCGGATGAGATGGGCGGAGATCGGAAGGCAACGAAGTGGGGGAGGCGGCGTAGCGGTATGGGGGAATCGGACGGCTACGGTTATATGGCATGGGAAGGGATGGACGGAGGAGGAGGGGCCACGTCGTCGTCGTCTTCCTCCATCCGCGCGCAGAAGAGGGACGGAGACGGCGGTGTCTCCGCTCTCCGGCGACAGCGGGGCTCCCGGCGGCCAGTGAGGGTACCATCGGCTAGACTCCGATGAGGGTAACCCATTTTGGGTAGTTGGAAGGCGAGGGAATCAGTGGAGGTGGCAGGGGGCAGAAGGGGGTGGTTCGGCTCATCGGCGGCGATTAGGCTTGCCGGCGGTGATTCAGCCTGATCGGTGGCGGCCACACGCTCAGGGGGTCCCGGGGCTTACAATGGCGGCGGTGGTTGTGGCGGGGCAGCTCCGGAGTAGGCTGGGCACGGGAGGGGTGATTCGGCCGGTGGGGATCTTCGGTGCGGGAACTCCTCGGGCGATCACCTCTCGGGGGTCGTCGGTGCAGGGGAGAAGGATGGTGGCGCTCGGGGCAACGAGGGCTCAATCGGTTGCACGAGGATGATCCTTGGAGGGGTGGGAAGCGATTGAGGGTGGTGGAAGAGCCTGGGAAGCAAAGGGAGTAAGGGAGCAATGGGGGTGGGGTTTTATACCCGAGCGGAGGGAGGCGGAGCCGTAGGGGAGAAGGCAACGGGTGCGCGCTGGGGTCAACAGGAGCAGGTGGGGAGTCTCCTCCGCGGGATGGAGCGGTGACCGGGCGCTGACAGCCGTAATGGCGAGGCGACGGCACGGGAGCAGGCGGCCAAACGGCACGGGCGAGCTCAAGCTCCCGCGCCGCGGAGGGGACAGGCGGAGGCTGACGGGTGGGGTCGGGTGCAGGAGGGCAGCGACGCGTGGCTCGGGTGCGCCCACTGTTTCGGACCGGGGCTGTCGGAACAGCGCAAGCGCGGGGAGAAACCGGGGGCGCAGAGGCGGTGCGAGCGCGTGCGCGAGGGAGGAGGCGGGGAGGGAGCGGGGCGCCAGCGGAGAGAGGGAAATAAGCAGGCGTCGAAGGAGAGGGGAAAGCGGAAAGGGGCGGGGCGCCAGCGAGGAGGGGCGGCGTCCGGCCAGAAATGGAAAGCGGGACCGGGAGGATTTTTCAAAAAAGGAAAGTCTCCAAAAATTCACTTAAAAATCAGTAAAAATCACAAAATTTTCTGGTTTGAAATTTTAGAGGCTTTACAGTAACCGCTGCACGAACAACGTCGGCATCGCACACTGAAGGAGGCAGGCGCGGCTGCACGGTGCCAAAGCCATGTGAGCGTCGGGAGCCGAGCCGATCCCACCCACCGGGCGCGCGGCCTCACCACCCGGCAGTACGGCGTACGTCCCTCCCGCCCCGGCGGGGCCGGGTGCCACCAACCCGCGCGCCTACGCACGGGGCGCCGGCTCCGGCGTACTCTGCGTTCCACCCTCACCAAACCGCGCGGCCGCGCGTGCGCGCTGGCTCGATCGCCTCGACCCAACACGGCGAATCGGGGGCTCGTCGGATCTCAGGCACGTAGGCTACGTAGGAGCGGTCCTGGGCCTGGCTGGCTGGTTGGCCGGCCGGCTCCTTACTCGAGGACGTGTCACGCACTTTGTCAACGCTCCCCTTGATGATCCTGCGTTCGCATGCCTGTCGCGTTCGCATGTCTCTTTTGATTGGGTTTCAAGGAAGGGATTATGAGATGCAACACCAGCTAGCACGTCACTGCCATGCTGGCCTCGCATATGGTTCCCGGGAAATTGCACGATCGCACCGGCACGTACGTACTTACAACTGTTCCATAAGAGGGAAAGGAAGCACCGGAGCAGAGTCGTTTTTTAGGGCTGTGGTTGGTAATTTGTTATGTGTGCCCGGCCTGGGTTTTGGTTCGTTCGTCCGTGTGATAAGACTTACTCTGGTGCTTGGTTGCATACTGATCTGGTCCTTGACTGACCGAACACACAGGGTGGTGGGTACATAGTGCTAAGATCATGGCCCATTGCCTAGAACACGTGCACCGATTTTCTCCAGAGCGCGTACATAATACTGCTTGGTAGAACACGTACATCAATTTTCTCCAGTGCGCATACGTAGTACTGCTTGGTCCATACATGCACTCTCGGGAATACACACGTCAATATACCAGGAAGTCCATGTCACAGAAATGTGTAGCTATCAATTAATGCAAGATCGAACGGGAAGTATCAAATACCAGGAGCTTCCGTGCTATTGACTGAAATTATGGGGCGTTTGTATTGGTTTTTACTGATAACTTTTGGTTATGGTTTATAGTTGAAAATGAATAGTAGTTGTGAAAAATAGTGAATTTAAAGACGCAAGCGGTGCGGAAAATGTTTGAGAGATATGTGCACGTGATGGGACCAAGAAAAATGGGGTAGGTGATATATTCGTGACCCCTTGTTTTATTCTCGAAGCGAGAGGAGTGAAAAAGATACTTCAGAAACTGAATGTTCGTATTGGTTTACAGTGGATTACGCAGGAAATTCTATTAGTTGTAATTACTCATCATAATCCCCTAATGCTCATCAATTGCTTGATATAGAACTAGTGATGTCTGTGATTTCGTATTGGTACAGCGTGGAAACGACTTAGTATATAGCAGTGATATGCTGATACTCACGAAGAAACTAAGCTAGCTGCAGGTATTCTGCAACTATGCCCATTGCGAGTATGTATAATCCTTCCATCGTCGAAATCCCAGTTTGTCGTTCCAATGCAACTATGCAAGGGTAACGGACAAAGCATCGCGCGCGGTTGCTTTCTCACGCACTGCATCTGCATCTGTGTGCATGCGGCCCGTCGTACGTGCGTCGGTCTGTTGGGGTCCGGGTCCATGCACGAATGCCAGCGCATTGCCCTCTTCACGTTCGCTCCGACTAATCCATCCATGCATGTACTGCAACGGTCCAATCAATGCGGAAAGAAATTCTATGGGCGGGTGCCTTGCTCTCACCCCGCTTCAGGTTTCTCTTAGAGCAACTCCAGCAGGGCCCCTACTTGAGCCCTCAAATCTCATATTTGAGGGCTTGAGGCAAAAATAGAGGTTCAGCAGGGCCCCTACTAGAGGCCTCAAATTTGAGGAGCCCCTCAAATCCCCCCTTCAGCCCTCATTCCCAGGGGCCCCCTACTCTGGCTCTCATTCTTCCGTTTCTTCCCGCTGGTGAAATTTCCCACCCGCCGTCTCGACTCCCCGCCTCCCTCCTTGCTCCTTCCCCCGCCTCCGCCCGTCCCCCTCCCTCCCACCCCGCCGTCCCCGATTCCCCGCCTCCCTCCTTGCTCCTTCCCCCGCCGCCCCCACCGCGCCCGGCTCCCCCGCCGCCCCTTCCCCTTCCCCGGCGCCTCCACCCCCTTCCCCGCCGCCCCCTTCCCCGGCGCCTCCGCCCCCTTCCCCGGCGCCCCCTTCCCCGGCGCCTCCGCCCCCTTCCCCGCCGTCCCCGACTCCCCGCCTTCCCCACCGCCCCCTTCCCCGGCGCCTCCGCCCCCTCCACCGCCGCCTCCGCTCCCTTCCCCGCCGTCCCCGACTCCCCGCCTTCCCCTTCCCCGGTGCCTCCGCCCCCTCCACCGTCGCCTCCGCTCCCGACTACCCGCCTTCCCCACCGCCCCCTTCCCCGGCGGCAGCAGTGGGGCGGATGCGGCGGGGGCGGAGGGCGCAGCCGGGCGGAGAGGAGGAGGAGGTAAGCCGAGTGGCGGAGGAGGTAGCCGTCGAGCAGAAAGCGGGGAGTGAGGCGAGGATTCAGCGGAAGCAGCTCGTGGTGGTGGCCGTCGCGGCCGTCGTCGTGGTGGGAAGGCCGTCGTCGTGGCGTGGAAGGCCGTCGTCGTCGTGGGAAGGCCGTCGCGGCCGTCGTCGTCGTCGTCGCGGCCGTCTGGGACGTGGCGTCGTGGTTTCCCGGCGTTGGAGTTGGACTGAGGGAGAGGGAGAGAATGAGGAGTGGGTCCCATGTGTCAGTTGCAGTGGAATGGATTTGAGGGCTTAAATTTGAGAGGTGCTGTTGGAGCAGATGTAAAAAAATAGGGCCCTCAAAAGTAGAGGGAGCCCTCAAATGAAAAGTAGGGGCCCTGTTTTGAGGGTTACTGCTGGAGTTACTCTTAGATCTATGACATGTTACAAATATTAAATTTTAAAATAGTTTGATCAGTTCTTTTACTTGGAATACATGAATTTTAAATTGCTATTGTGCTAGAGATATGTAAATTGTATGGCAGACTTGAAGTGAGGAAAAAACCTGATCTTTTATTTTAACCTGTTATTATGCTTTAAGGTTCGATTTTACTATATGTCTCGAGGTGAGAGCTAGGGCCGTCCCATCGAATCTCTTTCCAATCAATGCAAGGTTGTTCAGCTCTAGCTCTCGCCGTGATCCTGGCCTGCATTACTGCACTGCCTGCCCATTTTTCTCCCACAGAGCAATTAATTGCAATAGGCCATGTTATGACTGTTCATACTACTTGTGCGTGTGTGTCTGATGTGCAGCTCGCAGAAGTGTGTAGCTTAAGCAACTCTAGTACGCAGCCTGTCCCAGCAAATCATTCGTGTGATCCCCACTGGAACTGGACTTGCTTTGGCTCCACCTCTTTGTGGTAAAGAGCATATTGTTTTCAGCTGTGGCTTACGATTTTTAATTGAAATTTTTGAATTTTGGTTGTTTATGGTACAGATTACGGAGAGACAGATACTCATTTGTAATTTTGGCTAGTACATATGTTGGGCTTTTAACATATAGATCATTTAACTTGTAGACTCTGTCTTGAGAAAATACTCCGTTTGTAAGTTAAGTACTATAGTAAAAACCAAAAATCATCAGCTTTTAACTTAAAGAACATGCCCAAAAGCTGCAGTATCTTCAACTCTTAAAGGAAAAAGAGAGACGCATCGATCCATCAGGTAGATCTGATGTTTTTCACTTTTTCTTGCTTTAGGACAGTTTGATCACTGGTTCGATCTGGCTAGCTCTCGCTTGTTGAGAGTCATATTTTTAGGGGGGATATATTTTATGATTGGGGAAAACGACAGTGATTTAACTTCTTTGCTGTGGCAGTATCAATCCCTGTGCTGTGAGTTACTATCAGAAACATTACCGTCGCGTACTCGCGTGCACATGTAAAACTTGGTTATGAACATGAACAACAGCACACCAATCATTCGACGAATGAAAGAAGTATACTGTACGTACCCCCAATTTGTATATCATACCCATATTACACCCCCGCGGGTTTCCTGCACGCTGAGGCCAGCCACATCGCCCCCAGCGCTCGCTCCGGCCGGCGCATGGCACAGGGATTTCGGTACGGTCGGGCATCCTTTTTTGCAAAAAAGTCCCTGCGTTTTTCCGAAATTACGTAAAGGTTCTTTTTCCTCGCGAAAAGGTCCCTGCCAGTTTTTTTAACCCCTCCACTTTGCAGGATAGCCCCCCGCGGTTTTCTAAATTACGTATGGGTCCTCGTTTACTTACGTACATGTCCTCGCTTTTTTACGAAAAAGCCCTTAGACTTTTCCGAAAATACATATTTGCCCTTGGTTTTTTTGCAAAAAAGACCTTTGCCTTTTCCGAAAATACACATGCGCCCTCGGTTTTTTTTATAAACCCCTAACAAGTTATCGCCTCTTTTACTTCGGTACACACGGTGGCTTGCGCGGCGTGACGCCGCGCCTATGAGGCTAGTATAGTCCTATATTACACCGGGGAAGGCCTCCCGAAAGGGCTGCCACATCAGCGTTTTTTTAAAAAAAGCTCTCTAGATTTTGCATAATCGCGTGCGGGTCCTTAGTTCTTACAAAAAACCCTACCATGTTAGTTTTTTTGAAAATCCCCGCTACGTCTCTGAATTATGTACAGGTCCTCTGTATTTCTATAAAGGCCCTCCTGTTGCTAGATAGCACCTTACAATGTTTTCTGAAATTACATATAGATCCTTAGTTTTATACAGAAACACTCTCCATTTTCTCCGAAAATACATATAAATCCTCGCTTTTTCAGAGAAGCCTCTCTTATGAATTTTCGTTTTATTTACTTTAGTCTATATGATAGTTAGCGAGATGTGACACTGCGTTGATGCTGCTAGTCATAAAGACAACACCATTGAACGAGGAGCATCAATCGTCTGTCCTGTATGTACTCTCTTGCCGGTTAATGAAGTAATGCTAGCTATGTAGACTCTACGCCCGTCATCCATCAGTATCCGGCGACTGAACCTGCACAATATGTATCTCCAGTCCCCATTTTTTTCAGCTACACAATTGGGCTGAACAATCTAAAAATTCTACTAATTTTGGACAAATTCTTTTTAATTTATAGCTTTCTTCGAATAAATAAATGAGACGGTTTTTCTCCCAATATTTCGAAGCGGCTTATCGGGACAGTATTTTTAAAGCAGCTTATTGATGGTTTGTTTATATAAACGTTCATATTAAGATAAAAAATTATAAATTGCAGCCGAAAAAGATCCATCCTAATTAAGATTCCGGGCAGTGCCCGTCCTTGACCTTGAGGACCCTTCCAGAACAGAACACTCAAAACTTTCTCTGGCCTGTACAAGCGCTTGCTATTTGAGCAGATTCTTTACATGATTGACATTAGTGCTTACCTCACAGTTTTTTGCTAACTACGATAGGCGGGAAGCTCTCTCTCGACAAAATCCGGATGCTTCCCACAGTTACCGAAATCCTTAGAATGTTGACGCCTTAACGGGACTTGGCACCTGCAGGGGCGCAAAGCAGTAATCTGCCATGAGTGCTCACAAGAAATATTTGTTTGCAACGCACATATTGTCATATTCATACTGTAGTGCTGCAACAGACAACAGTGCAACTAATTACTAGAGCAGTAGTCTTTTTTTTCCCTTTTTCGAGGTCTACATAGAACAATAGTCTAGCCCTTTAATTTCTAACAGAAGGATTGGAGCAGCAAACTTGTCGTAAATACACTGAAGTCTCTGAAAGGGCCACAACGTCGGAGCAAGCTGGGGCAGTTATAGGACCGACGCTGGCAATAAAAAGGTGTAAATGGTTGTTTAAACCTTTTCTTTTAATGATATTTAAAATCTTCACTTAATTGATTGTAGAATTACTAAGTTCAGATTATACTAACTATATTTTATTAAACAAGGTTGAAGACCTAAGACAATAAAATCAGTCACCAATAGCACTAGGCTGGTCCGACAGCTGAGCCCGATCTGACCGCAAGTGCAACGGTGGTCAGATCGTATGTTTTGGGCCGGTCTGACCGATCCTCTGTTACCAGACCTGAAAACCTCCTGGGACAAAAAACTCAAATATCAAGAATTTGCTCAATTCTCATTCGAACACCTCAAAGTTTTACATTAGACTTATTCAATGCATTAGGAACCTGAACCAATTAAGAATCACAAGATTCTTGGCCTGAGGTTCACTGCATTTGAGAATATCAAATATATGCCACAAGAACACCAAAAATCCTAAAACTCAAATTACTTCTCAGTCGTAAGGATCTAAGTTATGAGGTCTTACAGATCTATTCTTACACGTCATAGCAATGTAATTTAAGAAAGAGTTTAGGCTAGAACAACCATGAACATGGAATCACAAATCTAACCCAAGAACAAGGAAAAACACAAACAAAAATATGATAAAGACAAAGCTTTGATCTATTTCCAGTGGAGGATGAAGTTTATATTCTCATAGATGATTACAAAGTACAATGAAAGCACTTTGTAATAACAAACCTAAACCCTAGAATCCTTACCCTCCACCTCCACCTCTTCTCCCCTTTAATAACCAACAACAACCCTAATGGATCAAACCCATTAAACCTATTGAAAAACCCATCAACCCCACTAACACGGGTTTTACACACTCACGTACGTTTCTCAAAGCCTTTACAAGACTCAAATCACTAACCCTTTAGCGATTAACCCACTTGCCAATACCAGCTTTCCTTGACCTAAACGACTTCTTTATTGTGCTTCCCTATGCCATGATTTTAATCAAAGACACCAACCCAATATTTGGCTAACTACCAAAATACCCTCGATAAAACTTCTAGGCACATTTCCTTGACTTCGTATTCACCTTCACCTTAAAGCACCTCCACATGTTTTGACACAACTCATAGTGCCAAATAATTAGCCGTTACTTATTCACGCATCCGGACTCCCCTGAACCGTCTCTACGTGCATCAGTCTCATCAATTGGTGCACCACTACACCAACTCGCCTCTTCATAATCCTTATCTTCTCTGTGCTTTTTTGCTTGAGCCACGTAGTCTCACCTGGACTTACACGACCACTCGGATCTCAGCTCTCCTGCTTAGTCCCACTCTATTGTCAACCGCTAACATTCTCCAAGCCACCTGAACATCCAAAACCAAGTAGCCATTTTGACCATTTTGAGTGTAAGTTACATACACTTGATTCACGTTAGTCAAAACCATACATCATGCAACTAGTACTATAAATGAACCAAGCTCGAGCGAGTTTGGCCTTACAGGCTCGAGCTCGGTAGAAACTCGAGCCGAGCTCGAGTTGGGGTTCGAGCTTGGACCTAGGCTCGAGCTTGGCTCGGCCTAAGCTCGAGTAGGCTTAAGCTCGGCTTGTTGAAACTCGATAACAATTAAAATAATTTATTATGCACTATTTTTCAATAATAAGAAAATTGTGGGTTCGAGTTTGACTCTAGTAAGCTCAATAATAGTCAAAATAATTCAAACATATATAATTTTTAACAATAAGAAAAGCTCGAGCTTGAGTTCGGCTCGAGTAAGCTCGGTAAGAGTTAATATGTATCACTATTTAAGCTCAAATCGAGGCTCGTGAACTATTCGAGCTCGGCTCGGTGAAGCTCGCGAGCTTGAGATCAAGCTCGAGTTCAGCTCGTTTAAAGTTCGAGCTGAGCTCAAATCGAGCCTAGAACGAGCCAAACTCAAATAGCTCATGAGTTTCGAGCTTTTTTTACAGCCTTACATGCAACACCATACAACCAACAAATGACACCCATGCTGTACACATTCTCATCCAACCAAAAAACCATTTTCACTGTTATCTAGCCGCACCCGTCGGTCTGACTGCACTTCCTATACGGGTCAAACTACTGGCCACTAGCTACATTTAACAACACAAGAAAACCCATATCTGGTTTTTTTTTGTTAAACTCTATCTAATTTTAACTTCAATTTTTAATTCCAGTGGCACCTAGTATAAAGTCATTCCCAAACAAGCATACATATGTGTTTGGTGCTTGTTTTCCTAAAAGTCCATGGCTAATTCGATCGCTCGTCCTATGGTGATCAGATCGTCAGCCATCAAACTATTTGAACCCTGACAGCACAACCTGAAATATGAAAATTTTGAAACTTTTGTAAAATTCAAATCCAACTCAATTAAAATACCAATTATTTGTCACAAACATACTCTCGAACTTCAGGTGCTCTCTCTGCGGTCCATTTTCAAGCCCACCGTGACACAAATGCAGTACAATGCCAGTCCCCCAGGGTTAGGCCGACTGACTGATCAGCGGCGTCAACTGTACACGGTACACAAGAGGACAAGCCCTAACAGTACGCGGCCCCCAATCATAGCACGGCCGGAGGAGCCCGTGCAAGTAATCTATTTCTAGCGCGCGACCGATCGATCGATCGGTCGGTCGGCCGGATTCAGCACATTCAATCGCGTGCTTGTGGGTTACGACTGGACGAATCAATATCCAAGCCAACAAATCGATCCTGCGTGCCCCTCCAAGGTGTTCGCTAGAGTCGCTACCTCGAGCTTTGATATGTGCGCCCTCTTTCAGTTGTGTTCTCCATGTTCGTCAAGTAGCCGAGCGAGCAGCAGGCTTGCTCGGTCGCGCAAGCAAGTCAAATCTGCGGTTGATGGTTCGGTTTAACTTAATTGCATGTGATTGAGGCCAGGGATACGATGGATCGCGTCTCGGGTAGAGCCATGTGACGGAGCGGACTGGACCCCAGTTTTCCATCCCCATGCATATATATGTCTCTGGAGTTGGGAGTGTACCATGAGTTTTGTTAAACGTCATTCAGATATTTTCTTTCTAACTGTCATCCAGATTTAGGACCATTGGATTAGAGATCTAATATCCATGAATTCTCCCCCCTCCCCCTCGAAAAAAATCTCCCCCTTTAAAAACAAAGGCTCCTTGATCTCTAATCCAAATGACACAAATTTAGATAATAATTAGGAAGAAAACATACGATTGATGCCTATACACTCCCGTGTACCATCGCCATCGGAGGCACTCGACCTGCTACGAGCCTGGCTACAGGTAAGTACAGATGCAGATGGGGCAGTGGCATGTCAAGACTCGAGGGTCGAGAGCCATGCCGTACGTATCGTTTGCCTCTCGGCAGATCGATCGGTGGCCCAGACATTCACGTTGCAGAACCGTGCGGGGGTACACCACCCGGGACGCGCGCGATCGGGTGCACCGAGCCGCGCGCGCACGCAGGAGGATGCAGGAGCCGTGCCCGTCTGGGCCAGCTAGCTTTTGATTGGGGCTCGATCGAACCGGACCGGCAAACGGCTTGTCATGTTCAATTGTCGCTCTGTACTGTATACGTACGTACTTGGATCGGCGACCCGGTTTGATGGCCTGTGATGATATGGGGTTTCCTGTTCGGGTCTATAAAACCATCTATTAAATACTAGATAATATATTTCTCTCTTTACAATATCACCTAAAATTTTATATGACGTAGTTTTACATGCAACAATATGTTAGGAAAAACTGCTATGCACTGATTCTTATGGTGCACTCACTGTGCACTCAAACTAAAAAGTCGCAAAAAATTTCTACATGCATTTCTAACTTTGCTCTACCTATGTATAAAATTTCAAGGTTAAATTCATTTTATATTAAGAGTAACAAAAAAGAGAAAAAGCTGACAAATGTTAAGAGTTCAAATTTGTTAGAATTTTCTCTTTTTTTGATACTCTTAATATAGAATAAATTTGAACTTGAAATTTTATATATAGATAGAGTAAACCATGAAGTACATCTAAAACTTTTTTTTAGAATTTTTTAGTTTAAATGTACGATAAATACACCGTAAAAATAAGTGTATGGCAGTTCTTACCTTAATATGTTTCCTCTTACATGCCCTTAGATCGTCAACACTTGCATGATTGTCCTCGCCATCAACCGGCAGATCTAGATGGATTGTTGTGCTGTCAATTTCGTGCCTGTTCTTCCTAGCCCGTATGCTTCCCATTGTTTCTACAGGGCACTCGAGTACCCGCAGGTCAGCCGGCCGAAATGCCTCGAGGCCAATTTGGCTGCCGATCGCGACGGAGGTGGAGGCACACTTTCCTATGCGCCAGCCACCCAAATCACACAAGGTGGCTGTTACTACCACTGCCACCACTACGCGCGGTTGCGTCCCCGGGGATTAACCGTGTGAGCAAATCCGCGTACCCGTCGAAGGACGGCACGCGCGCGCGCATCGAGAGGAGCAACGGGGAGCCAATAACAAAATCGTAGGCGATCCCGAGGGATTTGCTTCCCTCGCACCCCACCGCTCCGGCGGCTTAGGGTTTCACGTGGCCCGCCAGTGGGGCGCCGCCACGTGCCCCCTAGGAGGCCAGCGATCGGGCGGCACGGCCTGCGTAGTGGTAGTACGTACCCGGCGACGCGCGCGCTCGGCGCTTCCGTGGATCACTTGGGCGCAACGGCTCCGGCACACCGACCACGCCTACCGCCTCACCTCATCTTACGAACCAAAAGGCACCTCTTCCTAGGACGTCCATTCTTAAATATTTTCATCATCAGTAGTAGTAATTTCTGTTCTGTCCGCAGATCAACTGCGAACTCTTATAGAGACTGCTCGCTATTCACAGCGTAGAAATTCCCCTTTGGTGACGACGGTCGAGTGGGAACGACTGAGATGTCATCCGGGTCCTGTGTAAAATATGGACCAAGGTAGGGTTGAAGCATCATTTTAGATGCGAAAGTTTGCGGTGTCCTTTGATCACTTGCACAGTGGTTGTTGCATCATAATGCGCTAACAAGACAACTGTAGCCACCAAAGGGGGACTGCACGAGCACAATTTGTTGGGGGTAATTAGTTAGGGGGCTGCCTAATTTCCTTAACCCCAAATTAAAGCCTACTAATAGTCCTGCACTACAGGGCGGCCCAAATTTATGCGATACAAGCTCACATGCACATGCACAAGTGACCGGAAAAACAACTCACTCCCTGGCGATCCGTATAAACCCCCCATCACCACCTCCCCTCCCTCTCGCCCTCCTCCCACCTCCATTAAATTCTTTCCAAGTTAACCTCCGGTCCATAGATTCCTCTCATATCACCACATTCTTGACTCCTTGGACTCGATCCCCACTCGCTCGCGCGATCGAGCTCTGACCAGTGCAGAAGGTTGTGAGATGTTGTCGTCGCACCCTCACGAGGCCATGCTGCCGTACGCGCCGCGGCCGCCGTCGCTGCTGGTGGACCGGCGGTACAAGCAGGGCGCCGAGGCGGCGCCCAGCTGCCCGCGCTGCGACTCGCCAAACACCAAGTTCTGCTACTACAACAATTACAGCCTCAGCCAGCCGCGCTACTTCTGCAAGGGGTGCCGCCGGTACTGGACCAAGGGCGGCTCGCTCCGGAACGTGCCCGTCGGCGGCGGGTGCCGCAAGAACCGCCGGGGAAAGTCGTCCGTGCGGTCGGCGGCCGAGTCCATCTCCAGCGGCCGTGACGCGACGTTAGGCCACCGGTTCCCCGGCTCGATCCGGCCCGACCTGGTCCTGGAAGGCATAGTCGGCAACCCGGCGAACCCCGGCCAGGCGATGCCCGACGTGCCCGCCGCGGCCGAAGGGTCCACCATCGACCTCGCAATGCTGTACGCCAGGTTTAGGAACCACCAGCCGGCCAACGCCGGCGTCGCTGCCGTCACGCCGGAGTCGGCAGGGCACGTTGACGAGGCGTTCGACACGTTCAGCACGTCCAGCGACCTGAGCCCCGGCGTTCTGGCGCTGGCCCAGTTTGGCCCGAGCCAGGATGGGTTCGGCGAGTGGTCCGGACCAGTGAGCAGCACCGACCCGACAAGCACGACCAGTACTACTACCGCAACCACCATGTTGTGCACTGATGTGAGCGTACAAGCTGCGCTCGGTGAGCTCAACTTCGCCATGGATCAGAGCTGCTTCGACTCGTTAGGGTTGCACACGGATGGCGCCAGCCACCTCTCGTCGTGGTGTTCGATCGTGCCGAGCTTGTCGACGTGGGAGGAGGCCAAGTATGACTCATTGGATTCGTTTCCCGACGACGCCATGATCCTCCAAGAGGGCATGATCACTGCTGCCGATCATGATTGGAGCGTGGATTGCCAAGGATTGGAGGCTCTCTACATGCCTTAAATATACGATTAAATTTCTTCTTCTTTACTAATCTGATGTTATTCTTGTGATTGCTTTGTTATTTTTTCTTTCAATTTGGTTTGGAAGATCTATATATATATAGATATGTATGTTTTGAAAAGAGGTAGAGGGCGAGTTAAGTACTCATGTGAAGGAATTAAGGGCTGGCATACTTGAGAGATAGAGGAATACAATAAATTTTGAAAAATCTGATTATTCGCCAGTTTTTTGTGCAAGTTTCCTAACATTGTAGCTAAAGCTGGCTATATGTATATATGTGTATGATTCTACTCTCAGGTGTAGTTACTCTAACCTATGATATACCACATAAATGAACTTAACATATATACTCCTTTATCACTGTATGTATACTCATATACTCATTCTAAGATACTATAATGCTAACCACACGAAAAAATTGTAAGACAGTATATAGTTTTTCGTACATTTTGCTAGTACCTTCATATTCGTACATAAAAAGAAGTATGTTTAAAAAAATTATACATACCACCTAAATGGTTTTATATACTCATATACTACACATACATACACTTCATTCTATGAGATACTCCCTACTTTCTGAGATACCAGGGAGTATATATATAGCATAATTAAATCACTCAGAAAAAGCTAACAGGTGTTATAATGCAATTTCAACCAACAACCGAAAGCCGCAGTTATAAGCCGGATGGAGTGGGGCCAGAAAAATTATGCTATAAATTATATATATATATATATATATATATATATATATATATATATATATATATATATATATATATATATATATATATATATATATATATATATGTGTGTGTGTGTGTGTGTGTGTATCATAATTTATAGCATAATTTATATATACTCTTTTTACAAATCAAAAAAGGCATATAGCAAAAAATAAAGGGCTCTGATGATTTTTTCCAACTATGTCACATTAGAGTATTTTAGAATTACTATTTAAGTATACCAAAAGTGATAAATAACACTACTACAAAAAGGGTCATCTTGGACGCCTCATCACAGACGTTTCAACACAAACCGTCAGCGATAAATTTACCACAGACGATTTTATAAGATGGATCGTCTAACTTCACCACGATGGAAAGAATCATCTGTGATGACCTATTTATCACAGACGATTTTTATTCTGAACTGTCTATGATGTATCACAGACGGTTCAAAATAAAACCATCTGTGATGTTTGTACTTATCACAGACGATTTTTATTTCAAACTGGTTGTGATGTATCATAGACAGTTTAGAACAAAAACCGTTTGTGATGACATACTTCTCATCGATGGTTATTTACCAAGAACCGTCTATGATAATATTTTAATTTTCCTGCTCTCGCCGAATTTGAATTCCCCGCTCATCTCGATAGATTTGCGCTTTAATATAGAACGATCAGTTGTTCTTCTCCTCATCTCCCCTTCTCTCTTCTCACTTCTCCACTCCTCTTCTCATCTCATCTCCTCACTTCTCCTTGCCAAGTTTTTCTTTAAAAATAGAAGGCTCGGCCGACTACCTCCCCGAGCTCCTCCGCCTCCGGTTGTGATGCCATGGTTCACTACATAAGGTACTCTTATTGTAAGAGTGTCTGGTGTAGTGTCACCGTCGTGACACAATGGTGACGCCGTTGCCGCCAGCCACTCCTTCATCGCCGGTGGTATATCCCCACCCCTCCCCTCCTTTCCCTGATGGTTGGATATGAAATTACGAAATTGTTGGATGACTAAGGTTTCGACCATATAAATCTTGTCTCCCTAAACTTGCATTGCCAGTGATATTACTACTATAGAAATGGTCTTCACAGACGGTTCAAAACCGTCATCATAGATAGTTTTCAAATTGTCTGAATTTATGTGTCTGTGATAACATGTGGTTATTATAGACGATTTGCAAACCATCTATGATAAGTTACAACACAGAAGATTTTTTCAATAAAACGATCTGTGATATCAGATATTAGAGATGTTCTTAAATATAGCCGTCTATGATATGTCAGATATCACAGACGACTAATACTAAAAATCGTCTATGATATTACAGATATCATAGACGGTTCTTAAATATAGCCACCTATGATATCTCACATATCACAGACGAGTAATACTAAAAACTGTTTGTGACAAAACAGATATCACATACGGTTTTCAACAAAACCATCTATGATATCTGAAACCAAATTTTATATTTTATTTTGAAATAGTTTTATAATCCTTCTTGTCTCACTAAAGTCAAGAATACATTCTAAAAGCTTATCATTTTATGTGACAAGATTATCCCAAAACAAACATTAAGTCGACGCAGGTCTACGCATTTGATACCAAATTTCTCTAGCCCGAACTAGTGTACTAACTAGAGTTTTAATCTATGGTGATAAGGTATTGGGGAAATTCAATGTCAATGGAGGAATTAACAAGTAGGAAATAACTAAATTTAAAACTGAATTGAAATTCGTTGAATAAAATTAAGCATGCAATGTAATTTAAATCAAAATAATTTTATTTGCAAACTGGGTACAACATGGTCGAGGAGTGTGACTTGCCTTGCTCCGCGGTTGGGTGTGAATCATCGTCGAAGAATTCTCCTGAATCATCGCAGTCTACACGTGAAAATAACCCACCAAACTCAAATAAAATCAAAAGAAATTCAAATAAACTCCAAATATTTAAATTGAGGGCATAAATGGATAGAGGAGAATTTTTGATGAATTTAGATTTTTGAATGGGCTCAATCAGAGTTAGATGAAGGAGAACGGGCACTCGGAAGTTTAAAATTAGAGAAAAAGAAAAAGGCTGATTTTCTGGAATTATTTTTCTAAAGAAAATAGGAATTATGATGTCAGCCCTGAGAATTTTTTTCGGCTGAATTATTTTTCTATTGGAACATGGGATTATGACGTCAGCCTGGTTGGATTTTCAGACAGGAGGCTGACAGTGAGCCCGGGTCTATGTGGACCGAGTCCACAGACCCGAGGAAAGGCTGAGGTGGTTGGGGGCTGACATGGCGCTGAGGTGTCAGCTGATTAGGCCATTTTGCTGACGTAGCAGTCATGTGGCGTTGACATGGCTGCCACGTGGATCGAGGGGCCTCTGGGCTGACGTGTCAGCACACGTGGCTGCCACACGGACCTGAGAGCCGAGGTGGCTGCTAGGTGGCACACACGTAGATCGGAGGGGCTGACTTGCTTGCTGGCCGCGCACGTGGCGTCCGTGTGGCGCTCGGGCGCTGACTTGGCTGGCTCGATGGCGTCGTATAGCTGCCACAGGGGCCGAGCCGGCTGAGGTAGCACGGTCACCGGTGAGGGCGCACAGGACCCTAGGGTCACCGGTGGCAGAGGCCACGGCGGGGATGGCGAGAGGACCAGAAACAAGAGGGAGTCGAGGGCAACCCATTTCACCTTAGCGCGGAGTCCGGGGAAGCTCGGAGGTAGCTGGCGGCAAGGATGGAGCAGCGGAGGCGTTCGGGTCACCGACGAAGTGGGTCCTCAGGTGGCGCTCGAGCTCGGCGGAGGGGCGGAGGAGATCACCGAGATCTCGGGGAAGCCGAAGGTGCCGGTGCCGAGGCTCGGGGAAGCTCCCTTCGCCTGCGATCGCTCGCCGGAGGAGTTTCGGCAGCCGAGGTAGTGAGGGCGCGCGGTGAGGGCGAGTGGCACTCGGGAGAAGGAAGAGGAGGGCAGAGCGGGGTAGGGTGGGGAATGGGGGTGCTCGGGGAGGTATTTATAGGGGCGGAGGGGTTGAGCGGCCACAGGAATTTCTCATCGAAGGGCGGAGGTGGGAAGCGGTTACGGGAGGTCGTGCGGGAGTGGGGGAGATAGGCTCGAGAAGAAGGGGAGGTGGGTACGGAGATGGCAGGTAGGTGCGGAGATGGTGGAGTGGGGATGTAGGCGGCGCGCGCAGGAGGTGGTGGCAGAAATTGTGGCGGCAACTTCGGTGGGGCGGTTGCGGCGGGAGGAGGAAAAAGACGAGCGGGGGAAGAAGCACCCAACAAGCGGGCCCGGGGATGGTGCCACGCGGCGGGGAAGAAATCGAGCGGCTGGGGAGTTAAATGGGAGGCGAAGGCAGGATGGGCCAGGGCAGCGACGTGGCTTAATCGGGGCCGGCCACTTGTCGGCCCGAGGAGAGAGGGAGACGGGATGAGTGGGCGGTTGGGCTGGGTCGGCACGGGACGTGGCTCAATCCGAGCCGTCCACGCGTCGGCCGGAGGGAAGGAGGGAAATTTTATTTTCTATTTTTGATTTTCAAAAAGCCCAGAAATATCAATAATGCTCAAAAATTATAAATAAATTCCAAACATTCCAATAAAATTCACAGAAATTGCTAGAGATATTTGGACTTAGATAAAATATTTCCAACTTACTGATGTATTATATTTTTATACTTAAAATACTTTTTAATTTCAAAGTAGATTTTAAAATTCTAGAAAACATAGAAAAACCAAACAAAAGCCAAATAAATCCAAATAATTAATTTGAATTATGATTTTATAGATAATCAAAAAATTCTTCAAAAATATTTTTAGGTTTTTACTTAAATTACTTTTCAAATCTAGCCCTTTTAAAACAGAAATTTAGGGCAAATCAAAAGTAAAATTTAGGCACAAAAAACACTTATTTTTATTTTAAACCAAATTAATAAAAAAATTTCACTAAAAAAATTGAAGTAAACAGCTGGGATGTTACAACGACCGGCGAGGTACTCATCCAGGATAGCTAGGTTGGCCATCAATGCCATCGGCAAGGAAGAATACAGAGCCATTTATTTGTGCTTGAGAAACAAGAATGACAAGGAAGATAACTTGCCGGCTAGGTGCTCATACAAGATTAATCTCCAGTGGCAACGATCATTTTTATACAATAAGGAATACATCCAACTTGTGAGACGAAGAGACGCATCTACGAGCCGAAATGATTGAAGGTGCACATCGGGGAGAGGAAGCATATCACAGACGGTTCCAACCACAAGCCGTCTATGATACACAACTACCATAGACGGTTTATATTAATGATCATCTGTGAACTATCACATACGATTCTAATTAAAAAATCATCTGTGGTGTCTGCTATTATCATGGATGGTTCATATTACTAACCATTTATAAATTATCACAGATAGTTATTAACAAGAACCATTTGTGATAGTAGGGTATTATAGACAGGACACGAGTCATGCTTGTAAAACCGTCTATGATAATTATAACACAGATGGTTCGACGAAACCGTTTGTGATGAGGTATCTAGTATAGCCTTTTTTTGTAGTAGTGTATATCCCCCACCTCTTTTACTCCGAGAATTGCATTTTACTTTATCAGCTCCCTTATCTTATCTTTGTTTGCACCATAGGTCATCTCCTTCGTTTGCTTACAGAATTTACTGATGTGGCGCACATGGCTGCTAATAGACTACGCATACATGACCACGGCTTACGACCGAGCACCTACAACCATGGATTACGACCGCACATCTACAACCATGGCATACCTGTTGGACCGAAATGGCGACAGAGGGGGGGTGAATGTCGATCTTTAAAAATCGCCCCCAACAACTATCTTCTTCTCCAGTAGCTATGAGAGCTATGAAGGAGAAAATAAGCCCTCACTGGAAATCACAGAGACACTGAAAAGCTAGACCCAGAAGGAAGCAATCAAGAAAAGCAAATTCAGCACAAAACTGGCCTCAAGCGGTAGTACCGCTTGGTCGAGCGGTAGTACCGCTGAGCGGTAGTACCGCTGGTTAGAGCGGTAGTACCTTTGAGCGGTAGTACCGCTCCCCGAGCGGTAGTACCTCTCGAGAAAAACAGCAAACAGCTAATTTCAGAAAAAAGAGAGATTCGCACCGATTCTTGGATTCTTGGCTTGGGAAACTTTGAGGATAGCTAGGGAACACTCCCAGAAGACTAAGCCAAAAGACAATAACAAGAAATCCACTCCAAGAATCAAGAATTTCAGATTTGGGTAAAAATCTGAATTCTTGCACGACCCGAGCCAAAAATCAAATTGCTCCCAAACGGTTGATCCTTTGGCTATGAAATTTTGAGGATAGCTATAAGATAGCCTCTGGATCCTCCATGCCAAATTTCAAGCCATTACAACAAGGGGAACACTGAGAGCACCAAAACCCTAGAAATGCAAAGCTTGAACAGGGGAGGTCAAAAAGGCAAAACTGAGATTAAAACCTTGTCTCTGGGATTTTAATTGATCAATTGATCTTGAAGCACTATCCCATCATGGAGCAACCCATTTTACACCTCCACAGCAAGCAAGAACTCGAAAATCAAAATCTCAAGAAATCCACCAAAAGAGCATCGAAGGAAGAACAGAGAGCACGGGAATAAAAACTTCAGATTTTCATTTCTTGGATCACAATGAATACAGAGGAGTCCCGATACCCCGACTTGATACAAAAGGAAATATTACAAGCTCTCAACTCAAACCATCCTCTCCCTCTCTACTCAAGAACACAACTCAAGAACACATGAGGGAGGGAGCACTCAGGAACACATTGATGGAGGACAGAACAACCCTCTGCCTTCTCCACCCACTCTCAACAACTAAAACCTAAAGCCTAAAGCAACCACTAAAGACTCTTTTGACTCTAGCAAACCCTAATTCCACCTCAAGTGCTCAAGGAGGGCATGCAGCCCCTCCTCTCCTTTTATAGCGCCTGGCTAACGGGCCTCCGCCCCGTTACGCCCGCTACGTCCAACGGAGCCCGCTCCCGCGTGTGCAGCCTTGCGAATTTCCCGATTCGCCCCTTCTGCACCTTCCGGGAAGCTTCCGCGCTCCTTGCCTCGCACGCCTCGCAACCACCTCGAGTCCACGTCGTCTTCGACACATCCCGACCGTTCTGACCTCAGCGCCACCTGCGCCTAGTCCGGTCCACCGTGTCTCGCCACGACTCCAACTCGACGTCCTGCAGTCACACATACAAGAAGCACGTCAAATAGCACCGCTCGACACATGAAAGCGTAAATACCATTACACTTACCACAGATGAAGTCAAAACCTGTCAAAACATTAGAATATACATCCTAAGCCCAAATGACCAGATTTGACCAAAGTCCGACCGAGCCCGATTGCGCCACGCAACGACTCGACTCCGAACCACTCAAACCAAACTCGACTGACCTAAACCTTTGTCAATTACTCATCACTCTCATGGAGCACGACCACGTGGTCTCTCAATACCAAAGTAACAAAACAACAGTACCTACACATATGAATCATAAAAGGATAGCTCAAGAAAGACTAAACTCAAATGCTAGTATGACAAGTTTAATTTAAGTTGATCAATTTTACTTAACTTATCATGGCAAACGCTAGTCTACACATATGAAGTCATGATAAATTTAGCAAGCTAAGCACAAGTCATGGCAAGGTGTAAAGCACTGAAACATGTCATAACAGGATAATAATCAAGGCTCAATGCAGATTGATTATAATGCTAGAATGCTGAAAATGCAAGAAGGTCCAGCTCCCCCTCAACATTAGATGCAACTTTTAGTTCAAGTTGAGTTATATCAAAATTAAGCTTCAGAAGCTTCCAACTGAACTCCCCCTGAACCAAAGCAATAAAATCGAGAAGCTGGCAAAGGAAACCAAACAGGCAGTCCTTAAAGCATAGAAAAGATATAGAAGCAACTATGGCTTAAACTGACTCTCATCTACCCCAAAAGACTCCAGGACTAACAGCTGAGCGTCGAACACACACTAGAGAGCAAACACATACCCTGTCTACCCGAGGGTGGCCCAACCCTCGCTAGAACCTACAAGAAGTGAGTGAGCTCAACCTAGTGAGATAAGAAATAGCTAATCCTGGAAGCACAAGACAAGAGAAGAAGTCTAAGCAACTCAACACAAGAAACACTCTAACCTATGCTAGAAGGACTTAACCCAATGCACCCGCAAATGCCATTCAACAGAAATGAGACAGAAGCATAATGAATATACTAAAGCAGTAAAGCCTAAGCTCCCCCTCACTACAGTCCGTAAGGACAAACCACCCCAAGCTCTCCCCGTAGAGCTGAAAACCTCGAACTGTCCAAGAGCTTGGTGAAGATATCAGCCAACTGGTGGTCACTCTCCACAAACTGGAGCACTATGTCACCCTTCTCTACATGGTCTCTAAGGAAGTGGAAGCGAATATCAATATGCTTGGTCCGAGAGTGCTGCACTGGGTTCTTAGCAATGTTGATCGCAGAGGTGTTATCACAAAAGAGTGGAACACTGTCGATAACTAACCCAAAATCCCGCAGGGTCGAAGCCATCCAGAGTACCTGGCTGCAGCAACTGGCAGCAGCAACGTACTCGGCTTCTGCAGTGGACTGTGCAACACCGGACTGCTTCCTCGAAGACCAGGAAACGAGAGAAGTGCCAATGAACTGGCAGGTGCCGGAAGTGCTCTTCCTATCTATCCTACAGCCAGCAAAGTCTGCATCCGAAAAGGCTCTCAAGGAAAGACAGGATGAGGAAGAGTACCAGATCCCATAGTCAATGGTAGCTCGAAGGTACCGAAAGATGCGCTTCACCGCCTGGCGGTGAGATACGCGAGGAGAAGCCTGAAAACGAGCACACAGACACACGGAGAAGTGTATGTCTGGTCTCGAGGCAGTGAGGTAAAGAAGGGAGCCGATCATACTTCTGAACTCTTTCTGATCAACTGGCTCACCATCCTCATCTGGGTCAAGATAGGCTGTAGAAGCCATGGGAGTCGACACAGGCTTACCATCGCTCATGTCGAAGCGTCTCAGGAGGTCACGAGTGTACTTTCCTTGATGAAGAAATGTACCCTCCCGAGTCTGCTTAATTTGGAAGCCAAGGAAGAAGGTCAACTCACCCATCATACTCATTTCAAACTCGGTGCTCATGACATCCGAGAACTGGGAAACCAGAGTATGGGAAGAGCCGCCAAAGATAATGTCATCCACATAGATCTGGACGAGCAGAAGGTCAGCGCCAAGCCGGCGGATGAACAAGGTCTTATCAACTTTACCCATTTCAAACCCATGACTCAACAAGTAGGACTTAAGCCTCTCATACCAAGCCCTGGGGGCCTGCTTAAGTCCATACAACGCTTTGGAAAGCTTGAAGACATGGTTTGGGTATTTGGGGTTTTCGAAACCAGGAGGCTGTCGGACGTAGACCTCTTCCTCAATAAGGCCATTGAGAAAGGCACTCTTGACGTCCATCTGGTAAAGCTTGAAACCCTTAGAAGCTGCAAAGGCAAGCAGGATTCTAATGGCTTCAAGTCTAGCTACAGGGGCAAAGGTCTCCTCGAAATCTAGACCTTCAACCTGGGAGAACCCCTGAGCAACCAGTCTAGCCTTGTTTCGAATAACCACTCCATCCTCGCTCTGCTTGTTCTTGAACACCCACTTAGTCCCAATAATATTGTGACCTCGCGGGGGCTCGACAAGCGACCAGACCTTGTTCCTCTCAAATTTTCTAGCTCCTCATGCATGGCATTGACCCAAGACTCATCAGATAAAGCATGAGAGACATCTTTGGGCTCAAAGAAGGCAATGAAAGCAGAATGGAGACAGAATTGAGATAAGCCAGATTTTGAGCGGGTAACACGCTCGAAAAGGTCTCCAATGATCTGCTCTGAAGGATGGTCTTTCTGGATATGTCTAGGAGGTCCAGGATGAGATGAAGAAATGGCCTCTACCTCGTGAGCTGACGAGGTAGGAACAGAGCCACCAGCTCCAGAAGAAGCAGAAGGCATGGGCTGATCACCTCGAGGTGCAGTGGAAGACGGCATCTCAAGGAGTGGATGAGGGACAGGATCAGGTAGACAACCGTCGTCTCCATCATCCTCATCATCCACAAAGATGGTCTCGGACTGCTCTAAAGAACCTGAGATATCGGGCCTAGTCTCCGGACTGGCCTCGTCAAAGGTCACCTCACAGGTCTCTACCATTTTACTAGACTCGCAGTTCCAGACCCTATAAGCCCGCGAAGAAGGCGAGTAACCTAGAAAGATGCCATCACAAGAACGTGATTCGAACTTGTCTAGGTTCCCGGACTTCAGAATAAAGCACTTGCAACCAAAAACACGAAAATGAGAGACGCTGGGCTTTCGCCCGTATCTCAGCTCATAAGAAGTGCGGTGCAAGTGTGCCCTAAGAAATACTCGATTTGAGACATGGCACGCGGTGGCTATAGCCTCAGCCCAAAACTTCCGCGGTGTAGAGTGCTCATCAAGCATCGTCCTGGCCATCTCGACCAAGGTACGGTTCTTCCTCTCCACAACGCCATTTTGTTGTGGGACGTGCGGAGAAGAGAACTGGTGCTCTACACCTGTCTCACCACAGAAACTCTCGAAGTAGGAATTCTTGAACTCCGTGCCATTATCACTGCGGATCGCTCGTAAGGCACCCGGGAGCTCAACAGAAAGCCTACCGAAAAGATCTCAAAAAAGTGAAAATGTCTCATCCTTCGAGGCTAAGAAAAACACCCAAGAATACCTCGAGAAGTCATCGACCACGACAAGAACATACCACTTCCCTCCTGCTGACTGCACTCGAGCTGGTCCCACTGTGTCCATGTGGAGCAGCTGTCCCGGTGCATCGGTCATAGTGACTGTGACCGAAGGATGGGAGGCGGCAACCATCTTGCCGTGCCGGCATGGAGCACAAACTAGATCTTTGACCATCTTGAGTTTCGGCAAACCACGAATGAGATCATGGCCGCTAACTCGAGTCAAATGGTCAAACCCAATATGACCAAGTCTCCTATGCCAGAAAGAGAGGTCGCGGGACTCAGAAGCAAATAAACACCTGAGAGGATCACCAGAAGACTCAGAGAAATCAGCACGAAAGATCCTCCCAAAACGAGAAATCCCACAAACCAGACTACCCGAAGAATCAAGAATTTTGCAATTGTTTTTCTTAAAACTTACCTCGAAACCGTCATCGGTAAGCTGAGAGACTGAAAGTAAATTGTACTGCAGCTTACTAACCAAGGCTACATCTTTCAAAATGAAAGAATCATTAATGCGCACAGTACCTTTGGCGATGACGCGCCCAGATGAAGCATCTCCGAAAGTGATCGTCTCATCACCTGGAGCACGAGCAAGGGAAGAAAACCAACGGGAGTCTCCGGTCATATGACGAGAACAACCGGAGTCTACAAGCCAAACCTTTCCCTTCCCTGCCCGGCGAACCTGAGTCAAACAGAGAGTAAAGTCTCAGTACTGGGATAAATCAAGAGTGATTTTGGCACCCAATACTGAACAACACGTCGAGCAGATGAAGTAGTCAAGCACGACTGACCTCTATCTACCCTACGCTCTCCATGACTCAAAGAAGCAGAAGGTCTGTGAGCAGACCTGAAGCTGTTGCGGGGTCCAACTGCTACGGGAGAGCGAGTCGGAACACCGGCAACATGCTGATCACGCCGCGGATAGCTATCTCGACGGGGAAACCGAGATCTACCCTCAGGACAGCGGAAGACACGATCAGAGGCAGCATGAGGATGAAAAACAGAAGACTCAGAAAAACCAAGTCCTCGATGCTGCCCAAACCCATCAACAGCAGTAAACCTAGACCTCGTGCTGGTCCTAGGTGCACTCAGGATCTGGGGCTGACCCTGAATACGCCTAGGAGACTCAGCACGGTCTCTACGCGCGATCTTGGCGCGCCTGAAGCATCGATCAACCGTGTGTCCATCCTTCTGACAGAAGGTGCAGTGATACTTCATCCTCTGAGAGGTAGAAGTAGCACGGTCTGGCTTCGCCTTCTGAGAGGCCGAAGCAGCAGGTGGACTCACCTTCCTGTCAGAGATCCCTTGGACAAAGCCCGCTGATTTGAATTTAATCTCATCAGATCTGGGCTCGACCTCGATCACACCTCCTACTATGGGTCGGAGAATAGCAGGTGGATGCTTCCTCATATCCTCATAAAAATCATATCCTAGACCTTGATTGAACTTGCAAATCTTGGATTGGTCTAGAATAAGATTAAGCTTCTTCTTGCCTCCTACAAATCTCTCGAGAGTGTTCATAAGGTACTGACACTCCCGAAAGAGAGAGGTGCAAGAAGAGCAAGGGGAAGAGGGAACAGCAGGAGGTAAGGGAGCAGATGAAGAACCAACAGCAGAGGGAAGAATGGCTTGTGCACGCACAGCCGACTCTGAAGGGACAGTCCTACTGCTAGCCAGTTGGTTCACGTCGCTAAGCGTCTCAACCTTACCCTGGGGCTTCTCCCCCTTCTCCACAATCACATTACAAGCAGAATGTGGCTTCTCTAGAAGGTCCTTAGTTAGCTTCACACATTTCTCATCCAATGCAATCAAGTCAGATTTTAGTTTGTTACAATTAATGCATGGTGAGCTAACAGGGTCCTTAGAAGCAAACTGAGCCAACTTCCTATCATGATCAATCATTTCTTGAAACTGTTTGGAGACAGCTTCAAGTTCAGCAGTTAACTTAGGACAGTTCAAGCATGAATCAATCGGCTCAAGTAAAGAAGCTTGTAGTTCAGCAATTTTATGATCTGCCCGTTTTAGATTCATCTTCAAGTTATTGCAATTTTCACAAGACTCGGGCAGATCAAGGAGCATGGCATAAGGTCCTCTAGCAGCAATGTCCTTAACCTCACATGAGGTGGGAGAAGTAGTCTCATCAGTAGTAAGTAGGGTAACAGCCATCCTACTCAACTCTAACTCAGCAAGCAGACTAACATTCTCCACCTTAACAATATTAAGCTCGGAGGACACACTATCATGCGAGGTCCTTAGTTTCTCCATGTCACCCAACAGAGCACAGCATGTATCACAATCATCACGGGAGGGAGCAGATGTAAGTGAAGTAAGCTCCCGTGATAGTCTATCTACTTCCTTCTCTAACTCAGTACACCTAGCCCTAGCTCTAGCATGAAAACCACCTAGCTTAAGAAAAGCATGATTGAGCTGGTCATAAGAAGGGAGTACCTCATCCGAGTCGGAGTACAGCTCGCTGTCGCTGATCTCGCCCTCGAGGGCCATGAAGCACATGCCGGAGAAGTCGTCGCCGCCATCCTTGGGCTCTTGGTCACCCGTCCCGTCGTCGTCGCTCCATCCCTCCACCTCGCTGAGGTCGAGGTCGTCGAAGGCGGTGAGGACGCGGTGGAAGAGCTTCTTGGCCTTCCCGAAGTTGCGGAACTTCTTCTTTCCCGGAGCAGGTGCTGAAGGCTTCGTGTTGCGGTTCTTGTCGGTGTAGTCGTTCTTGCCCGAACCGCCGTAGTCACCTTTACCCTTTCCAAGCTTGGGGCAGTTTGCTCGGATGTGGTTGGGGCCACCACACTCGAAGCAGATGACTGGTCCTCCTCTCTTTCTGTCTCTCCTACCCTTGTAGGCATGGGAAAACCTTCGGGCTAGGAGGGCCAGCTGATCATCCGCAAGCTGCTCTAACTGATCATCAGTTATGTCACAGAGAGCAGCAAGGGAGAAACCACAAGAAGACTCAGAAGAGAGACCAGAAGCTGAACTGGGATCGGTGACCAAAGCCATCGACTGTGACTTCGACCTACGAGAGACAACGTCAATCTCGTGAGTCTTGAGGCGCGAGTACAGCGCGTCAAGAGTCAAGGTCGAGAGGTCTGTCGTGTCTTTGATGGTGGTCACTTTCATCTCCCACACTCGCAGATCGAGTGCTGCAAGCATCTGACGAGCGTTGTCCGAGTCGGGGTATGTGAGACCGACCGCTCGGAGGTTGCTCAAGATCTTGTGAAAACGTGCGAAGCACTCATCTAGGGACTCACCAGCAAGCATCTCGAATTTGTTGTATTCGCACTTGAACTGGTCCTGTCGAACCGTCTTGATTTGGGTGGTGCCCTCATGGTATGCGTCGAGGGTCACCCAGATATCGTAGGCGGACGACAGGTGGGAGATGCGATCGAACTCGCTACGACTCAGGCCCTGGATGATGATGTTCCTTGCCTTAGCGTTTGCCTCAACATCATGCATATTTCCAGCATTGATGTTCTCATCGGCAGGAACAACAAACCGGACCTTGACTTTGCGCCAGATAGCGTACCCCTGAGCCTGGATGTATGTCTCCATTCGGCACTTCCAGAAGGGGTAATCGATGCCATCGAAAACGGGCGGCTTGGTCGAGTACTTGTCCGTCACCATGGCTCTTGAGACCGGTTAAGATCTATGAATTAGAGCTAACCGGCTCTGATACCAATTGTTGGACCGAAATGGCGACAGAGGGGGGGTGAATGTCGATCTTTAAAAATCGCCCCCAACAACTATCTTCTTCTCCAGTAGCTATGAAGGAGAAAATAAGCCCTCACTGGAAATCACAGAGACACTGAAAAGCTAGACCCAGAAGGAAGCAATCAAGAAAAGCAAATTCAGCACAAAACTGGCCTCAAGCGGTAGTACCGCTTGGTCGAGCGGTAGTACCGCTGGTTAGAGCGGTAGTACCTTTGAGCGGTAGTACCGCTCCCCGAGCGGTAGTACCTCTCGAGAAAAACAGCAAACAGCTAATTTCAAAAAAAAGAGAGATTCGCACCGATTCTTGGATTCTTGGCTTGGGAAACTTTGAGGATAGCTAGGGAACACTCCCAGAAGACTAAGCCAAAAGACAATAACAAGAAATCCACTCCAAGAATCAAGAATTTCAGATTTGGGTAAAAATCTGAATTCTTGCACGACCCGAGCCAAAAATCAAATTGCTCCTAAACGGTTGATCCTTTGGCTATGAAATTTTGAGGATAGCTATAAGATAGCCTCTGGATCCTCCATGCCAAATTTCAAGCCATTACAACAAGGGGAACACTGAGAGCACCAAAACCCTAGAAATGCAAAGCTTGAACAGGGGAGGTCAAAAAGGCAAAACTGAGATTAAAACCTTGTCTCTGGGATTTTAATTGATCAATTGATCTTGAAGCACTATCCCATCATGGAGCAACCCATTTTACACCTCCACAGCAAGCAAGAACTCGAAAATCAAAATCTCAAGAAATCCACCAAAAGAGCATCGAAGGAAGAACAGAGAGCACGGGAATAAAAACTTCAGATTTTCATTTCTTGGATCACAATGAATACAGAGGAGTCCCGATACCCCGACTTGATACAAAAGGAAATATTACAAGCTCTCAACTCAAACCATCCTCTCCCTCTCTACTCAAGAATACAACTCAAGAACACATGAGGGAGGGAGCACTCAGGAACACATCGATGGAGGACAGAACAACCCTCTGCCTTCTCCACCCACTCTCAACAACTAAAACCTAAAGCCTAAAGCAACCACTAAAGACTCTTTTGACTCTAGCAAACCCTAATTCCACCTCAAGTGCTCAAGGAGGGCATGCAGCCCCTCCTCTCCTTTTATAGCGCCTGGCTAACGGGCCTCCGCCCCGTTACGCCCGCTACGTCCAACGGAGCCCGCTCCCGCGTGTGCAGCCTTGCGAATTTCCCGATTCGCCCCTTCTGCACCTTCCGGGAAGCTTCCGCGCTCCTTGCCTCGCACGCCTCGCAACCACCTCGAGTCCACGTCGTCTTCGACACATCCCGACCGTTCTGACCTCAGCGCCACCTGCGCCTAGTCCGGTCCACCGTGTCTCGCCACGACTCCAACTCGACGTCCTGCAGTCACACATACAAGAAGCACGTCAAATAGCACCGCTCGACACATGAAAGCGTAAATACCATTACACTTACCACAGATGAAGTCAAAACCTGTCAAAACATTAGAATATACATCCTAAGCCCAAATGACCAGATTTGACCAAAGTCCGACCGAGCCCGATTGCGCCACGCAACGACTCGACTCCGAACCACTCAAACCAAACTCGACTGACCTAAACCTTTGTCAATTACTCATCACTCTCATGGAGCACGACCACGTGGTCTCTCAATACCAAAGTAACAAAACAACAGTACCTACAACCTAAATAACGAGCCACCAAAGACATGACGCCAATCATAAATAGACATGCTTTATTTCATCTGCATTCTCCGATTCACTATTTTATAGCGCAATTAGACAATGTTGATGAACTGAAGGAGACCTATTTATGAGGACGTGAGAACGCAATCACAAATGGTTCTTAACCAGAACCATCTATAATAGTAGACTATTAGATACTGTTCTTAACTGAAACTGTATGTATTGTAACTTATCACAAACAATTTCAGAGTTATCTGTGATAACCACATGTTATCATAGACATATAAATTTAGACAGGTCAGAAACTGTTTGTGGTGACGGTTTTAAACCGTCTATGATGATCATTTCTGTGGTAGTGTAAGTATAATAGGTTCATTTAATTAAGTGGTATACTAGAAGTGAAAGTATGGACTCCTCGGGGTACGAAAATGGTTCCATGCTCCTGGGAGTATGTACTCCCACTTCTCATATACCGCTTAAATGATGTTGTTATACCACTTTATCCGTTTGAGCATATGCTAGTAATATTACTAGATACTCCAACTGGCCCTGGTCCATCTGGCTTATGGCTGCGGCTTTCGACTATTGGTTGAAATTGCCATGTAATGGCTGCTTGTTTTTTCTTAGTGATTCAATCAAAGAAAAATAAGAAAAAAAACATTAGATCTTCTCAGACAATGCAAAAAAGGAGAAAAAAACAAAAGAAAAAAAAGCCGAAATTAAGAAGCCGACGCGTTTCAAGTGGCTTTTGGTGAGCAGGGCCTTTCCTTTAAAATTTTCATTGAAGTCCACTTTTTATAACATAATTTGTGTATATACTTGTTTTATATATTGAAAATGGTATATAGAAAAAATAAAGGGCTCCGATAAATTTTTTCAACCAAGGCATAGTAGAATATTTTATAATTATTATTTAAGTATACTGAAAGTGATAAAGAGGTATAATATATTCGTTTGAGTAGTGTGTTGGAAGGTGAGAGTATGTACTCCTAGGAGTACGAAAAAGACCATTTTCCTAGAGAGAGAGAGAGAGAGAGAGGAAAATACATTCTACTCCCAGGGTGTATTTACTTCCACTCATTATAAACCACATAAATGGACTTAAAAATACTATTTTATCATTTTAGGTATACTCGTGTACTAATTCTAAGATATTTCAATGCAAACCATTTGAAAAAATTGCAAGAAATATATAGTTTTTCTGTCATATTTTGCTAATACCGTCGTATTCGTATAGAACAAGGAGCATATTCAACAAATTGTATGTACCATCTAGATGGTTTTATATAATAATATACTACACATATATACTCTCCGTTGCACAAAATAATCCATACTTTATGATATATGGCATAGAGATTAATTACACCCGAAAGTTATTCTACGTTCCAGCCAATCCCCCCGCCCCCAACTGAGCTTGTCCCCTCACCGAGCGTGTGCGGCTCACCTGTCCCCACAGGTCATGCCAGTTACGGAGCACAAACCCACGACTCGCTTGCCCCATCCTTCCACGGTTTATCTTAGTAGTAAATTGATATGTATCTGGACCTAATTGTGGTATCATTTTTTACTTTCGCATCATATGATCAACATGCGTCATGACAGATGTGTCGGTAAACTCTAACGATACGTTAAGTACATTCGTCGGTAGTAAATTGGTATGTATCTGTTCGTGTGGATCACAGCGATATATAACTTGTTAATTCAATTAGCAGAAATAATCTTAATTACGTACTCAGTGCGCACCTAGGTAGCCTTAAAATAAAAAATTCGCAGCTTGACATAGCCTTTTAATTTAACACCGTGGCACGTAGAACATTTTAGTCGTAAAATTAAGGGACTAAAAAGTACTCATATCAAGTATGGATACAAGTGGATCCATTCGATCGATACGAGCAATCGCCCAGCTGGCCATTGAGGCAATTGGAGTGCTCCCCTACTCTTGAGTTTAATTGGACTGCTTTCGTTTGACTAACAATTTCCACCGAACACAAGGGAGACAAGAGACACATGCACTGTTGCAACTTGCCATGCAAGATATTATTTGCCTCCCAAGTTAAGTCACATACTCCGAACTAGACGAAGTCCATTCACTGAATTCACATAGTGAAGATGCTGACTAAATAAGCTAGAGAATAATGCCATGCATTGTACACTAGCTAGTTTCAGAACTTGCATTTGTCGGTGCTTGTACTGAATAATTTGCGGTTAGATACTAGATAGTAGTATTGAATATCTTGTAATTTTCATGGTATGCTTTCACCAACGAGCAGATGTATGTAGAGATCGAATGTAGTGTGTGTGTATATACACACACGTGTGTGTAAGTAGTACTGTACCACCTCTTAAAAAAATATGCAGCAATTTTAGTGTTACTGCTGTGCAGTTTTATGTGACTGAGATATTAAAAATATTCATAAGACGAAGAATTAATCAGCAAAACCGAAAAAAAGGGAGCCAACACGTACTGTACTAGAATCCCATTGACCAAGGCAGATCCATCGAGGGCATGCATGCAGGGCAGCACCGATCGCTGCACTAGCACTACCCGTGCGCGCAATATTTTACAGGGTCAACGGTTCAACTCCTCAGCCTCGCGATGGATCGGCCATGGATTGCGTAGGGGAGGGAGCTAGCTCTACGTGCATGGCATGCGTACGTTCTCCCCTTGCATCTTATGTAACGCCCGGGTTTCCAGGGGCGCGTACGGACACGGTATTCCGCAACTATTCACACATGAACAATTATAGAGTGTCGCGCAAGAGTACACCTTGCATGCTTACAACAAAAATCCAACATATATTTTACATATGGATTAACATCCATTTTCAACAGCAGGGCGTGCAAGCCCAAAATATAATTACATTACAGAAGCTCCAAGATCCGCTTGAGCGCGGCCAAGACCTAAAGCCACGGGTCCTCGTCGAAGAAGCGATCCTTCGGGACTTCCTCAACGGTGAGACCTTCACCTTCGTCTTGATCCTCTAAAGAGTGGATTAAGCAAGCCGTGAGCCAAACAACCGGCTCAGCTAGTCCCAAAGGGACTCTATCTTACTACATGCACGGAACATCAAAGGAAGGGAGTATATTTGGTTTATTAACTTTGAGTGGATGCAGTTTTATTTGCAAATATTTTATAAAACGGACCCAAAACTACTCCTTAAGATCTCAGGGGTTTTCACGAAAGTTTAATTAACCAACTCATCAAGTTAAAGCATGTACAAAACTACTTAAGCTTCGTTGCTGGAATCACCCAAGAGACACAGCCCCATTAACCGGGAGCACGGCGTATTCGAATACCATTTATTTGACTCTGCAGAGTTTGCTCAGCTTTACCCACACGATTTCTTAACTTCCGCGTCCGGGTTAAGAAAGCCAGGTCGTTTCACTGCTCAACTCTTTATATAGGCTCTACCCGGTAGAATTCACTCGGGTCTGGCACAATAAAACTCCCGTCCGCTTCGAGTGAACTCTACCATTGTTAGGCACCCGCAGCACGGCCTACCTAACCTCGCTTGTCTCAACACCAAGCTTTCTCAACACCTGTAGAGTTTCAATCGAGTTGAGCAGCTACTAAACCAGTGTTGACAAGTCAACTCCTGTGGTTGAGCGATCACCATGTCATTTGCTCAGCGTAGGGTCTAGTCCTTATATTTTTCCGGGGTCCGCAACCTCGCCAGGCCCGCGACCCCAACCTAGGGTAAGCGGTGGGCGAAAGCTGTCTCGCGGCGCCCCTCAACACCCTTACCCTAACTTCAATCCTATAGTAAGAGATGGGCGAAGACTAACTCGCCAGCTCTTCCCCAACCCTTACTCTACCTTGTGCACGCCGGCACTCTCCGCTCTAGGGCACGGTGTCCCATACCACCCTACCCTAGAGTCGGGTTTGCAAATCCTATTGGCCCGCAGCTACAACCTTATTAGTGTAAAGACTTTGCATGATAATAATAACCTACAGTTATCTAGATTAACATATAATTATTTCTAAGGTTACAAAGGCATGGCTACAAGTTTAACATGGTATTTGTCGGTGGTAGGTTTAACTACATAACATGTCATTCTAAACATTTTATTTTATTTTTGAACTAACATTTCAGAACTAGCTTAATGCAAATAGCATAATAAATAAGTAAATAACATGGGATTGCAACATGATCAAAGGATTTGGGACTTGCCGTGAAGTTGGACGATCTCGGCTAGCTCGAACGTAGAAGCACCTTGGTCCTGCGACTGCACTTGAACTTCTGGGATCTCTGACACTAACGCAAACATACAAAATAATTAAATCCAGCTTGAGACTAATCAAGCGAGGAAAAATAAACTATTTAAAAAGGAGTAAAATGCATAAATCCTTCAAATTGGAATTTTAGGAATTTATCTGGGATGAATTTGGAGGAATGGAGGTCAAAAATGGGTCCAGGATAATATTTGGAGCAAAGTAGTGAAATTTGGGAATTTTTGGGATTTTCTGAGATTTTCTAGAATTTATTTGGATTTTTTGGGATTTTGGAAAAGATTAAATCGGGGAAAACACTGTGAACAGTGACCGACCCGGCCTGATGCTACAATGCGGCCCGGCCGGGGATTCGAACGCATAGCCCGGCGGTCCATGCGCGCGCGGGGCGCGGCGAGGCAGACCGAGGGTCGGCCTAGTCCAGCGCGCGCCCAAGCGACCGGGATGGCCAACGCGTGGCGGGGCGGACGGCAGCGGAGCGGCGAGCGCGGGTAGCCCAGATCAAGCCGGGGAAGATGGACCGGACGGCTGGGATACAAGGGAGGCGGGCGAAGCGGTACGGGGAGATCGGACGGACAAGGGGAGGCGGGGTTATGAAGATCGGACGATCGAGGAGGGACGACCATCCGACGCTTCGAGTTAAACGGCAACGTGAGAGATGGACGGCGGAGAGGGGGCCACGTCGGTCGTCTTCTTCCTCCATCCGCTACAGCGCCATCGGGACAGGGCCACGGCGGCGATGGCGGACTGGGCGCACGGAGGGTCGGCGGCGGAGACCGAGGGCACCGGCGGGTGCGGCTTGACACGGGGATCCCATTTTGGGGCTTAGGAGGGTGAGGGGATCAATGGGGAAGGCGGGAGGGAGAAGGGAGTGGCTTTGGGTTTGCGGCGGCGAGGGAGCTCTCCGGTGGAGATCCATTCAAATGGGGTGCAGATTCATGGACAAGGGACCCTGGGGCTCACCAAAGCAGTGGCGGAACCGGCGGGGAAGTTCTTGGGAGGGCTGGCCACGGTGAGGTGCGACAGCCGGAGAGGGAGTCTCGACGGCGGCGCTCCACGGGGCTTTACCTGGCCAGAGGAGGATGGCAAAGTGGTTAGGGGATGATGAGGGTGCTCTGGACGAACGCAATCGGAAAGTGGAGGAGGAGAGGGAGAGATCAGCTTTACGGTGCCGCCGGCGCAGGGGAGGACCGCGGCGGCGCTACGGGCGGTGGAACTCAAATCGGTGGCTCTGGGAGATGCTCTGGAGTGCAGGGAGGAGATTGAGGGCGGTGGGGGAGCTCGGGAAGCAAAGGAGAAACGGAGAGCAAGGGGAGCGGTTTTTATACCCGGGCGGGGAAGAAGGAGCCGTGGGGGAAAAGCCAACGGGCGGGGCTCCGGGGACAACGGGAAGACATGGGAGTTGGTAGGCGTCTCCTCCGCGCAGAGATGATGCACGGCCCTGTACAAAGTACTGGCGACGCGACGGGAGCAGGTGGAGTTGCGGGCATGGGCGATGGCGTCCGCGCGCGGGAGAGGGAGAAGGCGGCCTCTGACAGGAGGGACCGGAGCAGAGGCGGGGCTACGTGGCACGAGGGCGTCCACCGATTCGGACCGGATGACGGCGGGGTGACGCGGGCGGAGGTAAATCCACGGGCGCGAGGGAGCAGAGGCGGTGCGGCCATGGGCGCAGCGCGCACGCGCGTGCGAGGGAGGAGGCGGGGAGAAGAGCGGCGCCTGCGAGGGAGAGAGCGGGGAGGCGCCAGCGGAGGGGAGAGGCGGAAGGGGGAGGCGGCGCCAACGGAGGAGGGGAGCGGAGGGAGGCGCGAGGAGACGGGGAAAACGGGAAAAGGGGAGGGCGCCGGAGAGGGGACAAGGCGGGAAGGGGCGGGGCGCCAAGAGAAGAGGGAGGCGGCCATCCAGAAAAGGAAAGCGGAACCAGGAAGACTTTCCAAAAAGGGAAAGTTCCCAAAATTCACTCAAAAACCCAGTAAAAATAAAGGAAATTTTTGGTTTGAAATTTTGGGGCTTTTCATCTTATCCTTTGCATCCACTGCTCGTCTGAGTTGTCCGCTCATTTCGGTTTGAACTTTCTAACTTTTAACTTGTTTTTTATTATTTCTAAATTTTATTTTTTTTTCAAATATTTATTTGTATTGTTCGTGATAAGCTAACCTATTTGTTCTATTTTTAAACTTTTTAAATTTAATTATGCTAAATAAGTTAGCATTAACTACCGTGTAATTTCAGCTAGTTACAGTAAAATTTCAGCATAAGTTATTTTTTTCAGCTCAAATGAGCAACACCTTGGGCAGTAACGATCAACCTTGGGAGCTCCCCCTCTCCTACAGAATTCAGGGGGCCTAGGGCCGGATGCACATGGCGGGTCTGGATCCGAGAGAGGGATAGATCGAACAAGCTGGCCCATGATCCAAGGAGCTAGCTCCAATACTCGATCATGATCACCGGCGCAAGATATCCAATCTCCTCCTAGCCTTGCCTTGCCTGTAGTATCAAATTCTACTCGATCGCCGTAAACAAATGCTCCTATCCTTCGTTTGTGTGCGCGAGCTTGTGGTTTAGCGATGAGAATGAGATCGACCACATGGGACTCGCATCTAAATTCGTAGAATTGTGGAATTGAAGTCAAAATTAACTTCAGTTAACATAGTCCTGCAAAGTTATCATCTGATGAAGTACTCCAATTTTTTATGCATGTGTAAATCCCATGCCACATCGATCCATTCGTTGCTGCTCCACACGTACACACGGTGCCTTGTCCTTGCGGCACACCTAATTAATGACGCCATTTAGTCGTATAATTCCCATTAGGAATAGTATATTGGGTGTGATCAATATGGCTTGAGCTTTTGGCTTCAGCTTATATTTGCACTATTCATAAATTTCGTCTTTTTCTGAACTTTTGGCTTTTTTTGAGTTTTTTTACCCGTTCTTTTTTCCTCGTATTTGTTTACATTATACGTGATGGGCTAATATGTTTTTTCTATTTTTAAATTTTTTTAAATTTAATTATGGTAAATAAGCCTCTGTCAGCTACAGTGCTTTTTTCAGCCAGCTACAGTGTTTTCAGCCATAAGCCACGGGCTTTTCAGCCATTTTGATCACAACCAATATCGGTATATATATAATACTAAACGCTGACAAAATCCCTTCTCCTAAATTCTCTAGTTTTTTCGCCTCCTATTACAAGTTACAAACATTTTCCAGTACCGGGGAGGATATATAATCTGGAGAACGAAACAGAGCACATCAATTTGATTGGGATGGAGATGTTAATTAGTTCGGTTGATGTTGCGTTGCATTATTCTGTGAGTCGTTCTCTTGCTAATAATGCTCATCGTGGAGTGATTTCTAAGGGTGTCTTTGACTTCGACGGATTCGATTACTTGCAACATAACGGTTCATTGCGGCTCACTGGAGGTTAATATGCAGCTTCAACTGCCCTGCAAATGGGCCGGCTCGAGGCTAAATCGGGCCATTAAGTGGGCTAGCTGATGGCATCAACAACGAAGTAGCGTTAAAACTGTACTGAACTGCCGACACTAAAGTTTGTCGACCCTGAAGGCCCACTCTTATTTTGTTTAATTTCACCAGGCCTAATTATGCTGGTCTCCAAGGCTAGTAGTGTGTTGCAGTTGGGCTCCGGCGACCAACTCATGAGACAGATACATCTTGAATTTCATCGACAAGCTCAGCATTTCTCCTCTTTTTGCGCCCTGCCACCCCGAGATGCGGATAGCACCTGTCACCACTCACCAGGATCAAGTTTCATCACTAACATGAGCCCAAAGACTAGTACGGATTTATGTAATATTCACTTCATCAAAGTTTATAATACGTATTTTCTTTTAGCATATAGACCAAAAATATTAAAAATGACTAGATTACTCCTAATTATTATCTCTAAATGTTATATTCAATACATGCACCCCTAATTATTATCTCTAAATTTTATATTCAATACATGCATGTAGATAACATAAAGTAAAGCATGATTTATTATGAGTATATATAGAGGAAATCACACACTAATTTTACAATGAAACATAAAATACGCCTTACATATATGGATAAGATCATTCAAAAAATATATCTTATAAACTCGACGGATGGAGTGCTATCAATATTTCCCATGGCATTTTGGGCGTCATATTGTAGTCCAAGAATCCGCGTAGGAATATTAATTTCGCAGCAACTTTATAGAAAATGCAGAGATTTGAGAGAATCCCTATGCCCCAAACAAACCTAACAGACCAAAAGTATGCGAAATTATCAGTACTGGCACATTAAACACCGACGTGTACCAGTTTCGGCCATCCTGACTAGGGATAGCAATGGGTCTATTCCCCGTAGGAAATACCCTTCCATCTTCATTTTGTATTTAACTATCGGGGGTTATTTTTCTTCCGTCTCTATCCTCACCGGGGTTTTGGAGGGAATGGAGCCCATTAAAAATCTAAATTTTAATGACATTAAGGGTAATTTCAAATATTTACTATATAGTTGTGTAGAAATAAGTAAATTTATTAATACATAAGACGGTAGAATAACACTTAATAAGTTATATACTATATATTATACCAAAATATATTAGGCTCGAGATAAAATACCTATATTTTAGATACATAGAAATATCAATTTACGTATATATGAGTATATATCGAGAAATAGCGTAGATCAAGAATAGGGGAGGCATTCCCGTCCCCATCCTCAAATAACATAGCGGAGACAAAATCTACCCTATACCTATCCTAGAAGAATTCTCCATCGGTTACCAGGTGCTGAGGCCATTGCCGTCCCCAGATAACATAGCGAAGATAAAATCTACCCTATATCTATTCTCTAATTGAAGAATTCCCTACCGATTACTTGATGCTGAGGCCATTGACATCCCTAATCCTGACAGCGACGCACGCACTTTATATGAGCTAGCAAGTAGACTGGTCAAAACGAGTAGCGAGTTTTTCTCATGCTCAATCAAACTCGGCGATGGCGAAAGGTCAATTGAAATAAAATCAAAATCTGAAAAGTTTCAAAATCTGAATTTGAGTTGGATTTTAGCTTTAACTTTGTCCCCTTGATTCTCCACCCTAATCCACACTCATCTCATTGCTCAATTGCCCAAATCCTTGTCATCACAGTGAAGTGGAGAGGGAGTATTAGCCAGCACGGTACATATCCAAAAATCCACCGCCTCCCCAAAGTTCCGCCGCCGCTCACGCTCATGTCGTGAACTCCCCTCACCTGCGCCTCTCCCGCCAATCCCGCTCGGTGGGACGGCCACCTCACCCGCGCCCGCCCCGTGGCACGCCACGCCAACCCGTCGCAGCGCCGTGCCCCAGCCTTTGCCGCCGCCGTGCTCCCTGCTTTCCCGCCGCCCAACTCCTCTGATTGCGCCACCCCACCCCCGCGCCGCTTGATCTCGCCATCTCCCCGCGCGGACAAGCTCTCTTTACACCTCTCCTCTGCCCCCTCTGACGCCCTGCACTGGCCAAGCAAGCGTGGCATTGCCGCCGATCGACACGCATTGCCGCCGCCGTGGATAAGCTTGGGGCGAACCGCCTCCGAGCCATTATTTAAGTGGCCAAGCGTCCCAAGCCGCGGACACCGCCCTCCACCATCCGCCCGAGGCCCCAAAGCCTCTCCCATCCATCTCCATTACCGGTAATTTCAAGAAATCCCCAAACTCGAGCCCTAGCGCAATGTCCCAACTCCGGCCATCTATTCTCCAATTGCATTCGCCTATAGCCTCACCGACACCCCAGAAGCACGCCCCAACCGCCGCCATAGCCTCCCGAAGCTTCCTCTTTCCCGGCGTCGTGAGCACCCCGCCGCCGCATCCACCTCACAGTGGCTAGCCTTGCACGGCCATCCCCATCCCAAACCGCCGTTCCCATGAACTTACCCGAGTCCTAGTGATGCTCCAGCACCAGCCAACTTGCCCTAAAAAGCCCCCATGAGCCTACAATCCCAAAAGTAACCGCAAAAAGGAGGAGCTCGCCGCCGGCGAACGCCGCCTCCGCCGGCCCGGCCACCGCCAAAAATGGGTTCCCCGTGCCGTCCCGAGTCCGTCCATACCCTCCGTCACCGTCGCAAGTCCATCCACCGCCGCCGGCAGCCACCGCCACCCTCCCCTGTTCCTTGCGTGCGCACGGGCGTGAGGAAGAAGAAGGCCCTGTGCGTTCGACCGAGCCACCCCGCGATGAGGTCGAGCCGCACCAGCCGTCCGCGCGCGCCCGCGCCCGAGTCCGACCGCGCCACCCCGCGCCGTTCGCACCGCACCGCGTCGCCCGCACCCGACCGCACCCGTGTCTGCGCCCGACCGCACCGCCCGCGTCCGACCCGAGCCAGCCCGACGCAGTCAAGCCAAATCCGTTCGCCCGAGCTGGCTGCACCCGACCCGAACCCGATGAATAGTAACCGACCGAGCCCAATGAATAGTTACCGGCCCAAACCCAAAAATACAAGTTTATACTCCTCGGATTCGTCTCGAGCCCACCAACCCAAATCCAAGGCCCATTTATCCATTTGACCCTCCTATAAACCCAAATCTCAATTTATTTGAATTTTATCGGATTTTATTTCTTTATTTCAATTTTTTTTCCTAGCTCAACTTTTCGAGCATGGAATTAATGTTATTTTTTTATTGCTTTTGCGTTAGCCTCCGACGCCGGACTATCTCAGGAGCAGGAGGGAGAAGACCCAGTTCAAGCCCCGTCTTCTGAAGAATTTGAGCTCGTAGAAATCTTTGACTCGCAAGGCAAGTTGCACATACCTCGATCATATTGAGCCTATCTTGTCTTGATGTATTTATTTAGTAGTATTTTCATTATGCTATTTTTAAGTCATTATTTTGTGTATAATTATTGTTTAGAATGACATGATCTATTAGTTATGACCTACCACCTGAAAAGGCCCCGTTTGACTTGATGACCATGTTCATGTTGACAAACATAGTAGTATTAAATATACTAGTGACATAAATATGGTAGTTTAGGAATTCACTAAAATCTTTTCACTGTTAAGGTTCTTGGTAATTGTTTAGAGCTTTGAAAATTTGGATCTAGGGTAAGTGAGGATCACAGATGGGGATCCGAAGACCTTATCCTAGGGTGGAGGCTTGGTTGAGGAATGGTGGCAGTACAGGAAGGTACTGAATATGGGTTTGTGCATAGTGATGCCTCAGAGAAAAATATAAGGACTAGACCCTTATGCTGCGTAAAGAACATAGTATCCGCCCAACCACAAGCGTTGATTTTGTCAAACCTGGTTTAATAACTGCTCAAATTCAATTGAACCTCTGCAATTGGCGGGGGGAGTCCGAGGGTGAGTTTGTATGGGAGGTGGTTAACCATACAACAGTAGGTTTGCTATGAGTCGGATGAGATCCGTGGGGTCATCCGAGCTCATGGGGAATTAGGACCTACTGGGTGGAGGCTATATAAAGAATTGAGCAGTGAACAACCTTGTTCTTTTAACTCTGTCGCGGGAGTTGAGAGATCTTGTGGGTAAAGCAGGGCAACTCTGCAGAGTGAAATAAATGGTATCCGAATACGCCGTGCTTCCGGTTAATGAAGCTGTGTTTATTGGGTGATTCCAGCAGCAAAGCATAAGTAGAGTTATGAATGGTTTTGAGATGTGGAATATTGATAATTACGCTTGAAAACCCCCTTTACTTAATGGAGTTGCTTTTCAAGTTTTATAAAATAAAACTGCATCTACCCAATTAAAGAACTTGTTATCCCTTCACTTGATATTCCAAGCATATAGTTAATGTTAAGCTCCGTGTAACTTGCTGAGTACGGAAGTTGTACTCATTCTTGCTTAAAAACATAAGCAGAAACTGTTAACTTTGAGGAGCCCGGTGAAGTCGAAGAGGTGGTGTATTACGAAATGGAAGAAGCCTGGGATTAGGGTCGTTCTTCGCTCGAGCAATGCCTGTGGTGTTTGTTTTTGTGTAATATATCTGAAGGCCTTTGGCCCTACTGTTAAACTTGGCTTTAAGCCCTTTTATTGTAATAAAGTCGACTTTTGTATTTGAGCTTGCGTTGGCAATGTTATACACTCGATGGATGTAACTCGCAATTGAACTGTCCTGGGCAATTGCGAGGAATTCATAACGCTCCCAAAAATGGGGGTGTTACACAATGCTGCGCGTGTCCTCACACGCGTCATTACCCTATTAGCTGTTCCGTCCGTTTCAGTTTCAGCTTCTGAATTTTGATTTTTAATTCATTATTTTTAATTTTACTTTTTTCTGGTTCTTTACTTTTTTTCTTTTCTTTTTTTCGTATTCCTTCGTATTGTCCGTAATAGGTAAACATGTTTTCTCTATTTTTAAATTTAATTACGTCAAATAAACAATTATGCGCTACAATAAAAAATAAATCAATTATAATAAAAAATATAAGTTATCATTAAACTAAACACCACCTAATTTGCAGGACTGTTACCGTGCATGCATTCCCAACGAAGCAAAAATTAGGAAAGGGTAGAGGCAAAAGGTAAACGACGACGTCGGCGTTGGACAACCGCCAGGATCCTTGCACCACATGGAACGATTCGCCGCCCCCCAAAGGCCCAAAGTCAACTCAAGCCGCCTTCTTAACTCTAAAGTGTAACTCCGGAATAATTCCTGTTTACCCACAAAAATGTAGTTAGTGGAGCATATAAAAGATTGCAATTGGTTAACATGATTATTTCCAAGGTTTCGTCTTAGAAAAAATTTCCATGTTTCAGACTTGCAACCGAGAGGTCAGCGATCTGATCAAATTATGGAAAATTCACAGATTAACACACATAAGATGTAGTTCGTGGCTGGACTCGAACCGTGGCCTAGCCACGCAACACGTTAGGCACTAGTGACACATCAATTAGACTAGCAAAATGTTGGTAAAACTTAGTTAATTAGCATTTCGGCTGCAACTTAGAATAGATCTAAATAGTTATACTACTATTAAAAAAAAGGCTATACTGGACAGCTACATCACAGACGATTTATTTAGAACTGTCTGTGCTGTTATTATCACAGATAGTTTTACAAGCGTAACCGTGTACCACCTGTGATACACAACTATGACAGATGGTTCATACGTATAACCGCCTGTGAATTATCACAAATGGTTATTGATACAAACCATCTGTGATCGTTTCATATCAAAGACGGTTTGTGGTTGGAACCGTCTGGGATACACCACATTATTAAATAGCCAGCATGGTCTCGACAGATCTATCTTCATTGCGCTGCATTGAAGGAGACGGCTGACTTTGGGGAACTTGGTGAAAACATAACGCTTATAGATCTAACTTGTAGATCGAATTGTTCTTAGTAATTAAATATTAGTATTTACTGATAATAACTTATATGCCATATAATAGAGAGATGATAGCTAGGGTTAGAGAGAGATGGTAGTTGCTCCAATTTAAGAATGGATCAATACTCCTAGTTTACCTTAATATATTCTTGCTTGATATATATGTGCGCGCGCGCTAATGACTTAACACTACTCCTAGCGACAGCGTGTGGAATTCGATAAAAGTGCAATCGATTTTGACAAATTCGCTGAAATTCAAGAAAATCTCTCCCAATTCTTGATAGCGAAGGTCATAAATAAGACTGGAGAGTTCTGCCCCGGCAATAATTAGATGTTAAAACATTTGATACAATTGTAATCACTTAATTGTGCTTAATCAAATAATTCATTCAAATGTACATCACTTAGTTGAGATCTTGTAATGATTGTTGTGTGCTATATATGTAATCTGTTTGCTTGTTTTTATAGAGCATGGCTAACTTTTTCTGAAGCTAGTTGAAAAACAAGAAATAATATAGGTATTTAAATAGCTATCATAGACGGTTTTTAGTATTAGTCGTCTGTGATATCTAAGATATTACAAATGGCTATGTCCGAGAACGTCTGTGATATACGACATATCACACACGGTTTTTGATATTAGTCGTCTGTGATACTTGATATATCACAGATGACTATATTAAATAATCATTTGTGATACTTGATATATTATAGACGGTTTTTTTTGAAAAAATTGTCTGTGTTGTAATTATCACAAACGGTTTGAGAGCCGTCTGTGATACCCACCTATTATCACAGATATATAAATTCAGACAGTTCAGAAATCATCTATGATGAATCTTTTTGTAGTAGTGTCACGCTATAACATCAAGAATGTTATATAATACTATAAGATTCTTGGCTAGCAATTCAAACCCTTCTTTATGGATCGTCGGGGATCGGACGAGCTCCTTTGAATAATATTATCGTTGACATTATGTATGGATCCAGAGTGCAACACAGGAGAGAGACAAATATAAGGGTAATTAAGATCGAATGATTTGTGAAGCCATGAGACAGAACGTGCATGGTTAATTTGGGGGGGGGGGGGGGGGGGGGGGAAGAGCCTTCTTGTTCTGATGATCGATAACCCTACTTAAATAGCAGGGACTGGGAGATATCGGATGGTATTTGCCCCAAGATTTTTTTAAATTTTTTAAGCTCCATCTACCCCTAGATTGGGCAAAACTATGGATCGTACTCGATCCTGATCGAGACTAACAATTTAGTCCAGCTGACAATTCGCGGTCCAACTAGATCCAGGTCTCAAGTTCCAACAGAAATTGAGCATTAATTATTATATGATCGTTTTATAACATGGTTAACAATTTTTCATATGGGTGCATATGTTTTCGTTTTTCCTTTCGTTGCTATCGATCTTTACATCATGAATTCACAAATAGAAAATTGCACAATATAAAGTTTATACTAATAATATGCATACCAAAAAGATATTTACTTTTCCTTCAAGAAGATATTTAGTGTCACATCGATCAGAAAGATCATAGCCATTGAAAGATTCTGAAGACAGGCATGATTAAAAACTCAACATGACAGATAGTAGTATATCATATGTTCAGATCAGGTGAACGATAAAACAACTCAAAGAGTTAAGTGGTCAAGGCCTCAAGGGGCACCTCGTCCAAACTGCCGTGCGCACATATCTAGAGGTAGAACATGGCATGGCAGCAGGGTCAGAGATCCGAATAAACAACAGTTTTTTTTTGACGTCTGAATAAACAGCAGGGTTAACAGAGCAGAGCCAGCGCTAATCGCTAGGGCTTCTGACCGACTTGGTTATATTAATCCCAACATTTTCCAGGTCAACCATTCGAGCCTCCCCACTCTCCCAATCCATCCCCTGAAGTAGTTTCTTTGCGGAAAGAAACCTGAAGTTGTGTACATTTTGAGAACAGCCCTTGGTGATCTCCAAGAAAATTGGAACGAGGTCAAAGGACCATTGGCTAGCGGTCACTAATAGCTTGTGTCTGTTCTGCACTGCTTCTGCTGCTAGCCTACTACTACTTCAAAGCAATGACTATTTTGTTCTTATTTGAGGAATTAAAAGTAGGGTATTTGCTCTTGCCGTTCCTTCAAAAAAATAAAAATAAAAGTAGGGTATTTGACGAGTGAGGAGGGAGCTAGTGCTAACTGCTAACAATGCAAACATAACATTTCCCGGGAGTGTCTATACAACATTCGATTATTTTTTAGGATAAAAACAGTTATATTTTGAACCGTTAGA